>JARYHS010009186.1:240191718-240232188 GCA_031002005.1 Vandiemenella viatica
TGGCCACAGGCAAACAGTTTATACTTCCAACCCAGACCATCCCGTGGCAATTCATGCGAACTTCCATAATTCAAACAACCTCAACACCTGTTTTAAAGTTAGAGCTATTAGAGTTTTTCCTAATACCACAACCCCCTTCAGAATTCCGCAGATGGGAACTAGCCTACCAACATATCCGTGACACCAGGCACACCCCTGGCCTAAACCTACGTTAAACCCATCACTTGCCATCTCTCATTTCATTTTACAGTCAGTTACTTATATATGTACATTTCATCAATTCATTTTTTATATATTTAAATTCTTCTATCTCCATTTATTTTCATCTATAACCAATCTAAATAAAATTATAACTTTCTGAATTATGCTACACAAAGATTATTTTGATTTGTTTCACTTTTATCGTTGGTCAAGCCTATCCCCTCCCCCCCCTCCCGGCAATTCTACCACCACCACGCGTTTTCCGCCTGTGATTCATTCATGTGGCGGGTTGGGATGTGACCACATCTTTCCCCCTGCCATATGTCTCGCCTCCCACATGACTAACACTTATGTCAAAATATTAATTTGTTTGGTTTTGTGTTTTTACGTGTTCGTCTCACCCTCCTGCCTTCATCTGTGGTAAGTGACGGGTATCTGTTTATTTTCCCTATCCTATCTTATTTTCAGTGCCTCATGGCAGTTTGTTTCCATTATCCAAAAATGAAATTTTGTAAGACGATTGACTCTGTTGTATGGATGTAAATCACGGACAACTAAAGCAAGAGATAACAGTAAAATTCAGGCGGCAGAAACGAGATTTCTTAGGAAGATAAACAGTCGCACTAAACAAGGCCATATAAAAAATGATAAAATTCGGGAAGAACCCGATGTGTAATCATTGTGAAGGACACGAAGATGCTGTGTACTCCTATGAGAGATTTTTCAGCACCTGACAGAATTTAAAAGGGATGTCATTGTTGGTCTCCATATGGCTGGCTGGTCGAATTATGCTGTATCCATATTTTGGGGTATTTGGATTTGACAGTGGCCCAACTATGGGAACATGAGGACACACACACTCGTTGTCAACCATGTTTCACCACACAATTGAGGATCGCCTTATTGTGCACCAAGCCCATTGTACCCTCTTCACATCTGAGCCTGCCATCTGACAACAACTAGTGGCTCCCTGCAACATTCTGTGTCATCATGCACCATTGGTTGGAGACCAGAAGCAGCCAGACTAGGAAATTACCATCCCATGCGTAGGTTGCTGTTTGTACCCAAAATACAAATAGCTGCATTTGGAATGGTCCTGTGACTGGGATCTATGGACTGCTGATGAATGGCGTCACATTGTGTTCAGTAATGAAATGTGGTTCTGCACTACCAAGGTTGACCATAGTCAGCGACTATGGCTGCAACCTGTGGGGAGGTCCCATTCTTCCAGTGTTTTGGAGAGGCACAGGTGTGTTGCTCATGGTGTCTTGATGCCAGGAGCCATCTGGTATCACTTAAGGTCACAGATGGTAGTGATTGAGGGTACTCTGATGGCACAGTCGTATGTCACAGATATCCGGCATCCTTGTTTTACCTCTCGTGCAATAGTATTGTATTCAACAGGGCACGGCACGTGTGTCTGTGAACTGTCCTGTTTGATGTTGAGGTACTGCCATGGCCAGCAAGAAGCCCAGATCTGTTCCTAAAAGAACGTGGTGGGACCAGCTATTTACAGGTGCTGGTATCCAGGTTATCAAGGATCAGTTGCCTCAGGAGAGTACACCCCTTCCGAAACAAATCAGTACATGAACCGAGGCCAGAGAGGGTGCGACATTATGCTGATAAGTGGGCTTATACTGCCAAAGTTATTTGACTCAATTTTGTAAACACTGAAATAAGATCACATAACCTCTTAACCTGTGAAGTTTTCTTAGTTTCCCCTTTTGGGTACTTCATTGTCAGACGGTGTTTATTATGAATATTGGTAAGAAAGAATTCTGAATGTTGGGAATTATGCTCTGTGGAAGGTTGTTGAGAGGATATAACACTTGGGAAATGATGATTTAACGAAGGGTTTGGTTTAATAATCTTGCAGAGTGAAAAGTGAAATATGTTATTTTAATTTTAAGTGGGTGGGAGGAATGGGGTTGGGAGAGCGGTGCAACTGTTACAGAAGTGTATGAACCATACGTTGCAATGTGTATTTGGAGATGGGATTAGAAAGAGAGAGTAAGAGAAAAAAATGCGTTTTAGCAATATGTGTGCAAATTATTTCAAAAGAGACTGGATGATTAAAAAATATTGAGATGAACACAACTGTATGCTGAAGAAATTTTAGTTCATGCAAGTCTATCTTGTGGTTGCCCATCAGATGACATGGAGTTATTAGGCTGGAGTGCATGTGGTGAAATGGTCAGCAAGATAATAGAGGTGGTGTACAATTACTAACTACCAAACTTGTCTAAATTCCAAAACCTGTATGGACGGTATCTGGTATTGTGGATGTTGATTCTTATGTTGGATGGGTAATATAAACTGCTCCCTTTTTGTATTTTGGTAAAAAAGGCACACACTGGATACCATACTTACATATTTGGCACTGTACAACTCGTATCGTAATTTTGATCCTGCTTTGCTGTGGATAATCTGATACATTTACTCCTTAGTAGTTTCTTACTCAATAATGTTAAGCTAGGTAATGAATTGTTACATGATATTGTTGGTCAACTGTTTTTTTATCTTTTTATTTTGTAAATAACCATTCCATCCAACGGTTGGTTTGTAGGTGTTCTGTACTTCACTGTTTTCCATTTCATTTCTTTATATGTTGTAAATCCAATATTTGAGTTGATCTATGTACTGGTCTGTTTTCAGTTCCATCAGTGGCAGTTTTACATAGGTTTTCACATTACAGTGTTTGTCCAAATAGCAGCATCCTTCTCTTTGTAATTTTGTCTATCATACATATGTTTTCCACCAGCTCTTTGATTTTATCCAGTTAGTTAAATTGTACTATCCATCGGTCATATCTTTGTTCTAATGCTTCCAAATATTGTATTTTTTTTGGACCTTGTGGTCTGGGCTTCACAACTACTTAGTAGCACACAGATCATGTATAATTAAATTCGTACCTAAATAACAAAGGATGGTGAAAATGACTCGTCACTCACCAAAGTTGAATGTGAGTGAAAAACATAATGTGACAAACAAAAACATATACAATATTTTGGTTTTACACCTTATTCATCAGTCATGTGGTAAACTTTGACGTGTACACACCTCCCGAACCATAAGGCTCATTCCATATTAAGGTCTAAAAATGAAATATGTTTTTCTTGTCACATGTTTTTCACTCATGTTTTTCCTTCAACTTTGTGGTGAGTGATGAGTCATTTTCCCTATCCTTTGTTATTTAAATCCATACCTTAGTGAGATTGGTTAATTGACATGTTCCTTATCATTTAAATTACTTTTATTATTCATATTGGTAGTGTACTGTTATCCGAGCTGCAGGATTTTTTTCTGTGCTGAAATTGGTATTTCATAAAAAACTATGAAGCAGGCTTGCAAGAAAGATGTTAGACTGCTGTTGCCTCATGTTGACTTTTTACAGTAAAAATTGGTAGAAAATATTTCTAAATAAATAACAGTACTAATGTTTCAAGCAGGATCTGTCTCCTCACAAATCTCGTGCTCATCACACAGAGCCTGAGTGGTGAGTGGTGAAGTTCAGATGTGTCATTCAGGAGAATGCAGGTTCAAATCACTGTCCACCTATCCAGTTCAATTTTCTAACATTTTCTGGAATCACTGTGGTCAAATGCCGGAATGGTTCCTTTAGAGAATCATGACTAAATTTCTCTGTTTCTTACCCTGCCCCCATTTGACCCTGTTGCCAAAGAGCCATAAAGTCATAAGAGAATAAATCTTGTTACCTGCATTTTGATGTGAACTCTTCAAACTTTTGTGTGATCACAGTGTCACTATTGGTCTTTTGGTTTGTTTAGACTGGTTTGTGCATACAAATATTTCTACTAAGTTAATTGAAACAAGAATAGAGAAATAAAAATCACCAAAGCTGAACGCAGGAAGCCTAAAAGACAGATGAGCACAAACACAAAACTTTTCAGTTGAGCCATTAAGTAAGTGAAAGAAGCTTTTCTCAGAGTTAAGAGGGATGTCCTGTGGTAAAACATTTGATTTTCCCACCTAATTAAGAGGTAACTAATAGTATTCTGTGCCTGTTTTTTTAATTACATTTATTATGTTTTGAGTAGTTAATTACTACTTCTGTCTACCACTGATTGTTTTCTGGTCCATTTGTGTTTATAAAATAAACTTGAGGGAAAACAAAAGATGCTGATACTATCTCCTTCTCTGACTGTGCTGAGGACTTATTTGCTCTTCTGCTGACATTGTTATTTTATCTATTTGTTGTTTATCTGTTGTTTTTGCTTCTGTTCCCCTCGGCCATCGTTTTAAGTATAAATCAAATATTGAAAATGACTAAAAATAAATGCTGCAATCTTTATTAAAATACCTAACTTTTGCAAGTGGTGAATTGGTGTTGTAGACTTGAAAAAACTTTCCAGTATGTGAGAACTGGTTTTTCTTTTTTAAAAGTTTGAACATATTTCTTTGTTTAATTAGGAGCATTTAATATAGGTTGTAGCAGTAATTTAGTATAATGAAGTTATTTTAATTGATGAAAACTGCTATTGAGGATGTCTCAAGCCTAATAATTTCATTATAGACTCTGTTTATTCTTTATATAATTGCTGGGGTGGGGGGCTGGCGAAACAAATTTAACTACCGCAGGATCATAAAGCCTCTCTGTTGTGCAGAACCTGTTCCACTTAGCATCAGATGATGATCCAGATGTACGCAAAAATGTTTGCCGGGCACTAGTCATGCTGTTAGAGGTGAGAATGGACCGCCTCATACCACATATGCACAATATTATTGAGGTAAGTTTGTTTTCTAGTTTAGAGTTCTTAAATTTTAACGTGTTATATAACTAAAATATTTTGCCAAGAATTGAGAGTTTTTTTTTTTTTTTTACTCAAGACTTTCTCTTTTTTTCACTTAAGACTTATTTATGTTTAATGGTGTTTACAATCCATGTAACATGAAACTGCTTATTAATGAATCATTAACGGATGAACAAAACTTTGCTCAAATTTTTGTGTAATTTAAATAGAATATAAATATACATCTAGTCTGTATGTAACCGTGTGTTTTGAATGTAGGCACCAAAGATAACATTTTTTGTTTGAGAGTTAAGCTACAAATCATGTTAAAATGTCTGTTTCAAAAACAATTTTGCTATTATGATCTGGCAAAGGAAAACTAATAAGACTGTCACAGGAATTGATAATTTAAATCTGATTATCATTGCTGTGCCGAGTTAATTTTCGCATACTATTTTATGTGTTAGTTTCATTAAGTTCAGGGAATAGGTTTCTCTCTTAGAAGATTAATTGGATGGTTTTCCCTAACCTTCCAGCCATCCAACTTAACATCACAGAATACAGTTGTTATTTTTATTCCAAAAATTTAGTATTCAGTTGGTATCTATGAAGGAAACTCAAAGAATTTTGAGTTTCAATTAAATCAATTAAAGACCTGCATCTTAGACTAGAGCTTGTCATATGACTAAACTGTTTTGATCTTGAGAGATCAAAAAAAATTTCACCTCAGTTTCTTTTAGATAATTTTTGTTAATGGAACTTGGGCATTGATCAAACTGAGTGCAGTGAGCGAGTGGTAATAGTCTGGTCTCGCGTTTGGAAGGAGGTGGTTTTGAGTTCCGATACACCCATGCAGATTTCAGTTATTGTTTGTTACATCTTAGTTATGATTATACTCTATGTATAATGTACTTCGTCATTTATTTTTCTTCCTATCTATACTATATAATAAAGTTGTAGAAAAATTGTCTCTGTAAAATTATTTATTTCAAAAATAGTTATTGCAGTGTAAACTACTGATAATAGACATGCCAAAACTGAAAAATTTAAAATTTTTGTCTTTGTTAGTGCATCACACTGAATGGAGGGATTTTAACCAAACTGCACATAGTAATAGCTTATGTTGTCAGTCGGGATCCTTTTTACTTAATACCAAAACTGTATGTATAGCATTTTTCCTGGCTGTTCATGCATCATACGGAAACTGATTGATTTCAAAGGAACCTTATGTAAAAGTAACTTATGTCACCAGTTAGGATATAGAGTAATTTTTATACATATTGGAAAATATTTCCCAATGACTCAATCCTGATTAGTACCACATTTTGCATGAGTTATGAGCAAAACCATACATTTTGGAATTTTTGTGTATCCTTTTAATATTATCTTATGAGCATTCTGGTACCTCAGTTGGTCAAGGCACAAGTTCAAATCTCAGTCTCTGCTGAAATTTTTATGAACCTTAAAATTGACATTCAGCTCTGGCAAAGCTTTGCTAATGTGCTTGGATTATCCATCTTTCGGATTCCACATTAAACTTTAGGTCCCCAGTACATGGTACAATTAACAGGTTGGTTAGAAGTGTACTGTGCAGCTAGTGAGAATCTCAGTCATGAGGTTTTAGAAATCTCATGAAATTATGTATTGTCTGATAGTCACAGTTAAAATGCCTACCACAATAAGTGCGATTTTGTTAGGGAGTTTATGTTCATATTTACACAAATAAAGCGATCTTTTTGCACAAATGTCAGGTACCATCATTTCAAATATTGCTTACAGTGATGCCATGTGAACAATACTGAAGTGTGGATATGGATCATCAACAAAAATAAAACGTTCCAAAATAATGGTAGTTTCCAGGAAAGCTAGGGAGAAAAAATACACGTAGACATTATTAAAGCGTTGAAAACAATCTAAATTCAGAAGGAAAGTAGGAGATCCAAGAAAATGAAAAAAAAAGGATAACTATTCATACAATATTTTTGGCAGTTTATCTATGAATTAACTGCACAAATCACAAATACCTTGTGACGAAGGAGTAAGACTCTTGATAAGTTATTTTGTTTACTGTATTTAAAAGTTCTAATTTTATAGTTACTGAACATATAGGAACCCCCGTAAGAAATAGTTTTTTTTTTACCCTTTTAGCCCTTCCTCTCAATACATTGGTCAATTTTTTGTCTTTTCTTCCTCCCTTTAAATCATTTTGTCCCCCCCCCCCTCCCCCAGACACTTCTGGCGTTGAGAGTCTGCATAAGGAACTTTTGAATAAACAGTAAATTCAAATTAAACTATTTTTGTTCCAGTATTTTGTTCCTAATTGCAGTGACAATTTTGAATTTATTTATTTTTGCAGTACATGCTCTTGCGGACTCAGGATGCTGATGAAGGTGTTGCACTAGAGGCATGTGAGTTCTGGCTATCATTAGCTGAGCAGCCAGTGTGCAAGGAAGCGTTGTCACCACACCTGACACGCCTTGTGCCAGTGCTCGTGCGTGGCATGAAGTACTCAGAGATAGACATTATATTGCTAAAGGGAGATGTTGAAGAGGATGAGGCTGTACCTGACCGTGATGAAGACATTCGGCCACGTTTCCATAAATCACGTACACATACAGTAAAGCATTCTGAGGAAAATGGCGAAGAGGAGGGTGGTGGTGATGATGATGATGCCATGGATGATGATAGCTCTTTGTCTGATTGGAATCTGCGTGAGTTGTATCTTCTTACATATTGTTTTGGAATAATTTGTGAATTAGTGGATACTGGCACATTCCGAAAATAAATGAGTTGGCATCAAATTAAAACAACATGCATTAATTTGAATACATCCATATGTTCAGTGAACAGCAGTTTAGCTTAGAGAATGCTGCCTCAGTTCCTAATCCATATTTCATTCTCAATTCTTTCCAGATGAATGTTGGGATATTTACATATTTCCTTTATGAGGGAAATGGCTAGTTTGCATCATGTGCTTTGCCAATAAACTTATGCCAACTGTAATGCCACTTCTGTCAACGAGCCATGAAAGCTCTGTAATTAGAATGAAATCGAACAGAAAAGTAATTTATGTATTACTAGCTGGTACCCACGACTTCGTTCGTGATTGTAAAGAATTCATATTGACAGCTATAGACATCTAACCACCTTGGTCGGCCACTTACAACCCCCATATCTACCACAGTACCACAGTTTCTGAAATTCGGCCGCTGTTGTGATCGAAAGGTGACTCTGTGCTACTACTACACACAAACGCCAGTTATCTGTGATCTATAGTTTTCGCTGAAAAGTGATACACCATGACACTTTTGTCTTTGGCAGAAGTATGAAATTGCCACAGGTCGACCACTTTCAACCCCCATATCTCCCACACCCCCATAGCTACCGACATCTAACAACCATAGTGCACTACATGAGATACTATTCTACTACCAAACACAAACACCAAAGTTCTATGCTATGTAGTTGTGGCAGAAAAGTGACATATGCGGAGACAGTCGAAATACGAAAATATCCGTGGTCGGCCACTTACAACCACCATATCTACCACAGTACCACAGTTTCTGAAATTCGGCCGCTGTTGTGATCGAAACGTGACTCTGTGCTACTACTACACACAAACGCCAGTTATCTGTGATCTATAGTTTTCGCGGAAAAGTGATACACCATGACACTTTTGAGTTTATCAGAAGTATGAAATTGCAACAGGTTGACCACTTTCAACCCCCATATCTCCCACACCCCCTTAGCTACCGACATCTAACAACCATAGTGCACTACATGAGATACTATTCTACTACCAAACACAAACACCAATGCTCTATGCTATGTAGTTGTGGCAGAAAAGTGATATATGCGGAGACAGTCGAAATACGAAAATATCCTTGGTCGGCCACTTACAAGCCCATATCTACCACAGTACCACAGTTTCTGAAATTCGGCCGCTGTTGTGATCGAAAGGTGACTCTGTGCTACTACTACACACAAACGCCAGTTATCTGTGATCTATAGTTTTCGCTGAAAAGTGATACACCATGACACTTTTGTCTTTGGCAGAAGTATGAAATTGCTACAGGTCGACCACTTTCAACCCCCATATCTCCCACACCCCCATAGTTATCGACATCTAACAACCATAGTGCACTACATGAGATACTATTCTACTACCAAACACAAACACCAATACTTTATGCTATGTAGTTGTGGCAGAAAAGTGACATATGCGGAGACTGTCGAAATACGAAAATATCCTTGGTCGGCCACTTACAACCCCATATCTACCACAGTACCACAGTTTCTGAAATTCGGCCGCTGTTGTGATCGAAAGGTGACTCTGTGCTACTACTACACACAAACGCCAGTTATCTGTGATCTATAGTTTTCGCTGAAAAGTGATACACCATGACACTTTTGTCTTTGGCAGAAGTATGAAATTGCTACAGGTCGACCACTTTCAACCCCCATATCTCCCACACCCCCATAGTTATCGACATCTAACAACCATAGTGCACTACATGAGATACTATTCTACTACCAAACACAAACACCAATGCTCTATGCTATGTAGTTGTGGCAGAAAAGCGACATATGCGGAGACAGTCGAAATACGAAAATATCCTTGGTCGGCCACTTACAACCCCCATATCTACCACAGTACCACAGTTTCTGAAATTCGGCCGCTGTTGTGATCGAAAGGTGACTCTGTGCTACTACTACACACAAACGCCAGTTATCTGTGATCTATAGTTTTCGCTGAAAAGTGATACACCATGACACTTTTGTCTTTGGCAGAAGTATGAAATTGCCACAGGTCGACCACTTTCAACCCCCATATCTCCCACACCCCCATTGATACCGACATCTAAAAACCATAGTGCACGACAGGAAAGACGATTCTACTACCACACACAAACACTAAAGGTCTATGTTATGTAGTTGTGGCAGGAAAGAGAAGTATACAGAGATACGAATTTTTGGTCGAAATATGAAAACGCCCTGCACTGACCAACTTTAATCATTATATCTCCCACATCCCCACAGCTATCGGCATTCGGTCAACGTTGTGCACGACAGGAAACTCCATGCTACTTCCACCCACAAACACCAGTGATCTATGCTAGGTAGTGGTGGTTGAAAAGTGAAATATAGGAAAAAACATGTCTATTTTTATATATATATAAGATTGAACTATTTTCATTACTAGGTACTGTGATATTTTGCTAAAAATTAGTAGGAAACTTCGGTGCTTTCAATGCTAATGGCAGGAAGATTAAAAATGTGATTTTATAAAATATCTCAATCTATTAAAAAGTAATTTATAATATGTATTTTAATGAGTTTTTACCTTTTGCAGAAGTATAATTTAGTCTGTTAATAACAGTAAAAGTCGTACGTATGTTATGCAATTTTTATTTTGGTCTAATTATAATAGTGTAGAATTAAGGATGAAATTTTGATTCTCAGCTGAAACTAATTCTTAATTTATGCATTGCAGGAAAATGTAGTGCAGCAGCACTGGATGTGTTGGCTAATGTATTCAGAGAGGAACTGCTTCCAGTTCTGGTACCCATTCTGAAGGAGACACTTTTCCACCCTGAGTGGGAAATCAAAGAGTCTGGCATTCTTGCTCTTGGTGCTATTGCAGAAGGTACTGGAAACTGGATTCTTTTATACTTTAGATATCATGTGAATATTTGGGTTCATGTTTTTTTCTTTGAATTTCATCTTCTGTGATGTAAGTCATTATACGAGGATTGTTTGAAAAGTCTGTGCAAAAAATAAAAACTACTTACGTGTTTGGGGTAAACCTTTTTTATTTTTCGACATAGTCTCCTTTTAGGCTTATACACTTTGTCGAACGATGTTCTAGTTTGTTGATCCCTTCCAAATAATAGGATTTGTCCAAGTCTGCAAAATATCCATTAATGTGTGCAATCACCTCCTCGTTTGGATAAAATCTTTGTCCTGCCAGCTATTTCTTCAAATTGGGGAACAAATAGTAGTGCAAGGGAGCCAAGTCTGGAGAATAGGGGGGGGGGGGGGATGTGAAAGGAGATGTAATCCTATTTCCATTAATTTTGCAACCACAACTTCTGAGGCGTGTGCTGGTGCGTTGTTGTGATGGAAAAGGACTTTCTTGTAGGCCAATCGCGGGCATTTTTCGTGCAGCTCGGTTTTCAAACGGTCCAATAACGATGAATAATATGCACCTGTAATAGTTTTACCCTTTTCCAGATAGTCGGTGAGGATTATCCCTTGCGAATCCCAAAAGACAGTCGCCGTAACCTTGCCGGCCAAAGGAATGGCCTTTGCCTTTTTTGGTGCAGATTATTCCTTGGTAACCCATTGTTTAGATTATTGTTTGGTCTCAGGAGTAGAGTAATGTATCCATGTTTCATCCACAGTGACAAAACGATGCATAAAGTCCTCCAGATTCTTCTGGAACAGCTGCAAACCATCCTTGCAACACTTCACACGATTCCGTTTTTGGTCAAGCGCCAGCAATCGCGGCACCCATCTTGCGGATAGCTTTCTCATGTCCAAATGTTTATGCAAAATATTATGTACCCGTTCAGTCGAGACGCCCACAGCACTAGCAATCTCACGCACCTTAACTCATCTGTCATCCGTCACCATATCATGGATTTGATAAATGATTTCTGGAGTTGTAACCTCCACAGGCTGTCCAGAACGTTCAGCCAATATGGCCAGTCGAAACATTTTGAAACCATGTATAAACTGTTCTAATCAAAGGTGCAGAGTGACCATAATGTTTATCAAGCTTCTCTTTAGTTTCCTGAGGCATTTTGCCTTTCATAAAGTAATGTTTAATCACCACACGAAATTCTTTTTCGTCAATTTCTTGAAAATCACTCGACTTCCTTGATTCACATGAATGCCAAACACAAAGAAATAGACCAGTATGGCTGAAACTTGGTGTGCGTTCATTCAAGAGATGCTACTAACTAAACATACGCACCGGTGGTTCCATCTCTCGGACTTTGCATGGAGTTTTCAATCGCCCCTCATACTAAACATCAGCTATCCTTATTCATATCCAGGATTTTGAATATATTATGAAATTGGTAAAGAAAGGCTTACATTCTGGACATGATATTTTCATGTTAATTAAAGAATTCTAAAATTTCTATGAACATGTTTAATAATCTAGGAAAATAGATCAGAGGTAATGGCACAGAAGTTGCCTCAAAATAGAAGCTAGGTACGAGATGCTACTGTAGTTCAAAACCTGGTGGTGTCAGTTATAATAAGTGATCTATTAGAAACATTAGTTTGTTCGTTTAATCAACAATAAAGTAGAGATTTGTATTAGAAAAATAGATTTAACTGGTCAGATGTCATTGTGGGTGCTTGATAAAAGCAGAACTCAAGTTTTAATTGGTGAGCAGAAATAACTTTTATAATGACTGTATGTTATTACAGGTTGTATGACAGGAATGATTCCTCACCTGACGGAACTAATTCCATACCTTATAAACTGCCTGTCTGACAAGAAGGCATTGGTGCGTGCTATTACCTGTTGGACTCTAAGTCGGTATTCTCACTGGGTTGTCTCTCAACCACATGATAATTACCTCAAGCCACTTATGACAGAAGTAAGTGCTGCTTATTTATTAGGTGCTACGGTAGTTTCATATCTCTCTTTTTCTTAAAGAGAGAATATTTCTTTGAGACATTTTGTTCATAGTGAAAATTGATTTGCACAAATTGTATTTGCACATAGTAGTATATATTTATCTTTACACAATGACACTTCTTGAAGATTTTGTGTCTTCCATGACCATCACTGTAATCCAGTAATTTTTCCAATGTGCAGGTGAATAATTTTTTCATTAAAAAAATGTTATATTTAATGTTAAAGCAATTTGGAAAGTTATGACTTACTATTGTTGTTTCTATTTTCATTTCAATGTTTATCACCTCGATACTGGATCTATTGTAGAGGCTCTTTGATGTCAACACATCTGATGTTCAGAGTCTGTTCTGAGTACTTGAATTAGAATTTAGCAGTAAATTAATTAATATGCAGTCATTTCAAATGCAATGCCAGAGTTTAGATGCAAAGTATTTGCAGTTTAGGAAGTCCATTGATTTTTAAATATTTTCCTGCAGCTGTTGAAGCGTGTTCTGGATAGCAACAAACGTGTTCAGGAAGCTGCTTGCTCTGCATTTGCTACATTAGAAGAAGAAGCATGTACGGAACTTGTGCCATACCTTGGTTTCATACTGGAGACACTGGTTTTTGCTTTCAGCAAGTATCAGGTAAGATGCCTCTTTGCTGTACGGTATCAACAAAAATAAAAATTAGTTGTTGTCCTTGGTATATCTACAGCAGGATGTCCCTTATAAGAGCAAAAATTTTTTGTCCGTAATTCAAACACATATCCTCTAATTCTTTTTAAATCACTGTAGCTTACTTACATAAGAAATTTTATCCTCCTACGATGACGTTAACCCGTGCCGAGTAGACCCAAAAATTTACAAAAAATTGTTATTTTGACCATTGCTTGATATGTGACTAAGTCAGTAAAAAAAAAATTCTTGGTTAACAATTAAATCCAGACAAAAGTATTAAAATTATGAGGTATATATTCTTTTTGGGATCCCTTTTTTCTGCACGGGTAGAATTTTCGGTGTTTTTGCATGAAAATTGTTTCCGTTCATCAGCTGCAATTAAACCATGAAACTCATGAATGAATTTTGCAACTCTTTCAGCTGTGTCGTTCAGATAAAATACCTTTCTTTTAACCTGTACAAAAACCGCTTAACCTGTACAAAAACAGCAGTTTCTTCCTGAAGAACACTGCTTTAAATTTTCAACCGAGAAAACAAACGTTTGCTCTTTGCGGATATAAATTCACCATGGTTTTTCCTAAAACAAAATATAGGTAAGCATTAATAAAGTTACAAAAGATACAAAATTATGTCAATACAATACTGCTAATTTTACATACTGTACAAAATAATCTGATATTTATGCCATCAAAGGAGTGTACCTTTCTCCAAAGTCAGATGCGCTCTCCCTTTCTAAATTATGTACCATTTTGCATTCCTTGCTCAATTTAGGTTGAAAACTTGGGAAACGCATCTTGAGTAAATAAAAGGCTCTTGCCAAATATCATGCTTGATGCACTGCACGAGGGTGCCTTATTTTCAGTTCTTTGCCACTATCTCCATCCAAAAATATAACTCATAGCTCATACTTAGTTTGTGTGTCATTGAAACATTTTGTCAGAGTGCCTATGTCAGTTTGATGCTGTCATGCAAAAGTAACAACTATCTTTCTAACATATGCTCCAGAAGTACCCAAGCATCATAGAGACGACCTGTTAGATGCAATTGTCGCAGCTCATTATCTGCACTTTATCACTTAGAGCATTCAGAAAAAAACTTCACCTTGATGTTTATCACAAGAAGTAGCTCCCTGTTATGAAATGTAGTTATGAGATAGTCGTTCTTCTTTGGAACTTCTTACGCCCAGACCGTACAACAATTTTCCATCTCGCTGAATAGTCATGACTTGAGACACATCATATTAAAATCTGTTATTGTAGCTTCTCCACATTCCTTCCTCGTATGTGTCCTCATTAGTCGAATGGAAGACTTTTTTAAAAAGAAATCACCATTACTAAATCCAAGTGTCTCCACGATAACTTGTACATAAACTGAATCTCTTACACTTAACTGGCATCTATCCAAGGCAGCAATTAATTTAGGAGTAGTGATATTTTTTTCTTCTGCGCTTTGCAGCAGTTCCTGATTGAATTATTTTGGTGGGTTTTGTTAAATGCTCTTCCTGATGTTCTCGAGAACTAGAAGATGTGTCGTTGAGTTCTTCAGATAGCAGGAATAAATCATAGGATACTGAAGAGCTTGACTACCCACTGGGCCACATATATTTAAGTATTTTTTGTTCATTTATTATCTGTTGTTAGCCTTTCTTCTTTTTCAATTAGTTTTACACACATACCAAGCAACCTGGTCTCCCTGGCTCTCTCTGTTGCTGTAAGAAGATTTTACCCTTCGTTGTTTACCTCCTTTCAGGGGCGTAATTGTGTCCAATAGCATAAACATTATGCAGTTAACGTTTGAAATCCTTTTCCCTTGGCTGTCAAATAACCAGATATTTGCTTGCATTCTTTCTCAACTGTCTCCATAATATAATGCACTCGAGTACAGTGACATTAGGGCTTTCATATATAGTCAATTCGCCTTCATTGATATTAAAAAATAAAACGGATATAACCCTGCAATACGATAGTTTGCCTCTCCTAATAAAAATATGCTCTTTCCAGCACTTCTTAATGCTAAAACTATCTATTAGAACAAAACAATGTGATACCTAATCAAGAGCTGTAATGACAGTAACAATTAACGTGGATACGCGCCACTACTCTTGCGTAAATTACATGAAGACTAGTCGGTGCAAGAAGGCACAGGCTGCAGTTCTCCGATTGGTGTGTCAAAAATTTATTTGTGAGTGTTTTAGGGTAAAATGAAAAAAAAAGGACCTATGCATTACATAATTTTGACTTTCAAAAATAAGGGACACCCTAATCTACAGATTTCTATGGTTGTACCAGATTGCCTCCACTTTTTATGTTATTAATTTATATTTCGAAGCATTGATAATATTTAACATTTTAACTCTGCTCACACATTAAAATGTCCTTAACGTTCATGTATTGCTTTCGTACATCCCTTGCCACTTATAACAGTATATTTGTCACGTTGAAAGATACATATTGTGCATTTTGGTCATTTATTGCCAATTTATGGTCAGTACTTTTTTGTGTTTTATTTATTGATTCTTCTAATAAAAATTACCAGAATAATCCTTAAGTATTTTGCTACATCTGTGGCTTGTATATAAAGCAATAAATTAGAAACTTAATGTCACAGATTTTGTGAAAGAGGTTAAATATCATGAAACTTGTGTGTTGTAATTTATGGATGGCCCTGAATGAGCTTATCCACACAATTAGAAATTTAAAATTAATCTCGAGTATATTATGAAGGAACTAAGAAAGCTGAAAAAAGCATAAAAGGGCTGGCAAAGATACAGATGTCTTGAATATAGCAGTATGTGACATTACCTTATCTTGAAATGTTATTTAAATTAAGTATAAATACTTGCTGCTTACCAGAGGACTGGAAAAGTACAATAGTAGTGTTTCTACATAAAGGAGGCGAGACAAATTGGTGGTAATGAAAGGGACACAAGGTGTAAGATATCTTCTTGAGTTTCCAAATTCTCTGAACAACAGCCAGAACCTTAACTCTGAACTTATTCACACAACCGTATCATCTTCCCAGACATTAGCATATTACTGTGTAAAAGTTTCTTACATATTTCTCTCCATACCAAGCCCAAATATTTACATCAGTAACACCCTGAATGAGCTTATCCACACAATTAGAAATTTAAAATTAATCTCGAGTATATTATGAAGGAACTAAGAAAGCTGAAAAAAGGATAAAAGGGCTGGCAAAGATACAGATGTCTTGAATATAGCAGTATGTGACATTACCTTATCTTGAAATGTTATTTAAATTAAGTATAAATACTTGCTGCTTACCAGAGGACTGGAAAAGTACAATAGTAGTGTTTCTACATAAAGGAGGTGAGACAAATTGGTGGTAATGAAAGGGACACAAGGTGTAAGATATCTTCTTGAGTTTCCAAATTCTCTGAACAACAGCCAGAACCTTAACTCTGAACTTATTCACATAACCGTATCATCTTCCCAGACATTAGCATATTACTGTGTAAAAGTTTCTTACATATTTCTCTCCATACCAAGCCCAAATATTTACATCAGTAACACCTTGTTGACAGTTGTCGTCCTTTCCACTCAGATTTTCATTTGTAGCCTATCTGGGAAAGAAACATTTGTTCCGATGAAGACTCCGTCTCCAAGCATTGCAACAACGTTTTGAAAGTTTGTAGGACCCCTGGTCCATGTACAGTGCAGTGATCCAACCATATTCCACAATTCTAATACGAATTACTGAAAATTAAAGCCCCATCCATTTCTTCATTGCGCTTTGTCACAGGTATGAATTGCTGTTTCCCTTCCTTTAAATACGTATCCTTCTCATAGGCCCCCCCCCCCCCCCCAATCCTCTTTCTGGTTGAATTTTGTTGGCATTTCACACAATATACAGCCCCCCATGAGTAAAATAGGGTATGTTTGACTTTTGGAGAGAAATTAAGAAACAAGTTTCCACAAATTAGTTTCCTTTTTCACTGAACGAGATTCACGAAAAAACTACTGATCAGATTTTGATGCAGTTTTGGACAGGTCTTAGGAGTAATATGAGGTTTGTTTCATTTTGGTATAACTTTTTAAAGCTGATAAAACTATGAAGTGTTTACAGATTGATACCCATATAAAGCCAAATTGAATTGTTTACCAACATATGGTGTATTATTCAGACTTGAAGTGAAATTATTCAGAATTAAAACTGATATTCATCTTTTGCACGATCTGTGGTTTGGAGTCACGTTAGGGAGTGTCTATAAATCACATTTGCTCCATTTTGGCCTCCTGTGAACCCCCATGTATCCTGAAGTATCTTTTACCTCTACCCCCCCCCCCCTTTCCCTACATAGCATGTAACTTTTTCCCTATTTATTCCAGAAGACATTTTGTACTGTTTTCTCTTGTCAGACTATTGTAAATTACATGCAGAGATAATAAATATTCACATGTTGTTGTGTGTTCTGTACCTCATTTTAACTTTGACAAATAATATAAGTGGAAAGCTGCGTGGCCTGGCTCAGAAACCCCCCCCCCCCACCCCTCCCTCCATGTAGCCCAGCATAGCATTCCAGCCAATCCCCCCCCCCCAGACTGAGCCACTTAGTTTATGGACACTCCCCTAAACTGTAGGTTTCCGTTAGCTGGTAGAATTACCAATCTGTTTGTTGATTCATGTGGCGGGCTCAGATGTGACCACATCTTTCCCCCTGCCATATGTCTCGCCTCCTACATGAATAAGACTTAAGTCGAAATATTGTGCAATTCTTTTGTTTTTGTGTTTTTACGTGTCTCGCCCTCCTGCCTTCATCTGTGGTAAGTGACGGGTAACTGTTTATTTTCCCTATCCTATCTTATTTTCAATCTAGTTCAAAGGAGGATTATGCTGCTGTCAAGAAACTCTTACGTACATGGTGCGGCAGCATAACTTCCTTTTTTCAAAACTTAATAAAACCCGTTGTATGAATCAGAATTTATTTTTTTTAATTTTTTTTTTAATATAATTTAGCCACATATATAAAATTTTGTTTTACTTAGTTTTGAAGGTCAAATCAGGTAGGTGACGTCCCCCATTCTGCACACACTGAGTAAACCGATTTCTGGTGTTTGTCATGACTCCTGCCAGCATAGCAGGCGTTACGTTGGTCTTCAAATCTTGTAAGGTCCTTGGGTGGTTCACACAAACATGGGATTTCAAAAAAAAAAAACATAGAAAAAATCACAAGGGGTCAAATCGGGAGAGCGGGCCGGCCACTCCAAATCGCCCCTAATTGAGATGAGGTGCTCTGGGAAGCGTTCCCTCAAAACAGCCATCGATGCTCTTGAAGTGTGTGCCGTCACACCGTCTTGTTGGAACCAAATGTCTCCTAAGTACAACTCATCTAGCCGTGGGGAAAAAAAAAAAAAAAAATCCTGTAACATGTTTACATACCGGTCCGAATTCACTGTTACTGTGACTATAACTTCATTTTCTTCAAAGAACCAGGGGCCAATAATGCCACCTGAGGAAATTGCACACCACACTGTGAATTTAGGTGAATGCAAAGGCCTTTGATGCAATTATCGAGGATTAGTGTCAGCCCAGTAGTGCATGTTTTGTTTGTTGACGTATCCACAAAATGAAAATGGGCTTCATTACTAAAAAAAAAAAAAATAGCGTCCTCAGGAACCTCTCCCAGAAGAACCTCACACGCGTTCCTCTGAGAATTCAAGTAACGTTCAGAAAGTTCCTGTACAATCGCCATCTTGTATGGATGAAAATGAAGATCATCATGAAGAATTCTCCTCACAGAATGATCGGAACCTCCAAGGGCATACACATGTTTGCGTGCAGAACGCCGTGGTGATCGCAACATTGAAGCTCTCTCTGCCTCAATGTTCTCAGGTGATCTGATGGGCCGAGAGCCTCCAGATCTTCGTCTTGTCACACTTGCAGTTTGTCTGAACGTAGTGACCCAGGTAACAATTGATTTCCGGTCCGGGACAGGGGCCAACGGGGCTAAATTAAAGCGATTCCGAAAAGCGCGCTGGGTTGCGATCACAGAACATCTGCTCGAAAAGCAGGCCTCAACGGCAAACGCACGCACCTTACTGTTCCAACGCGTGATGGCAACTGAACCGTGTCGGGACAAAACTTTATAGTCATGTCTCTCGAACGACACCACTAGCGCTGCGCTACGATATCAACCGACTGAATGGCACGCATTTTGAAAAAGGAAGTTATGCTGCCCGCACCCTGTACAATATTATAATTATTTACTTACAGTTTTACTAAAAAGCTATATGTCATAGAAATAGGTTGATGTTAAAAGAAGGCCCATTTATCAGTGTGCTCTACAAATGTTTATATACAACGTTAGAAGGTGCTTCTTTTTGCAGTGACTGTAAACCATCAGCAGACGCTTAGCTCATTTCTGAATGGCCTAACACCACTGGACTTTTCATTACATTTGCAACATACTTGACTATGCATTGACTGTAAAGTAAGTTCGTAAGAAGTGACTTTATCTAACTTTCTGTAAAATAAAAAAATCGAGTGAAGGAAGATAATGACAACAGCTACTCTGTGGATAATTTAATAAAAACAAAAACACAAATTTTTATAATGTACTTGATATTCCACAAACAAAGTTGTAATAAATATAAGAATTCTAAAATCAAATCTTATATGACATCCATGCTGAAATAAAATATTTCAATATCTCTAGCCCTTAAAACTCTTCTCATGTTTCTTGTTCGATGAGAATTTTCTGAAAAGCCAAACCGTGTAAGAATGAAGCTGTGTTATAGAATGCAGTGTTCTGTGAGGGTTTTCACAAATTCTCGGACTCTTTTTGGAGTGAAAACGTGTTGCTAGAAGGTTGGCTGCATATTTATCCCTCTATGACCATCAAACTCACTCCTTCTGGACTTTAAATGTGCATTTCACTGTTACTAATGCCTGATTTGCTTATTCATCTGACAACTATTTTAGGCAGCCAAGATAATCACTACTTGCATTTCCTCCGAGCTGTGTGACTCGCTCTTCACGTATGCTGTACAAATACTAGTGAATTGTAGTAGTCATTGCAACACAATATGAGTGCCCTTCCTTTCAGGAAAACCTCATTGTTCAGCATTCCTTTCTTTTTTCAAGACATTCACCAAGCATTCATGTAAAAAATTGTGTCTGATATAATTTAACTAAGGAAAAAGGAAACTGCTTTAGGCAATATAATTACAAGGAAAGGGAAAATGACTCATCACTCACCAAAGTTGAAGGCAGCGACGAGAGAACAACATATATAACGAACACACAAATAAACTCAACATTTCGGTTACTAAACCTTATTCATGATGAAGAAAATGAGTCATGAATAAGGTTTAATAACCGAAATATTGAGTTTATATTTTGTGTGTTCGTTATATATGTTCTTCTCTCGTCGCTGCCTTCAACTTTGGTGAGTGATGAGTCATTTTCCCTTTCCTTGTAATTATATTGTCTGATATAATTTGAAATGTATCTTTATAATGCTGTTTCAAATAATTTTTCAGTTTTATTTTATTTTTTGAAAATATGTTTGATGATACTGTTAGTCTTTCTACTTTCTGTTTCTCCTGCACTCTACATATTTTTAGTAGTAGCTGTAATTATGAATATTGTGTTAATGTTTTCAGCATAAGAACTTGCTGATCCTGTATGATGCTATTGGCACACTGGCAGATTCCGTAGGACATCACCTTAATAAACCAGACTATATCAATTTACTGATGCCACCTCTAATCCAGAAGTGGAACATACTTAAAGATGAGGACAAGGATCTTTTCCCACTTTTAGAGGTAAGCTGGGTATTCATGCACACCATGTTTACCATGTACAGAATCGGAGGTAGATTAATTGAAAAAAAAGGATAATTGCTGTTATGTTGTGAGTGCCAGTTTTCTTGGGAATGGCAGTTTGTCTCTGGTTATTAAATTACCTCTATATTCTATATAGACTGGTATGGTGGCATATGTTTTAAACCTCATCACCAGCTTATCAGCCATCATGATACATTCATTTTGTATAAAAAATTAGAACGGTCACAGAAAAGCATATTACATAGAATATTAGCCCTATTGATGTAGGTATGGCAAAACATCTCCATTTTTCAATTGACCAGCATTTGAAAATATTTTAAAACCAGCCACCATTTTTTTTCTTTTTTTCCATCTTTCTCGTCTAGTTATTTTGGTCCCTTTTCTGCCAGCATGGCAAATAATTTACATGACTATACATCTAGATGGTCATTATACAATCAAACCACTCTGTATCAATTATTATTTAAATTTTAGTGATAGTCATCCCAAACACCTCTTTTTAATCATTTTTGTTTTAAGGGGCTAATTTAGGACGCTAATAACATCTTTGTTGATGCACCCTAAAACCCCTGCTACAGAAAAATTTGATGCTGCTGTAGCATTGATGATAATTGGTCCTTGTTATATGCTATATGACATCAGGATCAAAGTGTTAGGATTTGTTTCTTTTTGACTAGGGATACTTGGAAACTAGTAAATCAACATATATTTCATTTCTAGAGGTAATAGATAATGTAACACTTAGACAATTAAAGTTACTCAATTTGATTGCTTCTGTGAGTGTATCATCATACTGGGCATAGTGAGGTATGTGTCAGGGTTCAAATTTTGGATCTGGCATCATTGCCACCATCATTGTGGTTTTTAGGGAGCTTTCCTGTGACAACTAGAGGAGTATCCTACTCCGCATCTGAAAAGTAGTGTTAATGCACATCGTTCTATGATGCTCACGTGCACCTATGTGGACAGGACGTACAGTCAAAAAGAAGTTGTTACATTTGTAACAGAAAAGAATATATTTATTTTGAAACTATTCATAGTTTATATTGTCCCAAGTTTGGTTAGAACTTGAATGTTTACAATAGTGGAATGACAGTTCTCTGCCTTAATGCCGATGCTATTGGGAAACTATGAACTGTGAAACCTCATGAAAATTTGTCATCAAATGCAAGTTTCATAACATTTTATACATCTGTTTATCATTGCAAATATAATTGGAGTCACTGTCCTGATTAAGGCCAAAAACTTTTCAGTTCACACTCATAAGCTGCACATTGAAATGAAATTCAAGACAAGTGCAAAAATTGTACCTTAAATTTGCATGTATGAATGTTAATTTATTTATTTATTTTTTACATTTTTTGAGGCAAGCAGCTGGTAAAATTACATTAGATTATTAAAATTATATTTGAGTTCATGTCTATTTTGGTGGAAGATGATTTGCACTTCAGGTGAGTGTGCATATCTTTTAAGAGCTTCAATGATTTTTTCATAAATTAGTTTTGATATGTATTAAATTTGTGCCTAAATTTTTTAATGTAAAATCATTTGTTAGATTCCACATACATTGTAAGCTGTGTTAAAACGATGCCAATAGTTTGGTTGGAAGGTGCAACATCTTGATACTTGTAGCATTAAATAGTTTGTGGGGAATGAGTGTACTGTTCATTGTTTACTTCAGTGATACTGTAGTGATTGAGGTCAATCACTTGCCTAAAAAGCTTGTATTTCTCTAGTTAGTATTCAGAGCAGGTGAACATGAAATAGTTGAGCAATAGTAGAGGGTTATGACCCGGAGAAGTAGCAAGCCGATCAGCAGGTCGCCAGTTGCCAAGTGCCAGTAATTACTGCAAGCTGGTAAAATGACTTCATACAGCAGGTTAGTCAGGAGTATTGCCCTCTCCACACAGTGGTAATAGGAAGGGAAATAATCTATTTAAACCCTGGGAGCAGCAACAGTGGGGTCAGTCTGTCTGTCTGGCTGTTTCAATGTACCATATAGACACAGAGGGCGCCAGCGCCATAGGGCGGCAGTCGCACACCAGAAGATGATGCCAGACATCTGATACGAAAGTGGTCTCTACTGTGATAGTGGTGTGCAGACAGCCAGATTGTCAGTCATTTGGTCATTGTCGTATGGGCATTGTCTTGCACAGATGTTACCAATACTTCAGTTTAGGCTGCGAGACGCCCATAACTTACATGCCCGCCTTTGTCTTTGCCCCTATCTCTAATGATCTAGTTAAGCAAATGGCAATTTTGTTATAAAGCCAAATAAACCTTGTATATGCCATCAAATCACTTATATGTAAATAAATGTGTAAATATGTGATTGCCGTTTACCGTAATTTGTCCTAGCCTACTCAGCCATTCCTATATTAATATCTGAATGTACTGAGCCGTATAACCTGTCAGGTGTTGCAGTGGGGACCTATGACTAGTATTCACATCAGAACCATGGTCAACTTCTATGCTCAACCCTTATCCACGGGTTCCAGTAAATGTTTATCCTGTCCGCTCGTGCCACTCGGCTGACAGGTTCACTATACTACCTAATTTATTTGTGTGGGGAAATTTAGGAGAATAGTTAGTTTCGCGATTTAAGATTGAGTGAAAAGAAGAAGGAAAGTTGTTTTAGGAATTACATCTACATCCATACTCTGCAATTCACGAATATTATGGGTGGCAATATTATGGCTAAGCACCGATCCTAATTCTGTGCATTCCAATCTCGCATAATGCGAGGAAAGAAAGAATACACAAAAGCATTAGTACACCTTCTTTTTCTCTAATCTTATCGCTCCTGTCATTGTGACCTAAATTGGTTGGCTGAAGAAGTATCACATTGCACTTGTAAATCAATGAATTTCACATATTTGCCAATAAAATCAAATGAAAATGATGTCTGTCTGCCAAACAATCCCATCCCAATCTATATATCAATTCGGTGACTCCTTTATACGGGATGTGGCAAGCAGTCACAAATCGAGCAGCTCTTCTCTGTACTTTCTGTAAAGTGTAAATCAATCTCGCATTTTACTGATCCCAAACACCACAACAGTAATCCAAATGTGGATGCACAAAAGTTTTGTATTCTGTTTCCTTTGTATGAGAATTAAAATTCTTCGAAATACGATCTATGAAGCGTAGCTTTACATACGGAAGTTATTTTCACGTACCATTTCATGTTGCTTTGTACTATTTCGTTCAAATATTTCAAGGAATGAACCATGTAAAACAACTGAAGTGTTTACTTTGTACTCAGGAACAAACGGATTATTTTTGTTAGTCATTCATTTTGCAGCTAACTGCACATGAATTGGAAAAGTTCCATATCTTCGTCAGTGAATCAATTTTCAAATTCAGTGTTTAGTATGTTAACTTTGTTGCAGCTCTCTTTAACCTCACATCTGTCGTGCATTAGTGCTGACATACAAGAGGCTTTTAGGAAGTGAATTGCAACGGAAGTCATTAAAGGTCTCGTGTGTTGCATCTTTGATGTGGCCTCTTGACTCAACTGTGGTTACCCATTCTTTTGAACTTTGCATGTATCTTCCTTTGCTGTTTGAGTATTCTTTTATTTCATGTATATACCTGGGTGGATCGTTACCTTCTGCGATTGTCCATTTTGGTATATGTATGTCCATACCTTCCCTTACTATGTGTATAAATTGATGCTACATATTTTCAGTGGAGTCTCTTTCAATCTAAGGTATATCATTCAGATACATACTAAATAGATAACAAAGGATTTGGAAAATGACCAATCACTCACCAAAGTTGAAGGCTGTAATGAGTGAAAAATTTATCTGACAAACAGAAACATATACAATATTTCGGTTTTACACCCAACTCATGATAGGGACCTAGTCGTATTGTTCGGGAGGTGTGCACACATCGAAGTTTACCACATGACTGGCTGGGCATCGGAAGACAGGGTGGGGGAGGAGGTGGTAGAGGTGAACTATTAGGAAGTGAAGTATCGAAATTTCGGGAAATACTAAGATTATATATATCACCAGTGGTGGTAAAATTGATATATGGAACAAAAGGATATGGAGTATCAAAGCAAATTACAAATAAATAAATTTGTTTCTAGTAAAATGATAATACTAACAGTAATGAATGGTGGGTCAAAAGGTAGAATTTTATTGGTGGTTGAGGCCAGGTGGGTGTCTGGTATCCAGGATGTTTTGGTATACAAGTTCTCATCTCCGAAGTTCTGAAGCAGCAGTGGTTTCAGGAAAAACCGATTGCTCTCACAGTGAAGCAGTCATTGAGGTTGTTAGAATTGTGGTAATTAGCATATTCCAATATTGGAAGGCATAAGATACTCTTGCGCGAAGTATTGTTTTTCTAATTAGTAGAAGAACACACTGAACCAAAATAAAACAATACTTATATAAAAGCTTATAAAGGGTGGTATTAAGAGTTAAGAATTGATACAGTTCATAATTCAAAGATAAAAACAAAAACAAAAAAATCCAGAACAGTATCTTGTCAGGCAATAATTTTTCTGACTTACTATTTGAACTATTATGTAAATCTTATATTTAAGTATACATTTCTCCAATTATATAAAGACATTGCATAATTGTTTGACTCTGAAACTTAATTCTTTCTGATTGTATAATGGGGAAAAAAATGGTCCTTGTCAACCTGTCTTCTTTTCCTAAGTTTTTGTTTCTTTTAACCATTTGTCTGAAAACTATAAAAGTTCAATAATCAGATTAGAAAACTGCCATAATCTGCTGTTAGTAACAATTGGAGGAAAATGTTTCCTAAATAAAATACTTCTGATTTGTTTCAGTGTTTGTCAAGTGTGGCGACGGCCTTGCAAAGTGGTTTCTTGCCATACTGTGAACCTGTTTACCGGAGGTGTGTTTCTCTTGTCGAGCAGACTCTTAACCAACACATTGTGAGTATCTGGACTTTGTAATGCTTATAATGTTGGTTTGAATCAAAACGTTCAATCAATGCAATTTAAAATTCTCCACATTTTTTAGTTTAAGTCTTTTGTTTTTACTAGAGAAATATAAGTTTTTTGCAGTAACTTGAGCTTTGAAGTAAGTGGGGGTGTATGTATATATATGTATAAAAACGAGCATTGAAAGTGCTTTAAGGCAATAAAACTAAGGAAGGAAAGGGAACAGTGAACACAGAACCAGACGGCCATTGTCGTGTACACGCCTGGCTCCGCCTGGTGTCTCACTTTTGCAAGAATAAGGCTATACGCCTGTGCATTTCTTGCGTTTGTTCTTTATTGTGTTCATTGTTCCCAGCCGCTTTCATGTCTGGTAAGTGTTGGGTAATATTTACCTATCCTTCCTTGTGTGTGTGTGTGAGAGAGAGAGAGAGAGAGAGAGTTCTTAAAATATGCAAGGTAGCTGCGTACAAATATAGGAATAAAATATAGTTAGTGAAAGTAAAATAAAAGTAGCTTTTACTTTGAATCAAATATTAAGATATGTGCCACACTGAATTTTCAGTTAACCTGGCTTATGGCTTCTGTTCCTTTGAAAGTTTCTGGCACTTTAAGAATGCGTTTTTTATTTTTTGATCCTACTTTTCTCAATTTTACTTTCATAATTGATCCTCCACTCTTTTCCTCTAGTGTTTACCAGTTGTCTGGGACAGTGTTTCTCACTCTGTGGTCTGCAAAAATGGTTCAATTGGTCCGCAGATAGAATATTTTAAATTTAGATACCATATTCATACTGCATAAGGCTGTAAGGTTAAACTGCAAGATCAACTTTTTAAAAGTAAGGAATATTTCAGTGCCCAAGCAAAAATCTGGTGTTTCCAGGATTATCATCGGACAGCATTGTTCCTACAATAGTCTATTCATTTCCAGTTGGCATCAAAGATAGTCCTGTTCATCCTAAGGAAATGATCATTTTCTGAGGTTCTTGTAGTAGGTGTGACGAACTGCAGTATGTTTTAGGGTAACATAAGAGTGGCAAAGTAAATAGAAATGAAATGTGTAATTTCAAGTGTGTTTTATTTTAGTTCTTACATATAGGTCTGCGGTGTAGTCAAGCATCCAGCCTATTGTAATATTATTCATTTGGTTACTAAATATTAAGAGTCTGGTAATCAACTTATACAAGTTCACTTCCAGTTTCATAACTGTGTTTCCCCAGTAATCCAAACATGCTTTTTGATTTATTATGTTATGATGATACAATAAAATATGTTTCATAATCTAATAACAATCTTTATTATTTAGAAGCTAATAACATACACATCTGGAGGAAAATGCTCAAGTTATATCTGAAATCATGACTCTAAGAGGCCATATCAGAAAATGATTGAACTGGCTAATAATGATAATGAACATACACATAGGTAAAAAAAAAAAAAAAAAAAAAAAAAAAAAAAAAAAAAAAAAAAAAAAGGCCCGTGTAAGTTAGTGTTCCACAGCATTAGTTTTGACAGTTTACTGGTCCTTGGGTTGATAAAAGTTGAGAAACACTGTTCTAGGTGTAATATATCTATAACCTGGCCAAAACAGTTCAGAAAGGAACCTATTCCATATAATCCACACAGTAAATAACTTTAACTAACATTTTATTTACAGTAAAGTTATTTTTAACTTGATTTTAAACCATTTTCATAGAAGATAAAAGTTTCAAATAAAGTTGTTTTTTCAGACATACTAGATTCTGCCACATTCCTTTCCACTAGGAAAGTTTAATATGACAATCATTTTAAGATATTTTGTGTGTTCTTAAAAAAAAAAAAAAAAGTAGCTTAAAAGAGGTTTTTTGTAACTTTATGCCATGTTCTCTGATAAGGTGAAGTACAAAATTCGAAATTATTAGTTAATTCAAAGAGCTATGTTAGATTTTGAAATCAGAAGTTATTGTTAGCATCAGGAGGAGCACCCTGATTATAAATTTGAGTAATTAAATAAATTTTAAATATGCTTTTTCATAATATAAATAAGATCAAAGTTTGTAATAAAATAGAAGAGTGAAAACAGGTTTAGAAAATAGAGAAATTTACAAGGATTAAAAACATGTTGATCAGTTTTACAAAAAGTTTAAAGTTTCAAAGAGAAAAGTAGAATTTTAAAGTTCCATTGTCTGAGTATTGTCAATTCTCCGTGCCTAAATACTTAAATCATGAAAATAAATTAAAATTTAGTAGAAGCACAACTGAGAGATAAATGAGATTACAAAATTACAAGTAGATTGCCCTAAAGGACCATATGTGAAACGCAGCTTAAAATAAAATGGAGTTAGGCAATTATCAATTTTATAAGCTAATGTCGGAAGTAAGGCTCTTCAATTTTCTTATAAAAAGGGTACCCATCTTGAATTTAGTGCTCAGTCTTTTGACAGATTTGTCCATGTGGAGGTGTGTAGCAAGTGAAGCGATATAGAACAGTAAAACATCTTAAATGGTGGTGCAATGCCCGTGTCAGTGATTTTATTCACTATGAATTTATAGATCTTGATCCTAGCTGGGGCAATGGGATGGAAGCTTGCCGTGAATGTGCCTAACCTGCAGTCTAAAAATTTTCAGATCTTATTGTTCGAACCAAGTGTGGTGGGTGAGCGGTTAATGCTCTGGCCATGCATTCGGGAGGATGCTGGTTCGAATCCCCATCCGGGAATCCAGATTTGGGTTTTCCATGGTTTCCCCAAATCACTCCAGGCGAATTCCGGGACGCTTCCTTCAAAAGGCCATACCCAAATTCCTTGTCCCCAGTCTCAACCCGCCTCTAATGACCTCACCAACGAAGAGTAAAAACCATAATTAAAAAACAAATGTTCGATGTATTATAAAAAAATTCTGGTACCATAAAATGTACGAATGTATTTATTTAAAATATAAACTTTAAAGAAGTGTACTGTTTTTATTACTTCAATACCTATAACTTTTGGGGTAGTAACAAAAGTTTGGCGGCCGTTTTAAGAACTAGAACTTTCAGCGACAGGTACCAGACACGGTCATAGCTTACTCGAGTTTTGAAGCAAACCCCCCAGCTTCATCTAGGTGTAACATAAACGTTATCATTTTCCTTAATATTTTCATTCCTGTAAATTTATTCCTACTGTCTTTTCAAAAAAAAAAAAAAAAAAAAAACTAATGTTTATTGGTGGCATATATATTTAGTCAATTGGCTCATATTCAGCTAGTGTTTGCAATTTTAAAATTTTCTCAGGCTTATCCTGTTTGAAAAATAGTTGACATCTAGGCGGTTAAGTAATGAATATAGAGTAAAACAAAATTATAATTACAGGCTAATGCACAGAATCCTGAACAGTTTGAAGCACCTGACAAGGACTTTATGATTGTGGCACTAGATCTTCTGTCAGGTTTGGCAGAAGGTCTGGATGGCCACATCGAGAAGCTGGTGGCAGGTTCAAACATCATGCAGCTGTTGTTCCAGTGCATGCAGGATCCTACACCTGAGGTGCGACAAAGCTCCTTTGCTTTGCTTGGAGACCTCACAAAGGCCTGTTTCCAGCATGTTCTGCCCTGTATCTGTGAGTATCATAAATGTAATAGTATTTGGTTTATTTATTTCTTTAATATCTGTTCATCATAGGTGTCACCTCGCTCTACGCCAGCAGCCCCTATTGACAGGGCCTTGATACCCTTTAACATTATCTCGACATTCATCTCAGCATTGCCTTACTCATTTCACTGGACCACTTTATCGTAACCAAAAATTTCTTCACCTACCAATCCCATGTTTATGAGGCATCGCAATGGGTACATGGCATCACACCCTCCTATTCAAATCTTTCTTGAGCAGATCAGAGGAATCTTTCCCTAAAAAGATTAGATTACAAACCACCGTGCGATGCAGATATGTGGATGAAATCTTTATCTGTACCCTCCTTGAAGCCATAAACTCTCTGAATATCAACCATACCTTTAACTTTACATGGTCCTACACTTATATTCACTTTGCCTTCCTTGAAATAGATATTTGTACATTAAAACCACTTGCACACTTCTGTACACATCAAACCCACAAATCTATAACAATATTCTTCACTTTGATACCTGCCATCACTATCACACAAAATGCTCGCATCTTATACAGCTTAGCCATCCAAGACATATATATCTGCTCCTGTGAAGAATCCTTTAGACCAGGGATAGCCCACCCATGCCTCGCCGTAGGTCAACATATGGCCCGCAGAGCTGGATCATTATATATATATATATATATATATATATATATATAGGTAACAATGAAAGGAAAGAAATGCCACAAGGCAATATTTATATGGAAAGGGCAGAAGTTTCTATTCTATGAGTGGCTGCATCGAATGCAGGTCTTGCTCAAGCCCAGCCACTTATATCTGTTAACTTGAAAAATGGTTTTAACCCCAAATATTGTATTTTCTTTGTTTGTGTGTTGCTGCTGCCCTCCTCCCTTCAACTTTGGTGAGTGTTGGATGTATTTCATCTGTCCTTTCCATATATATATATAATAACAATGAGCAGGAAAAAGCTTTAAGGCAATAAAACTAAGGAAGGATAGGGAAATATGACCCAACACTTACCACAGATGAAGGTGGCTGGGACGACGAACAAAAAACAAACACAAGAGAAGCGCAATATTTCGGCCTACAGCAGCCTTAAACTTGCAGAAGGTGAAGCACCAGGCGGTGTCACATGTGTACACATAGATGGCCGACTGGTGAATGGGGTCTCAGGCGCGGATGGTAGTTTAGGTGGAAAAAGGTGGGGGGAGTAAGCTCAAATATTAGATCGATAATCGATACTGATGACGTATTATTGAAAGAGGTGAATAATAACTGGGTGGGGATATATATATATACATAACTATAAGTGAAAAGTAAAATAAATGTAAATAGCATGGATAACAGTAAATACAGAAATACAAAAAATGTAAATGGTATAGATAATAAGTGCTGGGTCTAGTAGGCAGAGTTTATTGGAGATTGAGGCTAGGTTACCTAAACTACCATCCGCGCCTGAGATGCCATTCACCAGTCGGCCGTCTATGTGTACACATGTGACGCCGCCTGGTGCTTCACCTTCTGCACGTTTAAGGCTGCTGTAGGCCGAAATATTGCGCTTCTCTTGTGTTTGTTTTTTGTTCATCGTCCCAGCCGCCTTCATCTGTGGTAAGTGTTGTGTCATATTTCCCTATCCTACCTTAGTTATATATATATATATATATATATATAGTTACCAGGAAATAATAGGAGCTAATTTGCGAATGGATTTATAAAAAAAAAGGGATAGCGAAATGAGCCACCACTTAGGCTTAAATGATGGTATCGTGGGGTGAACACATAAATAAGCACAAAACACAGGAGAAACATTGAATATTTCAGGACTTAGCCCTTCATCAACAGGAGAAAATCAAGGAGGGTGGGTGGTGTAGGAGACTGGTTCACAGAATGACCGTTAGTTGGGAACATGATGGGGATAAATTCAAACAATGTTCGTAACATAAATTTGAGAAAGTAAAAGTAAATAAGTAAACAAAATAAAATTGAAAAAACATAATGATAATAATAATAAAAGAATCTATGTAGGATAAACATCACCTCTGGTGTGTGGTGGTTCAATATACTATAGACAGTGGGCATGGAGGGGTAGTGAATTTGAGCTAGTACATGAGCAATGCAAAAAGTGCAGAATAATACATAAAAATGTTCATAAAATAAATTTGAGAAAGTAAAAGTAAATGAGTCAACAAAATAAAATTGAAAATAAAAATAACAGAATCTAAGCTGTTAAAAATCACCTCTGGTATGTGGTAATTCAATATATAAAATGGGCATGGAAGCAAGGAGAGTATAGAAGGAAGGAAAAGTACTGACTGGGTATTATCTCAAATTGAGACAAGGAGGTTGCCTTGTGTCTAGTTTGTATTGGTAGGCAAGTTCCCACCCTCTGAGTTTAGAGGAGCTGCTGCTGTTTGGGAGGACTCTGATAGCATGGACCATGAAACAAGAATTGAAATTATTAGTGTCATGGGAGATGGCATGGATAGCTACTGGACGTTTTGGATTCCGAGTGAAAACTGTCTGACGGTGGCCATTCATTCTAATGGCTAATGGATTGGTACTCAAACCTATGTAGGAAGCCAGGCAGTGTTTGCAGGTTAGCTGCTATATTATGTGGGAAGTTTCACAGGTGGCGTGTCCTATGATAGGAAAGCTCTCGCCAGTGATAGGGTTGGTGAAAGTGGTGGAGGCATGGTGAATGTCGCTAATTAGCTCCTATTATTTCTTGGTAAATATATACAGGGTGTTACAAAAAGGTATGGCCAAACTTTCAGGAAACATTCCTCACACACAAACAAAGAAAATATGTTATGTGGACATGTGTCCGGAAATGCTTACTTTCCATGTTAGAGCTCATTTTATTACTTCTCTTCAAATCACATTAAACATGGAATGGAAACACACAGCAACAGAACGTACCAGCGTGACTTCAAACACTTTGTTACAGGAAATGTTCAAAATGTCCTCCGTTAGCGAGGATACATGCATCCACCCTCCGTCGCATGGAATCCCTGATGCGCTGATGCAGCCCTGGAGAAAAGCGTATTGTATCACAGCCGTCCACAATACGAGCGGTGAATCGAGGAAGTACAGTACATACTAACGAAACTAAAATGAGCTCTAACATGGAAAGTAAGCGTTTCCGGACACATGTCCACATAACATATTTTCTTTGTTTGTGTGTGAGGAATGTTTCCTGAAAGTTTGGCCGTACCTTTTTGTAACACCCTGTATAGGAGAAAAACCACAGCTTACCATAGAAGAGGATTCCTGCGGCATCAATACAGGAAAAAAACACGTACACACATAGAATATATAATTTTCGAGCCTATGACCCTTCAGTAGTAGTGAGATGGCTGCATGTTAGAGGCGGGCAGCTAATAAACTTCAACTTTCAACAGTTATATCAGACATTACAACACTCGGCACCACTCCTTTTGACTTCAACGCATTAAAATAACTTTATTTTTAATATTTCATTAAATATGTGTGTTCATTTTTAATTATTACTTTCCTCCATAAAAATATTGCTTTCCAAGAAAATAGTACATGTGGCCCGACTGAAAATTCTATTTCTAAAATTTGGCCCGGCTGGTGAAAAATTTGGCCACCACTGCTTTAGAATTTACTTCTACTATCTGATGCAAGCCCTTGTATTGTACAGTTATACTCTGGAACTGGTCTGCAAAGTGATATTGTGAGCTAAAAACTGGCAACACAGGAATCTACAGCTTTTATTCGATGTCGAAGGAAGGTTGCACATAAATGCTTTAAAATGAGTGAAAATGATGTCTACATTTAGTTTACAAAACTGCACATGCTCTCCCCCTTACACCACTCTTAAGACTGATTTACGTGTGCAACTTCCCATGTTTAGCATATATCTCCAAAACAAACAGAGAGGTTTTTGTATATATGCTGAATGGAATCGCCATAAACATTGTATATCCTAGACCATTGTAATGAACTTGAAACTGAATGTGGTGGGTTGGGATGTGACCACATCTTTCCCCCGCCATATGTCTCGCCTCCCACATGACTAAGACTTATGTGCTATTTGTTTATGTGTTTGTGTTTTTACGTGTTCTTCTCGCCCTCCTACCTTCATCTGTGGTAAGTGACGGGTATCTGTTTATTTTTCCCTATCCTATCTTATTTTCTTAAACAGGTTAGTAATTTGTGTTTTTTGTTTCAGCTGACTTTTTGCCCATACTTGGTCAAAATTTGAATCCTGAATTTATATCTGTGTGCAATAATGCCACCTGGGCTATTGGTGAAATTTCCATAAAACTTGGTAAGTGAGATGACTGTCATAAGTAATAGTTTGATACATTCATTGTAACAATTTTCTATAACAGTAATTGCAAATCCTTCAGGTCAAGATACAAGGCCATATATACCTCTAGTCCTGAATCAACTGATAGTCATTATCAATCGTCCAAATACGCCGAAGACCTTGCTGGAAAATACAGGTACTGATAAAATAATAATAATAAATATTAATTTTCAGTTATTTCCACTTTGCACTCAGAGTAGTTAGTAAATAATGTAAATGCTCTTAAGTTCATGTAGATAACTGACTGGCAATGTAGTAATGCCAAATAATGGTTGCTTTAACAGTTATGAAACTCGTTCATTTTATTTTTCCTTTGCTGCAATATACTTTGCAAATTAGTTTAGTCTGTGCTGTGGAAATTCCTTGGTAAATGTTCCACATCTTTACTGTAGCAGCTGTGAAACTTAGTTTGTTCACAGGCAAATGTGAAATTGTAACAGTGTTTAATTTCCTTTCAGTTCGGAGGACTGAAGTATTTTGTTAGAAGTTTTTACTAATTTGTACTCTTTTGTGGTTTTATTTTTAATAATTGTTTTTTTTTTTTTGTGTCTTTAGCTAACTCATTGCAGCACTCGGAATGTTGCTGCTGACTTGCAGTTGTTTATTTGCACCGTTTTCTTTCAGTTTGTCTATAGTTTTTGTGGAAGTTGACCCCTTTTATGAAACTTTACCCTCTTATAAGCGTAAAGAAATATGGTGAAGCCAGCTAGGGCTCAGAGTTTTATTTTTTTTATGTTAATTAACTAGTCTTGTAATGCTTATGAAAAATGATGAAATCTTCTTCTGTATTTTTATCATGTTCTTGTGATCTTAAGGAACACATAACGTAAATAACCATTTCTGGATTTGTAACAGGCCAGGGGGCAGTAATCGACACTGAGGTTTTCTCGTTGCTTGACTGCTATGTTGATAATACCCACCTTCTGTAGGAAACATCCTTTTCGCTAACTTGCGATGCAAGTAGGATTGCGATAAACTTGTATTATGATAAGTAATCATCAAATCCTTGCTCTAAATATCTATCCAACGAAGTTACAATTAGACTTCAAACAAACGGCATCGAGCCAGAAGGGTGAGGAGATAACACTTGGGTCTGGCTTTGGGGATTAAAACACACATCCTCCCAATGTGGACATCCAGATTTCTGTTTTCCAGAAATCACTCCAGGTGAAAGTTGAGATGCCACTGAAAAGGACTATGTCCAAATTCCTTGCATTTTCTCCCTTTTAATAACCTTGATGTCGAGGCTAAAGCCATAAGGGGAAGAAACAAACTGTTTTTTGTAACCCACAAACTGCTTGTGTCCAGAAGGATTGTGGCAGTATAGTAAACAACATTTTCTTAAAATCTTGTGTCCAGTAAAGAAATTTATAACTATTTTAGATTTATGTACTTGATCCACAAGTTAATGCATGGGAATATTTCAACCATGTGTACTTTTAAATTGTTTGATTCCTGCAATTACCTAAAAATAGCGCATGGTAGTTTTCAAATTCTTCCTAAATCTTCACTCTTTATATAAAAACTGTTAAGCTACTAAGAAATCTTCTTTTAAGATGAATCGTCTGATTTTAGTAATATATTAGTGCAAATTTCACCACACAGCTATCCTTTCTTGTTTGAAATATACATTAAGCAATTGTTTCAATTAAGTCACGGTTGCTGTGAAAACTGACAGCTTATGGAGTTCTGGTGTAGCTTTGTTAGGTCAGGAAAGGCAGTGATGATGAATTATGACATGCTATCAGTTCAAAAGCAAGCCGTGGAAATGGTGTCAAGACTGTACGTGGTATATTTCGAAGAATCAGTTTTTGGAAAGAGGCCAAAAGAAATACCATGAGATGGCTGGATGACACATTCAAAAAGACCTGTCTGATAACAGCTGAGACTAGGGAAAAAATACTAGAAGAAAAATGGTGGAGTAGAAAATTGATGCTGCCTTAGTCAATAGGTCTTATTGTATTTACTGTATTATACTACACAATTGCAGAAAATCATTTATTACAGTACATAAAATGTTGTGACTTCATAATTTTTTTTAGAAGGGATAGTTGTTTGTTCATTCTATTTTTTTGTTAACTGTTTTTAAGATTAATAGTGAAGGATAGTAACCCAGTGTCCAAAGTGCTTCTTTCAAAATTTAGGTCCATGGGATACAAAAGCCCTGTGCGCTAAGAAATTTTTATAGGCTTTGCTTTGTTCATGTAACATATGCCAGGGCACTCTGGTTTGTATTTAAAGTTTAGATGGTATAGCCATGACAAAGGTAAAATAGAAAGTGTCACTTTACAGCAGAACAATCCTTCAGGGTCTTGCAGCCAACAATACCAAAGCCTTTTGGTTTTACTTTTTTAATGTTATGTGTAGGTCTAAAAAAAAAAAAAAAATCAAAAAAAAAATCTGTTGCCTGAATGTATTTTTTTATTTAATAACATTGTACATATCATATTGATTATAGTTGGGGATTTTCGTTTTTCTCCTGGGAAATTGTATCGTGTTGCTTATGATATGTTTTGGCTTCTACGAATTGTGTACTGGCTTCAGATTTGTTTTCATAACCTTATTTTTTGTTAGTTTTTTAAAATAATTTATGAAGGGACAGTTGGTTGGGCTGAGAAATTTTTGGTACTTAACAATCTGATGAAGTGAGCTTGTGTGACTTTGAAGCCACAGTTTCTTAATATAAAGATACTGAAAAACAAACCCTGTAATTTATTTATATTATTTTCTGAGTTGTACTTCACTTGTTTGGCCTTCCACAGCTTATGCACATCCTTAATTCTCATATCATTTAATAATAAGTGTGAGACCCATTCCTTCCATGTCTTTTGTTCAGTTTACTAACCAAAACTACCATGTATTGCCTTCACACTTATTCTGGCTCAAAAAGTAACATTTATATGAAAATGTGTGATTAACTTGCACATAATGTTGAGAGCTTTCAAATATCTCTTGGGTGAAAACTTAATAATACTCTCAGTAATTAATAAGCAAATGATACTTATCGGTCTTCATTTACTCTCTCTCTCTCTCTCTCTCTGTATAGCCTTGATCCTATTTTAAAAGTATTAAGTAGCTTTTTGGGTATAATTTTTGAAGCTGTTTCTGGTTGCAATTTTTACATAAGACTCTAGAGGGCTAACATAATTTTGCAGTTATGTTCTTCCAACAGTGTATTTACATTTACTGTTCGTGTGGTTTAGATATGTGGTGTTACAGTTCTACTTTTCCAAGTTTTTTGTTTTTATTATTGCTTCTATCCCACAGGGGCTTAGTACGCAAGTGCCAGGCACTGATTTGGCGAACCCACTGTACCTTAGCTGGAAACTTTTTAGTGCCACAAATTTCTTACACTATAAAATCGTTGCACGCTTCAATGACCACCGTATGACCTGACAGTGGAATGTTGTCTCTTGGAGAACGAGGATCTCTGCTTCAATGCCCGGATAGCGTGTCTAGTACAAACCTCAAAAACCAACTCCAGGTTTGCTAAATGCCAAGTAGGTGAATGCATGATGAGAGAAACCACTCTAGTGTTCAACCTCAGGGGCATCTGTCACACCCCTGTTGTATTGGGCTTGGTGGTGTCAAGCGTAGCCCCCACTCACTTGACTATTAATTCCTCTGTAATAATGGGGGGTGAGGATAACACTAATTCTACTATCTGCTGTACGGTCAGGCTGCAGGGCATTCCAAGTGCTCAAAAAATTGTTAAGCGGGTGAGGGTCAAAAGTCCTCCTCTTGAAAGAAAAGTGACTAACAGGAAGTATTATAGATAATGCCTTCATAATAATGACAAGAAAGGAGGGATCTATAAAAAGAAAGGGTTAGAAGGTCTTGCAGTGATCCTTAAATCTGTTAAAAAGCTGAGGAATGGGACATTACTGCTGGAAACAACTACCAGAAAGCAGGCTGTTCTATTCCTTAAATTTGAGAAGCTCGAGGAATTCTTAACACACTCCATAAAACTAAATATCAGCAAAGGTGTAACCACCTGCCAGGTTATTACTGGTTCTCCTTAAGGGGACCACACCCTGCCTATCTAACCCATGTTAATTTAGGCAAGTATTTGACCCTTTTCTGAAAAAAACTATTTGATGCAGGACCTTAATATTTTTACTGTATGTTACGTGATGCTAATAGATTCAACTGTACTAAAATCTACTTTATCCATGTGATAGTTTTTAAGAAATACTTTTTTAAATTTATTAACAAAAGTATTAAGTTTTTTCTGCAGAAAATATTTTTTTGTGAACTTCCTAATGGGGGAATATTAATGAATGTAGTACCAGAGGTGGCTTTTTATGTTATGCACTCTGAAAATTTCATTCATTTATCTATGATAGTTTCTGATATAGTGGGGCATATGTACTGAAAATTTTAGTTTGCAGGAAATTGGCTTTAAAGAAAACAACTGCTCGCAAACGCACTCAAACAAAACTAACAGCTTGTTTCAAGGTGTGTTGTTTAAAAGTAGCAGAAACAAGAGAATACTGACCGTTGCCCTCCAAAGATAGCCAGCACACTCAGGAGTCGGGGAAAAAAAATCCTTACTGTGCAATATGGGATTATAACAGTCTAGAATATATGCAGAAAAGTGGGCGTGGCACCAAAATGCACATGGTAGGAAAATGCAATTTAAATGCACGAAAAAAAAATTTTCTGCAAAATCCTTTTCGGGATACTTAAAGAATACCTTGATCTATCGAAATATGATGAAAAACGAAAATCGATTTTTTTTTTCTACCTGAACCATGGTGTGGTCCCCTTAAGGAGTGGGCATCTGAGAATATGGTTGAGGTTTGTCATATAACACAAAGGGTAAATGGCAGCATAAAAAGGCTGCCACCTTTGACCTGACATTCAACACTGCCAAGGACCATCGAAGCAAGATATTTAAATCTTAATGGTCACTCATATGTACCAGACTCCATGCGCTGCTTTATGTGTCAGCAGTTCGGACATACGATGGCGACCTGCAAAGGTAACCCCATCTATGCAATGGCAGCATGAGATGGGATAGGGGTTGCACCCTCCCACAGGTGTGTGTGCATCCCATCTGTAGCAGGGAGTTGCGAGTGTATCGGGGGAAAAAAGATATAGGAGTTGAAAACCAAAGAGTGAATTCATACAGTGAAGTGCAGAAGTGGTACAAGACAATTGGACCACTCATCTTCGCAACTAGCTTTGCCAAGACTCCCATCAGGAAAGGCAGTGTTGCTATGCAAATGTCTGTTGCAGACATGATTACAAGTGCAATGTACTCAAGCCAATGCAAGTGTGGTGCAAAAGCCACTAACATCATAACACCTAAGAGCGCAGGTGTGAATATCAACACATCTTCAACCTCGACCATTTCGGCAACAGGTTCGGAAGACCCACCAGTAGCATCTTAACTACCAGCTGCAATATCTACAACTGTAGGACCCTCTGCCACAGCAGCAGCAGCTGCACCTGCAGCGGAAACAAAAGCAGCAACATCAGTTTGCACAGATGACAAACAATGCAGAAAGTTCAGGCACTAAAACTTAAACATTCGAACCTACCTTTGTTTGTTAAGCCCTCTTCCTCTTCTCCCAGAATACAAACTAAAAGGAAAGGAGTGAGAGAAGACTCTTACAGAAGAACGATCTGTAGGTCTACAAGCCCTTCTCACAATCTGATACATCTTCAGATCAAGAAGCGGTTGAAATACTGGATGTCCTTCGACTGCCACTGACCAAGGACTCACCCAAACCGATAAGGATGGCTCCAATACTTAAGTGGAACAAAAAACGATTTTTAATCTCTCATAGAGAAATTACAACTCTTCAACACGATCTAAGCCAGTGTTTCTCTGTCTTCAAGAGACACATTTTAGACCCACAGATCACCCAGTGCTAAGAGGTTACAATCTATATGGGAAGGACACAGAGGGTGATCGAGCGAGTGGGGAAGTGGCTGTGTTTGTTCAAAATAGTTTCCACTCCAAACTTGTTGCTCTTCTCCTTTACAAGCAATAGCGGCAAGAATCAGCCACAATCAACTCACCATGTGTTCTATTTAGCTGCCACCTAGAATGTCTGTTGTTTACAACCAATGTCAGATATGTTGTGGTAACTTAATTAGCCATTCCTGCTTAGCCATTCCTGCTTGTGAGCGATTTCAAAGCCCACAGCATGTTGTGGTTTTCTACCACCAATTGCCCCATAGGCCGAGTAGTTGGTAGATTGATAGAGCGAGAAGTTTGTATCCAGAACACAGGATAAATAACTTTACCATTGCTTCCAATTCTCTGCTGTCTACCTTTCACTGTGCTCTCCATCAGTTGTGGACTCCATGCATTGGGAAGTGGATCTGACCATGGAAGCGACTACTTCCCAATGAGGATGCACATTGGGTTTGGACGGAACGTCAGCAAAGCTGACTGGGTGCTCTACCAGTGCTCAGTCACTCTCTAACAGTGTCACAATATTAAGGAGTGATTCACCTGGCAGTTGACATTTCCATACTGAAAAGCTCAGGAACACAGCGAAGAGCGCTTGTCCCCTGGTGGAACGGCAAATGTC
>JARYHS010009186.1:240233188-240340049 GCA_031002005.1 Vandiemenella viatica
TCAATGGTTGTTTCTATAGCTAGTCCGACAAATAATTTACGGTATTTTACTGCTGTAGGCTTCTACAAATTGTTGTTCATTTTATATTCAACGCAAAATCTCATTATTAACAAGAGATAACCAGCAACAAATAGTTGAAAATTTGGATAGCAGGAAACACTCCATACGCAGCCGTAACGCCTACAGACAGGTGACGTCACTAAAGCGATCTCCAATCCCAGAGCGTTTTCGGTCACGTGACAAGAGGCAAGAAAAATTTGATTTTTGTTTAGTTTTTTTAATTAAAAACAATGCATCTTTCTTTTCAAATTTAACAAATATAGCTTCCTTAAGCATTAATCTATGCGAATGACTGTTGCGTCCTGTTGTGCAACAGAGAGCTGGAAAGACTCCAAAACTGAAACTAGTGGGTATCGATTTTGACAATTCGGGAACTCGGGATAGGAAAAGTTCAGGAGAAATAAATTCAAGAACACAAGAGGTTATGATGAACACACTTGTGACTCACGAAGCCGACAATCTCCCTAAGGAAATATCCAGAAATTACGAGAGATACCTATTCCTCATCAGAATCGTCAGATTCTGGAAACATCATAATCGCCGGTTCCTCTGGAAACTCTCCGGTTGCCAGGCTATACTGGTACCACAAGGCTAACAGTATGAGAAATCTGTAATGAACATACAACCCCTCGGGAGTGACTAACTCAGGCCCCTCTACCTGTTGGTCCGTCATCTACAAAGAACCATAGACTTGAAGACCCTATCAGTCAACAACGGCGACTACGGTAACAGTTGTACACGTTGTCTTCTCCGCTGTGTTGATTACTGGGTGGCTCACTCGCCGACTCTCGGAGACCGAAGACTTCCCCTCCGCTGCGGCGAGCTCTTTTTTATAGCTGCCCGTGACGCGCTCCGCTGCCCTATGCGACCTTCTGGAAGCTTACACCCGTATCTCGTTCCCCCCGCGCCACGCAGTCCCCTTGTCTGATGCAACCCTAGCCTCACACGCGTTCACTGTTGGCTTCCCTTTACTACCTATTGGCACCATCTTAACACTTGGGCATTAGGCATTACTTTTAACACTTCGTAACACCTTCCCCCCATATTTGAGAATTTTGCAATCTCCCTGGAGAATGCAAAATTCTCACACTACCTGTCGGCTGTGTGAGTCTCCTTTTATTACTTTCTTTTCACAATTACAATAGTTCACATTTTATTCATTACTATCTTTTAACTTGTCTTTTATTATTTACCACTATTCCTTTACTTATAATATCCTGAAAGAGAGAATTTCAATTACATTACACCATTTTTCTTTATAACAAGTATTTTATTCTACAACACATTATTTTTTCTTAGTCTTAAGAATCTTCTTTCTACATTACCTTATTTTCTTAATTTGAGAATTTTTTCTCTCAGTTTACTACTTCCTATTTCTTACAATATCTTCTTCCTTCTAATACTTTTCTTTAGTACTACACTCTCTCTATAAAGTGAAGCCTATTTTTACAATACATCATTTTTATAGATTTTACAAATTCTTTTCATGTAACAGAATACAATCTTTCTTACATTACAATCTTATATTTTTACAAACATAATCACTGTGACCATATCAGTTCATCTTAGCGCTTATCCGCTTTATAGTAAAACATTACTGGTGCACTTGGTTCATACTTAACACTCTTCTCCGGTGTTAGTATTCGCTCACTAAGCACCGCACCTTCTGCTTCAGTCACATACCTATTTCTTACAGGACCAAAAGTAATTTGTTCACTTTCATCACTGTTCATTCCAGCAGGATGATACCCTAACTATACCAGTGTCAGGGTATCGGTTTACAATTTTATTCTTTACACATATTCTGGGGCAGCAGTCATCACCCATTGTTTTACGGACAGAATTTAAAACAATCCTTACAACACTTACAATATCTGCATATACAACATACTATTATTATTCATAACTATTCTCGCTCCAAAATAACTCCATATGGGTATCGAATCTAATGAAAACATATTGAACACAGTCCTTTGCTGGTACGCTATTGCGTCCTCTAAGCTCAGCTAACTTACTGTCCCGCCGGCTTTAAGGTTCATCTAACTGACGGACCACTGGTTCGATTGGCAAATAAAGAGGTATTTCGGTATATAGTTTTCTTTTTCTTGTCTATTAGACAGCAATCTACCTCCATATTTTAAGTTTGGGACTATATCATTAATCAGTGCTATCGATCTAATGATATGTTCGGATTGAATTAGTACTTGTGCACCGTAACCCTTGCATTTACTCAGAAACTTAAGTTCCCCCTGTACCATTAATTACTACATCTGTGGGCTTACTGTCATTACATAATACTGTGAGCCCTTCTCCCTTTGGTGCTACAAATAACCATTCATTTCCTCTAATCTGTGTCCATACGCTTTCATTCAATACAATAAGCTTTTGGATGCAGTCAATCGGGGATTTTAGTTAATAGGTTGAAGCATTCTAGCTTCAGCAAACCTCAGTGATATAAGTTGAAAGCAGCACAAATGTTTGTTTACACACACTATGAATAGCCTCCAGCTTTTTACACTCCAATTGATCACCATTTATTTTAACATATCGCCTTTTGGCGTCATCCATTAACAAAAATTCTTTTTCCGGAGCTATGTATGTAAACAACTCGTTTTTGGTGGCTTACCTCAACCTGGTAGAGGCCATCAATTTATAAATATTATAAGTTTCACTGTCCACTAGTGAATATTCAGCACATAACTTAGAATGTTTCCCGAAATAAAGACATCTAGGATCGACCCACCTTCAGTAACTGATACCCTCCGGCTTCAGTCAGTTTTATTGGCAATCTTTTGTCTTTAATTCTCGTCCTTTTATTAACTCTAAGGTATTTGACCACTTGTTCTGGACTAACTAAATGAGGTTGAAGAATGCCTTTTTGTGGCATTTTACTATGGCAGTAATAATTACATCATATTCCTTCTCTAATTCACTGAAGATTGTTGTCAACTGTATTAACTGTTCATTCAACGTTACCCATATACCGAGTCTATTTATTCTCTTATCTGTACTAGTTTCATATTGATGTATGTGTTCATTTAGTTTGAGTATTCCGGATGTAATTACCCGTTCATTCTCTTCTATTGAATCGACAGTATGATTGAAAACTAGTCAACGTTGCCCTTACAATAGTGACTTGTTCTTTTGACCAACTTCAATAATTCCTTCTGTTCCTGCTCTAATAGATTATTTTTGATTTGAAATATGAGTGCATCATCTTCATCTACGTCCCAAACAAGACTTTACCTTAGTTCTCCAACAAAATTTAGGATTCCTCCTTTCGTCTACTCTGCTCATGTTTAGCTAGCTGCCCAATTAGGCGTTGAGAGGTTTCTATCCTACTTATATAATAATATACCGCCCGCTTCATAGTTTTACATTCTGCAACACTTGTGTTTATTTCTTAAGCCTTTGCTGACAATAGTCTACTGCTTCAACGCTGCATCATGCGTAGCTTCAAACTTATGTTTTAAGTCATCTAAATTAAATAAATTCACTACTTTCCAAGTGACCGTATACAAACTCACTGTTCCCTTATGATCGTAGTACAGACCTGGTGATGACCGAAACTTTGTTTATTTCTAAATCCTGCTGTTCCATTGCCGATGTACCACCTATCATCAAGACGATCACTGCTATCATCCAAGCTGTTGCCATCTTTCCTGCAATTCAGAAGAATTCTTTTAGCCTATTTGCATGTACTTTGTAAATTTATTTCTCTTTAATTCTATCACAACGTTTGGTCCCGTAGTTTCCACTACCGTATAAGGGCCTCTCCAATTGACTGTCCAATTCTTTGAACGACCCCCTTCGTACACTCTCATCATGCAATAATACTTTATTCCCTGGCTTAAAGACTACCGGTTTTGCGTTCTGTCATAGTTTTCTTTACTTTTCTCTTTTGCTTGTGCTGTCGCTTCTCGCGCACACTGATGCATAGCCCGTAACCTTTCCTTTAGTTTCAATACATAGTCATCATAGTTCTATACTACTTCCTCCGGTTTCTTTTGTAATATTCCCTGGTAAATTACATATTCGACCAAAGAATAATTCATGCGGCGTATATCCTGTGGCACTATGCGGTGTTGTATTGAAAACAAATACTGCATACGGGATCCAGGTATCCCAATTGGTTTGCTCCCTGTTTACGTAATGACGAAGCATTTCCGTTAGTGTTACGGTGCGTTCGTTCCAAAGCCCCATTACTTTGTGGGTGATAACTAGTGGTATGGATTTTCTCTATTCGTAATAATTTGCATTACTCTCTTCATAGTATCACTCATGAAGTTACTTCCAAAGGTTCACTTAACAAAACGGTGGGAATTCCAAATCTTAGGATTATTCGCCTCGACCAATACTCTTGCTACCGTATTGGCATCCTGTTTGCTCTATAGGCTCCACTACTAAGAACTTCGTTAAGGCGTCTTGGAATGTGAGCAAATATTTATTCCCGTTTTCGGTTTGCCGGCATTGGACCTACAATATCAATATCACAACGCTCCAAACACGTGTTCCGGAGTTTTCGTTATCTCCATTGGCATCTTCGTTTTATTTTGGGTAATTTTATTCTTTTGACAGCTTTCGCAATGACGAATGTACTGCTCAATGTCGGCTTTCATTCCTTCCCAAGTACAATATTTCTTAATTCTCGCGTAGGTCCTACCTATGCCCTGATGACAACCTATCGGCGATTCGTGATACTGCTTTAGGATCTTCATCTTCTCTTCCTGTGTAAGTCCTACCTCTTCTTCCTTATTAGCTGATATGCTCTCGGCTGTCTCTACATTATCATTTTCCTCCGCCTCCTCTACGGTTCTTATTCGCGAAAGAGCATCTGCTACTTGATTTCTCTTTCCGCTCTTGTACACGATTTCGTAATCGTACTCTTCCAGCTTTAAGCGGAACTTCATTAGTCTAGACGACGGATCCGTAATGCTGTTTACCCACATTAACGGTTTATGGTCAGTGCATACCGTAAATTTCCTACCAAATAGATATGGTCTAAACTGCTTTACTGCCCAACAAATGGCCAACATTTCCCCTCTCTATCGTACTATAATTCTTCTCGCCTTATTCAAGGTTCTAGACACGTACGCTACAGGCAAATCCTTGCCACTTTCGCCTTGACTTAACACGGCGCCAATTGCGTCTTGACTTGCGTCTGAGGTTACAATAAATCGTTTTGTGAAGTCAGGATACTGTAGTACGGGAGGATTCAACAATTTTTTCCTTCAATTGTTGAAACGCCTCTTCCTGCTTTGTTCCCCACGTATATGCGACTCCTTTCTTAACAGCTATACAATGGCTTAGCAATTTTACTGTAATTGCTCTAGAATCGCCTATAGTACCCACTTAAGCCTAAGAATGCCTTCAACTTGGGTAGTATTACTTGGTTGGGGGTAACGTTCTACGGCTTCTACCTTTTTTCTGATCAGGTTTTCAACCCCTTCCTCCGTAAGTACATGTCCCAAAAATGTAACCTTCCTTGCGCAAAAACTCACACTTATCTACTTGTAGTTTGAGATTATACTTTCGCAATCTTTTCAAAGACATCCTCTAGCTTAGCATTATGCTCCTCAAGCGTTGGCCCCAAAAATTATGACGTCATCTAGTAATGAATACTTTCTCACCCTGTAGTCCTGTCAATACAGAATTCATCAATTTTTTGGAAGGTATTTGGTGCCTGTCTTTAATCCCCATTGGCATTCTTTTGAATTCGTAATGTCCATAGGGAGTACTAAAAGCCGTCTTTTCCTGATCTTTTTCTATTCATATCAGCACTGAGTATACCCCTTAGGCTAGGTCTGAGGGTTGTGAAAGTACTTCGCCTTTACCTAGTCCGTCTAGTATTTCATCGATCCTGGGTAACGGAAACAATTATTTACCGTCAGTATCATTAATCGCCTATAATCGATACTCACGCGCCACTTTTGCTTGCCACTTGCATCATTTTCTTTGGGCATAATTAATAATCGAATTCCACGCACTATCATGGTATTACAATATCATCTTCTAATAATTATTTTTCTATTTCGGCTTGCAAAATTTCCTTCTGCGCCTCGGGTATCCGGTAGGGCCTCAACCGAACTATTTTTCCTTCCGCCTCGGGAAGAAGTTTGATTTCATGCTTGACAGCCTCAGTATAACCCAAGTGATCTCCTGGTAAATGAAATACATCGTTATACGCTGCGCATATACCTAATAAAGCCTCTTTCCTCTTTGTTTAAATGTTCTACGCGGAGATTTTCTTTAACTTACTTAAACGCGACTTTACCTCTGGTCGCTCTTTTCTAATACGTCTTACGTATGCTTTTTCAAATTCGGGCACTTCTTCAGCTGTTATAAGGGGATTCTTTATTTTAACTTTCTTTTCTGTAGTATTAAGCATACTTGTAATACACATTCCATTTCTTACTGATACTAGCGCTTCGGGCACATATATTCCTGGTTGTATCTCCTGCTTTGGAATGATCGCTTCTGATGCATTCCTTAAGGTAATCCTTACCTTTACAATCTTTTCTTCGCGCGGGCCTACTGTTACCTCATAGTGTTGAGCACCCCTGGCTCCTCCACTACGGTTACCACCACGTTGCACCACTTCTGCGTAAGTGGGCTTCCCACGGCCTCTCGCAACCATATTTGGTTTGCTTGCCGTAATTGCGCAACTCCCGTTGCCAACGAATCGATGCGTCTCGCTTTCGATTCAACATACCGCCTTTCTACGGGGCTTACCGTCTTCGAGGCAGACTCGGCTGCTCTCGGATACCTTCCGTCACGTCTCACAATTCCTTTAGTGGACGGACAAACACCTTTTCGCGTCGTAATCCCTACGACATTTCTCGAGGCAGCGCCTACTGCCCTCGGGAAATTCCCGTTCCATCCCGCAGGTCCGTTAGCGGGCGGACACATACCACGCATCGCATTCTTACGATACGCTTCTTCCCATCCCGTCTCGCAGGTCCGTTAGCAAGCGGGCATACTTCACCTGATGTCGCAATTCCTACGACACCCTTCTTACCGCTTCGCTTCACAAGTCCGTTAGTGAACGAGCGACTTTCATCCGATGTCGCAATCCCTGCAACACCTTGCCTCACGCCACGCCTCACAGTTTCGTTAGTGAGCGTGCGTCTTTCATCCGATGTCGCAATCCCTGCAACACCTACTTTCTTAACACAACGCGTCCCACGTTGCGTCATACACGGCCCTTCTTGCGCGGTGTACAATCTAATTCGCCTCCCGCGAATATTCATAACTCTTTTCCGTAATCTATTACGGCCTTATTTTTCGTTAGAAAATCTCTTCCTAACAATCCTTCGAAAGGCAAATCTATGTTTGCCCAATTATATGAAACTTTGTTTCAATATCAACCCTCCGCGGCTTTCAATTCCAGGAATACCGAAGCTTCAGTTTGTACTATATTATTACTTATCCCCTTAATCTAATTTTTTCTCTATCATTACTTTTTACTGCCCAGTTTATACTATCTCTTTTTACCAAGCTTATCTGTGCCCCACTGTCGGCCAGGAATCTCATCGGATTCGCCTTGCTTTTTCACATTGCATAGTCACATATTCATTTTTATCTGTGCAGTCTACCTTATACACTTTGTGCGATATGGCGCAATGTGACCGCTCCATTACGCCACCTACAGTTTACCGATTTTCGATCTTTTTCCTTTCCCGACCACATTTTCTCGGCAATCCCGCGCATAATGTCCTTTTGTTGCACTTATAGCACGTAATTTCACTTGCATACGGTACCTTTTTCTTAAAGGGTGCTGTTTGAGCAGCTTGCCTAGCGCTACTTCTCGTTTCCCGCCGCGTTTCCATCATTCTGACGGCGTTTTCTTTCTCCATCTTGTCTAGCTTAGCAAGCACTGCATTTATCGCCTTTTTGTCCAGCTCATCCTCTTTATTAATTATTCTTACACGCCTTTGCGCCCGACAATCCTTGGCTGTATGCCCAGACTTTTTGCAATTGAAACAAAATGGGGGTTTTTCCTTCTACCTTGGATTCCTGAAGGAATACCTCGAAAACCGGTTTTTCTTTCGCTGAAGCTATCGCACTTTCCTCTGTGGCTGCGATTTCCACAGCTTCAGAAAGGGTTATGGTTTCTCCCCTAGCTCGCACAATAGTTTTTATCCGGTCATCATACAACCCTTGAATAAATACGGCCCTTCCTAGCTTTAAAACTAGAGCTATGCTTCCCATCAGCTCCTCTTCCGTCATTACATTTTTATTGCTTCTCTGAACTGATGTTGGAGAGCATCTATACGCGAACCCCATTGCGCAATACTCTCCCACGACTCTTGCCTACTAGCAAACATTTTACATGCATAAAAATCAAGAGTCCTCTTACTGCCATAATTTTCTAACAAGATTGCACGAACTGCCGGCCAGGTGGTAGTCAGATCTCGGACCAGAAGTTTACTCCTAGGTGCCCCTACTATTTTAGCCTTCACAAACTTTAATAAAATTTCTTTTTGTTCCGGTACAATTAATTCGAATGCTGAATCTACATTATCCAACCACTCATTTAATCTCGTCTTTTCTCCGTCAAAAGAATCTGGGATCAATTTTATCACTTCATTCAAACTAATGTACTGCCTGTGGTTGACGACTGCGCGCCCTGACTACCTGACACTGCTTCGTTAGGCATGCTTACAATTTTGTTTTCTCACCTGCTGAAATCAACTGCTGTGTAGCGATGAGATGTGGCGTTGCTCCCGACGTGACGTCGTTGTCGTGTTGACCCGCGTTGTCCGCTTGACTGCGAAGTTTTGCTGTGCTGGTATCGATCGGCTGCCGGCTGCTGGCGACAGCTGCTACCTGTTGCTCCCGACCGGTGTTGATCTGCTGCTGCGACGGCGCCCCAGCTGTGTTTCGGCAGCGTTGCTATCAATCAGCGTCCCGCGTGATGTCGCGTACCGCTCCCCGTAGACGACCAATGGATCCTCTTTTTCTCCAATGTCGCCTCGTTGCGCAATCTTGCTAGTCGGCTTCGTGCTCAAAGCCGTCAGTCTTTTCCGACTTCGGGCTGAGATTTCTCGAAAACCCTACTCCTATTCCTCAAATTGCGGCCTGTATCGCTGCAACGTACTGACCTTTGGGCCAACCTTGGCCAAAATTCTGTCAGTCGTCTCAATGGTTTTGTGGCTTTTCCGGCCAAACACTCGTAGCTTTCCTCAGGCCTAACCCACATCTGACACCAAGAAAATAAGGTCTCTGTTGCGTCCTGTTGTGCAACAGAGAGCTGATCTGGAAAGACTCCAAACACTGAAACTAGTGGGTATCGATTTTTACAATTCGGGAACTCGGGATAGGAAAAGTTCGGAGAAATAAATTCAAGAACACAAGAGGTTATGATGAAACACACTTGTGACTCACGAAGCCGACAATCCCTAAGGAAATATCCAGAAATTACGAGAGATACCTATTCCTCATCAGAATCGTCAGATTCTGGAAACATCATAATCGCCGGTTCCTCTGGAAACTCTCCGGTTGCCAGGCTATACTGGTACCACAAGGCTAACAGTATGAGAAATCTGTAATGAACATACAACCCTCGGGAGTGACTAACTCAGGCCCCTCTACCAGTTGGTCCGTCATCTACAAAGAACCATAGACTTGAAGACCCTATCAGTCAACAACGGCGACTACGGTAAACAGTTGTACACGTTGTCTTCTCCGCTGTGTTGATTACTGGGTGGCTCACTCGCCGACTCTCGGAGACCGAAGACTTCCCCTCCGCTGCGGCGAGCTCTTTTTTATAGCTGCCCGTGACGCGCTCCGCTGCCCTATGCGACCTTCTGGAAGCTTACTCGGATTTCGTCACCACGCGCCACGCAGCCCTCTGTCTGATGCAACCCTAGCCCCACACGCGTTCACTGTTGACTCTCTCTTGCTACCAATTGCACCATCTTAACACTTGGGCATTAGGCGTTACTTTTAACACTTCGTAACAGCCTAGACGGGGATTTGAACCATCGTCCTCCCGAATACGCCGTCGTGTTTGTACCGCGGAAGAAATCATGGAGATTATTACTAGAAGCGACAGTGAATATAATCACTTTAATATGGATGACAGTGATAACCCTTCGACAGGATCTCGATGTAATTTTCCTAAGCTGTGTACATCAGCTAGTGGAAAATGACCATTTTTCAGAGTTTGAAGCTAACAGATTGTTCGAGCGAAATGTGTGGAAAAAGAGAATGCTTTAGTGACGTGTTGACAGCATGGTGCTTGTCGATTAAGCTGCATGACACAAGTGTGGATTAAGTTAACATTCCAGCAGTTTGTCATTTTTCCTGATATTTCTAACGGAATATCATATGATATCTAATGCTGATGAGACCAAACAGATACGCGAGAATCAATTCACACTATATTTTCACTATGAAGGGGTTTAAAAACTTTAGATGTTATATTAACTGTATTTATTTTGTATCTGCGGTTTCAAATCGCAGAGCGACAGCAGAAGAAACTCACACACAACGCTCCAGATGTATTCAGCACACAGCGGTCCTGTCTAATGCGGCATTCCAGCGCAGGTAAACAGCTTAGGCGTAAACAAAGCCGCACTCAGCGAGGGCTCGGCCCGGCCGAAACGTAGCAGTTAAAGGGTTAACTATATTACTGGAGATTACTTGATATTCTCATGTGTGGAAGTTCTTAATGCTTCTGGAGTTACCATTAAGAAAACATTCTTAAAAAAACTTTCTTCTTTAATTGTAAAAATAGTCTCACAAATAAAATAAGAAAAGTTAGTTCAGAGTAATTAATGATTTACTTAATTTCATTACATAATCCTTCCACAACAAGATGATATGCCACCAACACAACATTATCAGACATTGTTCTGTCCAATGATTAAAGATGTAAGAAAGGAGGATGAAGACAGAAAAATTCCAGGTATAGATGGGGATGATCTTGTCTGGCTGTCACACTCCACTGATATAGCAGAGGCAAACTACTAGAAACAGTGCTAGTGAGTGTCTAAGACCAGCACAATGTGACAAAACTTAGTAGCAGGTGAAAGTTAGAGTTCCTCAGGTAGAACCATGTGGAATAGGGATTATGTCTGAGAGATCAAAAATGTGGGCGAGAGAATGGCTGGTGTGTACTGTTCAGAAATTACAGAAGGGGCACAATTAGAAGCATTTTTTATGTTTATTTTTTCCTGCATTCTGTCAGGATTGATAGGATTTTGTGGAAGGAGACAACCTTATTATTGGAGTAAAAGTTGGATAACAGCCCTCCTGCCTCAATATTCCCACTCCAGCAACCTCTGCTTCTTGAAAATCCAAGCCATTGAGGATCTGTTTATAAATAAAAATGATGTCATTCTCTAGGTTGATAACTGCTCAACCACTGTAATCATGGATCACAGGTATTACAAAGAAGAGGCTCTCTGATACCAACACCTAGCTTGCATTCTACAAATATCTCAAAACTACTGTCTGCAAGGAAAATGCATCTTCAGTTGACTCCAAGGTCCTTCTCAAGGCCTTTCATGATATTCCATTCCCTGCTCCTGAAAGTCCGCATACACCCACCATGTACCTTTTCTCTAACGTCAATAGAAGGTGACATTCATACTTGTTTTCACATCAGTTTCACAAAAACCACAACAATACTTACTCTTCAACAGTGCCATTCCTTGCTCATCAAACATTCCCTTTCCTTTAGCTTTACCATCTCTGTCCAGATGTGCCTGTGGTTAAGAAGAAATGTTTCTCAAAAAACATAAAAAAAAACGTATCAAAAACTTTCATTTCCAATTGTATAACCCTCTTCCTGTATGAAAGCAAATCTCTTCTTCTACAACTAAAACTTTAAATCAGATCCCATGCAGCATCTCCTAAAACTGGTCATAACTCTGCATTTTCCACCCAGCTCTCTCCTGGTCTTGACTCCATTGACCAAATCCTCCATCATGAGCATGACTTCTTACATTGCTCCCGAAATGCACATCCTTCTCTCGAACATTTTTCTCACTGCCTCTATATGTGCTTCAGCAGAAAACCCAGCCTCAAGAATATCTTGCTGCATAAATACCTTCTGATTCCTTAAAACCACAACATGGGTTGTTCTGCTATAGTAGACCTCACTTTAAGTCTTGCAGCATGCATGCATCCACAAAGACTATTCCAGTCCTAATCCTCCTCTCCTCAAGCACACACACAACATTGACTTCAGCCACGTGATGAGACCTGTTATATGTCCATCCTTTCTAATACTTGATTATAAATGATTGGGTTCTGAATAAATGTGGATACCGCATCCATATAGAAAGAAATATAGGGATAATGTCTGCTGAAGATGTCCAGCACTACTAAATAATGAGAATGGAGTTAAAGTTCACTTTTGATTTAATAAGATGACTGCTTTATTATAGTTCCAAAAACCACCACCAGAAAATACTATTCAATTTGACTGTGATTTCCATTTCAGAAGGTCTTATGTTTGTCGATTACAGATTCTGACTACTTTCTTCTGATTCACATGACAATTGGTTCCATGCAACAGCCAGTCTCCAAAAATCTGTTGCCACTTTTAAATTTTCTAAATTTCCTAAATATGGCATGAAAAACATGTGCCCCCACAGAAATGTTTAGAAAAATTACATTTCCAAGATAGTTTCAACTGATTTAGATGCTTCTTCAGAATTTTGCTCCAAACTGAAGTGAAGTGATGCAGACTGCCAAAAATCCCAGAATGGAGGGTTTTTATGGGCTCTGGCCTATATACATTTTAAGTTCTGGAAGCTTGGTACTTTCCCAAAACAATGAATTTCTTGAAAACTAATTTATTTTCATCACACATGTTCTTCACCCAATGCAGCCTTCAACTTTGGTGAGTGATGAGTTATTTTCCCTTTTCTTGTAATTTATATTGAAAACTAATTTAATAATATTAAAAATTATGCAATTACTTTAATTTGTTACGCCAAACAAGCCCTTTCTGATGTTTCCTTTTTTATAAAAAATTGTTCTTAAATCTCTCATATCACCTAAGTTACTCAACAGTCCAGTCAGCAAATTCCCAGACTTGTGTGTTGTTCCCACTTCTCCACAAGATATTCTTATGCTTTCTACAGCATTCTTCTCAAACTCACCAATAAACTGAATAAACAAATATTGTGTTTATCCCATTAATTTAAAAAAAAAAAAAATACTTGACTGATATTGAAAGAGGAGGGGGAAGGAACATTGGAGTTTTGCAAACACTTATGTAATATAAATGATGATAACAGGCTTAAACTTCATGATGCATAGCTTTCTCTGGTGTGGATAGAGTAGGTCACACACTAACCTCACCATGCTGTGCCACGTCCCACCTGGCCAACGAAACATGTAACTGATCAGGCGTCCCGACTGGTCAGATGGACCAAACTCTCTGGGTGTGAGCAGACTACAGGTAAATACAGCACACAACATCACTGAGAAATGCAGTTCTGCCCAAGGAGAAGACCTTGCAGCATGATGGTAAAAACATTAGCTTTATACGTTGTGATGTGGCAGTCACCTGGACTGTGAAGGGACAATAGTGAATATTGTTCACCTTTTTCATTTTCTTTACTGTTGTTTGTCTCTGGTAAGTGATGAATTTACTTCCTTGTTTCCTACTCATTAGTTTGTAATTGTCATCCAAATGTTAGCTTGTCAGGGTTCCTCCACACCCTTTACTTCTGCCACCAGTGTACTGAATATGCAATTCCTTTGAATTCCTATTCGCTGTTCTTTGCTGTTAATGGAAGTATGTTATTCCTACAGGATGGTGACACGCCGATGGTGCTCTCACAGAGCATTAGACGCAGCCCTCGCAAATTTGGCATAGCTCGTGGACGTGGCCGTGGCTCTCCATCCAAGCGTCTTAGCAAGCACTCACCTCTGCGATACTTCAGACAAGCACCACTGACATCATTTTTCCGCAGTACGAGTGTTCGAAAGTCCCTCAGCTTTAGCTCCAGCCAGGTCTGTCACTGTATATTCTCTTGGCAAGTGTGACATTTCTCTGGAAAGAGTTATTAGGTATTTATTGAGAGTAACAAGAAAAAGGTGATTCAGTTTCCTCACTCTGCATTGACATTACACTCTAGATCCAATTTGCAGGTACTATCTACCCCCAAATATGACCTCTCTCAAACATGACAAATCCTGGTGGTTTACCTTGCCCTCACACCCTGTACATACCATTTTCTTTTGCTGATGAAGGATATATGCCTGATAATTACAGTGTTTTTGGGTTTCTATATCAATTCATGTGTCAATGCCATCATTTTTATCTTCATTTGCTATCCAGCACCTTTTGTATCAAGTAAATCCGTAATACTCTCATCATGTGCACACCATGTTCTGCTGATGAAGCTACCTCCATAAATTATATTTTTCATTTTTGTTGGTGTAATTTTTGTGTGCTGATACTGCCCTGCTTGTGCATGCAGTTTTGACCTCGCCTTTTTTCTTTCCCTCATATTGTTCATACTTTAAATTACCTCAGCCTCACTTGCCTGCATTCACAGGAAATGCTCATTGAACAATGATGGCTAGTTGATCTCTGACTGCCATATATTCTATTAAATCAGTTTGTAGGAAGAAACTTGCTCTTAAACTTGAGTTGACAATCGGATATGAAAACAGGAAAATAATTTTTAAGACAACTTAACATGTACCTGAAAGTGGAATAATGAGGCTATTTAAGGTATTAAAGGGTTCTTTAAAACTCATCAGATCTATTTTTTCAGTTTTCCTTGTTTACGTAAGTACTCTCTAAACTTTTATACCCTAATATGTGTCATATATGTGAAATGAGCTGTAATTTTGTACTTTGTACCATACTGGGGAAATCGCGATGATAGTTACGGTCATATACTGGATATACAGATCGTTATGTATACACCTATTGTTGTACCAGTATTTGATGTCTTAATTGGTTATGAAAATATAGTAAAGTAACTATGAAAAGAGTTTTCTTTTCTGTTTGTCAAATTTAAGTATCTCTTAAATTATTTTTGCATCCTTCCTGTGATAACCAATGGTTCAATTCTGATCATCCTTTCTAAACTGCATGCAGCCTTTCTTTTTATTTTCTGTTAATATGTAGATTCTTAGTAGGTATATATCATTTATGCCGAAGTATTATAATTAGTATGCAATGTTATATTGTTTGTAGAGTTATAGCACTTTGAACAGTTTTTTGTTGAAAGTCAGGACATTATTATTAAATTCATTTTAATCCAAATAATTTTGTTACACAAATGTTTTTTGCTTAGTCATCTATTTCTTTCTTTTTTAACTGCTTAACGTCTCTTAATAGCGCTAGTCATCTATTCATTGTGCACAAATGTTGCTATCAGTTTTGAATTTAAGATTCAGTTCTAATGCCGCAAATCACTACTTTTACACCCCCCTTTAAATCCCTTAATGAATGAAAGTATCTCTTACATGAAAAATATTGCTGTTTTAACATCCATAGTACAAGAATTAACGGCTAGCATCCTCTCAGTCCATACAAAATCTTGATTTTACTCAATATTCACTTTTAATAACTCGAATGTTTTGATGTAGATGTTTCAGAACTTTTGAAACAGCTATGATTGTGTGAGGAAACAGGTTCACCTCGGGGGGTTCGGTAAACACCTTGTCTCAGCTACAACCATGCATATCCTAGGATGTTACAGTTCTGACTTAAATATCATGACATGGCCGCTGCATAGCTTATTTAAACCAAAAGCTACGGAAAGGTGTAAGTTCAAATAATGTTCACTAGTCCATTATTATTTGATAACTATATTTTCAAATTTTACAAAGTCAGAAAACTGCACAGGCGATCAGACAAGTTTTCAGAAGAACATCTTGCAGATCCGACCAACCATTCGAGCTAGACCAACCTCACGACCCCACAGCTACTTAGCTACATGAGGTATTTAAAGTTACTTTCACCCATGATTGCAAAAATGAACCATTTCTGCGCAATTTTGTAATCTGCCGTGCCACGAGCCCAAACTAGCTACTGCTATACATAGCTGGTAGTGCACAACTAGACTGCTGCTTTTGGACGGGGCAGAGGCGAGGTCTGGAGGGGGTATTTATGGTATCTACCGCTGCGTGAGCCTGGGAACTAAATTTTCCGGTAGTTCCCACGAATCGCATCAGAAATCTAATAAGTTTGTGACGATATTTTGCCATACAATTTGACCTTGACAACAAAAATAATCCTATCTCTCTGAAATTTTGGGAGTTGCAAGATATTGTTACAAACGTCAAATTAAGTTGATATAAATTTTTTTGTAACTTTAGTAGTTTTTCCAGAAAAGAGTCATTTAGATGTGATTGCCATAACTTTAGAAATATTACTCCTATCAAACTGAAACAAATTTCATTCTATTCTCCTATTGCTCTTCTATCATCTTATATCAAATAAAGTATTTTACCTAATTATAAAAGTTGGATAAAGTTCAAAAACAAAAAACAAAATTTGACTACTTAAATTATCCAAAGTATCGACTTGACAGTAGCTTCAAACAAATTTCCATATTGAAAAACGGTTGCTGTAAAAATTTGGAATCGCTAAGTACATTCACTCATTTATTACTAATTTTAGAAATATCATTCCTCCCAAATGCGGTCCAATTTCGAGCTACACTGTCCAAGCGTTTCTGGCGCCAAAACTTATTTCACTTCATTACAATTAAATGATTTAATATTTTGAAATAAAACTTGCTCAAAAATCTTTGTATTTAAATAAACTTTACTCTGAACATAATTCTTCTCCTAAATTACTGAATGTGATCGAAATATTCAACTTTTTCATGAAGCACATGTCTTGCTATACCAAATTATATTTAAAAAACGATCTTTAACATCCATGAAACTTTCCAAAATTTTGATATGTTGTTACAACCAAAATTACGCTACTTTCTATGTATCAATTGACTTCTTAACTATTTTCTAATGACTGAATACTTCAATTTTATAGTGGAAAATTACGTAACAAAATTCTTTACTGGTAATCACTTTTAAACATATTTAAACTCTAAGTAAGATTTTATAACAAGCTTTCTCATCTCCTGGCTATTTATTTACCTAAACATCTTTTGAACTAAAGAAATATACTGATTTATCAAAATTATATGAAAGTCAAATATTACCTACTCAAATCTGAGGTCAAGTTTCTCAACAGCTGTTTAAATGAATCTAACTCTTGAATTTACTGTTAATATTTGAATTAATGTTTATGTAGGACATATTACTTGGAATTATTACCAAAATTGATTGTAAAAATGACTTTAAAAGGGTGGTACCATATACTTCAATTGAACTCGCTATCTTGGAAACTAATTTAATTATGCAAAATTCTAAGATGTGTTACAATTGCCATGCCATGTTGTATTTTGATGTTATCTGTGTGGTCATCCTTCTTTGTTAATACTTTGCTATCAGCAGTGTGAGTTGCATCAAAACGGCTGTACATTTCTTTCAAGAAGTTGTGTAGCACTAGTTGTTGTTTTTTAATATAATCTTCTATAATTCTTTATATATATACAAATGTCATGTTATTAAACCATATTGCAGACTATTTGCTTCAGAATTATCACTGCTTCTGAATATGGATCAAAATTATTAACTTTTAATTAAATTTGTATATCATTTCAAGAGTTTACTCCTGTAGTTTAATTGATGTGGAGTATTTGTTATCATTTTCAGTTACATACTTTAAGTAATGTCTGTGAATTGTAATGTTTAAAGAACGACTACTAAAAGAGTGTACCAATAATTAGTACAAAACTATAAGCATTTGATTTATATAAATCATTATTTTATGGTAGTTTTTAAATTTTCAGGACAGCAGTGATCCTCAGAGAACACAAGGCAGTGTGGAGAATAGTACTGGTGTGGATGAAGTCAGTTCTGAGACAACTATGATCAGTGACAGCATAGAGTGTAGAAGTAATGATACTAGCAGTACTAGTACCTCATTGACGAATGGTGATACCAATCAGATGGATAGCTCCAACGAGCGGGTGTCTTTATCCAATGTAACATCACTAGCTAAAGAAACAGGTACTACTATATTGCAGCACAGCTACAGGAGAGAAAGTCTGTTATGTGAAACAAATTTAGTGAGTGACAGCAAAGGTTTTTTTTTTTTAATTCATAAAAAATGTCCAAATTGAGAAGAGCATTTACTCAAAAAATATCTCTTTTCCCTTAGTATCTCATGTGATAACACCCTTCCCACTTTTTGACATTAGTTGTTGGCAATGGTAGGATTCAATGAGCTTTCTGACAACTGCAATTAAAAAGGTTGAGAAATATGAATTACTCCCCTCCTCAACCCTATCTCCCCATAGAAACAGGGCACATGAAAATCAACTGTGGCGGCCTTGGGTATTTAGAATGTAAGCATAGCCTTGAGAGTATACAGGCAGTTGAGATGTGACATTGAGATTTCAGGTGAAATCTGTGTTGGGAATCACAGTTTGGAAGTATTTAGAGGTTTACATGGTTGTATAATGTTTGTGGCAGTAGTTAGTTGTTTCTACTGATTAAAAGTTCCTGTTATCAGTCAAATGACCTTGTAACTAGCCTACAAATGATTTACCAGTGATTCAAAGCTTGACCTATGAATTGCAGTCTAGAATTGCCTTTTTATAGTACTGAAGTTATGTGTTAATGTTACCTTACATTTTGTTTAAGCTGCTATTTATCACACTATGTTGAAATAATTTTGAATCCGTAAACAATCTGCAGAATCCATTACTTCTGTATAATTTGCATCACCAGCAAACAATCTTAAATGGCTATTGACATTGTCTCTAAGATAGTTAATAAATATCAGTAATAGACGCATTCTTATGCTTCTCTGCAGTATGCCCAATTCTGCTTCTCAGGATGTAGCTGCCTCTCCCCGTACAACAAGATATTGTGACCCTCCAGTTAAGAAATCACTTAAATATACTGCAATATTTCATATGCTGAGATCTTCATTAAAAATCTAGTGGTATGATACACTGTCAAAAGCTTACTGGAACTGCATAGAAAAAAAAAAATTACATAAACTTTTGATCTGTCATAAGTAACTTTCATCATGTCATGAGAAAATATAATGAATAGTGTTACACACAAACTGTTATTCTGAAATATTTTTTAGTTCAGTGCAGTTGATTTCTCATCATCTAAGAATTTCATAATATTTGAACATATGATATGCACCAAAATTCTGTTACATACAAACTTGTTGGTAGTTGGAAGGATCTTTCCGATCCCCTTTCTTGAAAATGGGGGTAATCCATGAAAGAGAAACAAACAGTACTATGACACAACTCCAATGATAGGTCTTCAAGCAGTCTTAAGAATCCATATTACATAAGTACGATTGCATCCTGATTAGGCAAGTTAAGGAAGCTGCCATACTATCATAATTTGATTTTAGATTTTCTTTTTTTTGAGAATATGTAACTTACTGGAACATTTTTGGTGTAGGCAGACAAATAAAAGATGAAATTTCAAGACATACCTCTGTAAATTCATTATGCTTGAATCTTGAAATGGAAAATATATATTTATGATGAAACTAAGGGGAATGGAAGCGGCTTCTAGGTGATACAAATAATGAAGGAAAGAGAAATTAGCCCACCATATACCACAGTGGACGACTGCAGTGAGAGGAAACACTTATGCCGTCAAATAAATAAATTCACAATATTTCGGCATCTGCCTTCTTCAGTAGTAGATACATGGGCCATAAGGCTCCATACAAATGCACACACAGAACATCATCCAAAGACTAGTTGGGTAGTGGGGGAAGGGTGGGAATGGCTAAGGAGTAGACTATCGATATATGGCAATGTCTGCTATAATATATTGCAGGCGATGGTAAAATGAATATATGTAGCAAGGGTACCTAGTACCGACGTGAAAAGTTATATCTAGGGGGAAAAAAAATTGATGAGTTAAATGGTTGAATTTTAATGATGGTTAAGGCCAGGTGGGTGTCTGGTATCCAGGATATTCTGCTATGCTAGTTCCCATCTCCGGACTTCCGCTGCAGTGGCGCTGTCAGGGAAAACTCTGACTGCTCGCACAGTAAAACAGTCGTTGAGATTGTTGGAATCATGGCTATTGTCATCCATCTTCTGGGATTGGAAGGTACAAGTTGCGGGTGTGGACTGTTTGTCTGTGGCCATTCATTCTAACTGAGAGTTGCTGTGTGGTGAGGCCTATGTAGGAACTAGCGCAATGGCGGCAAGTTAGTTGGTATATAAAGTGAGTTGTTGAACAGGTGGCATGTTCAATGATGGGAAAAGTTTCCCCTGTGGTAGGTGGAAGAATTTACAGCTGGGTATATTGCAAGGATAAGATCCATATGGTGTTTTTGGAGAGTCTGACGGAGGGTATTTGTGGATTTAAGATTGAGTGTTCTGTTAAAAGGTGCACGGGGGACACTGGAAAGAATTTTGGTTAGGGGAGTACGCATTTCTTTCCAGACTGTCATTCATATGTTATTAAAATTTCATATCATTGAAGTTTGAGATTCTGACCTTCAGCAAGATCAAATGGTAACAAGATGGAGATTCTGTGATCAATTAACAGAAGAAGTTTTGTTCCAGAGAGGCTGTTTGGAGCGTTGCTGCTGAGATCTTCCAGAAAGTTAATTTAGCTTTCTTAGTAAATTTTACATATGAACTTTGCAACTTAGTTATGGGCAAGTAATAAGTAGCGATCAAAAACTTTAGATAAGGAAAGATATGCAATGTGTTCACAAAATCCTTTTACCATTACAATCTATGTAAACTATGTGAGATAGATAAATGTTTTTTGCAGCTTGTTCTACACCTCTCTGTTTTCTATACATTTTTTTGCAGATAAATTGCAACTTATAGAAACACACTGAATTTTCTGTTTCTGTGCTGTCCTCAATCTAAGATGACAGTTTGTTCCTGTAGAGAGTGATGCCTCTCCAATGAAGCTTCTTTTTTTGTGTCTGGACAGGTTAACTACCATAAAGTTCAGATATTGGGTTCTGAAAATCCACACATCATACACAAACCTTTTTGTGGTAAACCCACACTCAGTGTTTGGTATGCTCTTATGCACGGTAGAGTAATCAGCCCATTTTTCTTTACTGAAACAGACAATTGCAGGTCCAATTTTGTCACCAGTTTTAATAACTGAAGGAAAACCATTTTGATAATATGTTGTACAAGTAGAAAGAAAAAATGAAATTGTTGTTTGCAAATGCTTCACAAATAGAGAACTTTACTACCCAATAAGGAAAAAAGGAGGCATACATTTGGTGAGAGAGGAGCTGGTGAATCACTTACAAAACAATTTTTTAAAAATTATTTACAAATGATGCACGAGAAAGATTGTCCCTACTTTCTCCCTGAATATCAAGTTTTAAATGGCAGACTCACATAATCCTCAATTAGCGAAGTAACTAAGGAAAAAGTCTGAATGACAACATATTAAACAGGATGAATATCAAATAAATGACAAATTCCTTCTTGTGATTTAAGAGCAAACAGTCCATTCGATAGGCCTCAGAAAATGTCATTTGACCTTGCTGACCAGAACAGACCTAATAAAATTGCCTAATACATAAAGATAAAAGAAGAATGACTTTCACCAATGATAAACAGTGTTTGTCTCTATGTGGTAAACACAGTTTCAGCCGTATTAAACATATTATTTCTCTCAGGTTGACAATTAAAATAAATGCCTCAAAACTGATAATTATAAAATGCTCCTCCTGTGTTATATGAAAATATGTTCTATTGCTCATTTTTAAATTGCAATTTAAAATGCCTGTTTAAAGTATGTAAATTTTTTATTAAAATCTTTTCTAGTTCAAATTCATATTGCCTGGTAACATTGTTTTCTGTTCTGTTATAATTATCTTTCAATCTTGAGGTATCTAAGAGTTCAGTAACTTGTTACATGATGAAGCAACACTGGAACAAGCGCTAGAGGCAGCATCCACAGCTCCAGCAGGCGACCTTTACGCAGATGTGTTAGTGCAGGTGTTGGCGCCAGTACTGCGTCGAGCCCACTATGCTCCACTGCTGTTGCCAGATGAATGGCGTTCAGTTGTGGCCTATTTGCTTCTTCCTGCATCTGCACGTACGACTGTGACACGGCTACTAGCACGCAAGCCTGGCTGGCACCGCCTCGATGCCCTCAGCCGTTACGGTACCCCAGAACAGCTTCAAGAATACCTTACCGCAGCCCAAAATGATGACTTTGTCACTCTAGGTAAAATGGGCATTATCAGTTACCTACTTTTTTCATCTTCAGTGTAAAAAACCTACATATTTGTGAATTTAAATTGTTCTTTCTTGTGCAGTCAGTGATGTTAGACTATTTTCTCCAGACTGGTCAGTACTTGGAAAAGAAGTATGGACAACAGCCCCAATACCAGATTTAAAAAAAAAAAAAAAAAAAAAAATATCCTGGTAACTGCAGGTATTTTAGACCAAAAATTGCTGCTTCAAATGGAATTAAAAGCCACAATTAACATGTATTTACTCATAAAAAGGTAGAATATGTAAAAGAAACCATCTCTTACCCAATATGAGAGTAGTGATAAACACAAAAAATAACATGTTTACAACAGATTGGAATAAATTCGTGCATATAGGCCAGCAGTTAGATGTACAAAAATGAAGTGATGATTGAACAAGATGAGAAAATTGGATGCCTAAGCACATCAACTACAGGGGTGAGAGGTGGAGAAGAAGGGTGTTCTTTTATAGCCAAAAAATCGCTGTTTGTGCATTTGACTAGTGTAACGGAAAAAAATACTGGCTTTTTGAGCCTGAATTGAGTGACAACATAAATGTTTTAAAACTATTGGAATTTTATATTTAAAAAAGCAGATTGAAGAATTCCTGATGAGATGATTCAGAATTGCTCGTGCATGTGATAACAGGAGATGAAATGTGGGCAAATGGTATTAAAATGGAAACAAAGTCGCAAAGTCACCTCAGTGGAAGCAAAGTCATAGTCATCTCAATGGAAACTTCCTGAAGAACCAAGACTGGAAAGACATATGAAGTTTGATTGAAATTACACGACCTAGTTGTAATTGCAAAGTCCACTGCAGATTCTTGCCCTTTGGTGGTATGGTCAATAGATTGTGTTATTGTGGTATTCACTGTTTTAATGAATAAGTCGAATGGAGAAATTCTGTGACTTAGCTCAAGCTTATACCATTAGACCTTGGTGTAGTAGTTATATCTGATAGTGACTACTTTTCAATAAATTAAATCACTGGATACTTTTCTGTTAAATATCTTAGACTTATGACGTATATTTTCAGAAATAATGAATAGTTCATGATGTGCGGCAGTGTAGGCTGAGGTGGCAAAAAGTATTGGCACATTACCCAAGGTTTTTATATTGATGGTAAACACAATAATTAAAAGTGGAGCATGAATTTGAATGTACAAATAATCGTGAAAATAGCTCCGGATTTTGAGCTCGGAGAGCCTGAAAGGCTTTTTCTTTGTATGTGCAAGAGAACCAGAGACTCGCATTACCAAATCCTGTGCTGGAAATTGTAAGTTAATTGAATCAATCTCTTTTTGGTGAAAGAAGATAAATGGAAGAAACTACTGTTTTAAAATCACATAAATAACAAAGGACAGGGAAAATGACTCATCACTCATCAAAGTTGAAAGCTGCAATTAGTGCATATGTGACAAACAAAAACATATACAATATTGCAGTTTTACACCTTTCTTATGTGATAGGGAAGAAGCCATATAGTTCAGGAGGTGTACACATTACAAAGTTTACCACATGACTTACTTAGTATCATTAAATTCTCATAAAACTTACAAAGCAGTTGAATATGTGCGAAGGAAATAGAGATTGAAACAGTTAAGTACATTAAGGTAATTGAAGGAAGTGATGAATGCTTGGATACAACATGAGAACTATTTGTTTTTAAAATAAAATGCAACTGAATCTAAGTACTGGTAGTTATTATCTAAAATTTCCAAAACCTTGAGCGTCAGGTTCAGATAACAATTACTGCTTTTTTCCCATGTGAATAATGACGTGACACCATTGAGCCATCATTGCAATTAAGTTATTCTGTTTGAGCTGTTGTGCAATAATTGAAAATAGTAGCGAAGTCTCCAAAATTTACCAAATTTTAATCATCTCTTGAAATAAACCTATCAAATTAACATTTAAAATTATTTTATGGTATTAAATAATATTGTAACTAGTCTTCCATATTTCTCAGGAATCATTGAGCATTAAAATACTTTCACCACTTTTATTTGCATTTTACAAATAATTTTTTGGCAACTAAAACAATACTGGGGAAATAACATTAATTTTGTGTTGGAATAATGCCATGTGGAGTGTATGAATATGATATAAGATTGATCATAAATACATTACTGTAAAAATTTACTTCTAAATGTAGATTTTGATTCTTAATGTAGTTTTTTTCTCAAAGTGGTTTTCCTAATCTAAACTACATTAAGAAAACTACAGTGAAGTGTTACAAGCAATTCTTGGTAATTTAGATTACAGTTATTATTTATATGATGCAACTAAGGAAAATGGAAGCGGCTTCTAGACGATATAAATAAGAAAAGAAAGGGAAAGTAACCCACCACATACCAAAGTGGACGGATGCGATGAGAGAACACTAATGCTGACAAACAAACAACACAATATTTCGGCAAATGCCTTGCTCACAAATAGAAAAAACGGGCCATTAGGCTCGGAACGTGTGTGCACACCGAACGTTACCTAATGACTAACCGTGTTGTGGTGAGGGGGGGGGGGACGGATAAGGAGTAGACTATCGATATCCGTATACAATGTCTGAGATAATATATTTAATATTTTGGCAGGCGATGGTAAAATGAGCAAATGTAGTAATGGTACGGTATAAACATAGCAAAAAAAAAAAAAAAAAAAGGCAGTGATGGGTTAATTGGAATTTAACGGTGGTTAAGTCCAGGTGGGTGTCTTGTATCCAGGATATTCTGGTACGCTAGTTCCCATCTCCGGAGTTCTGCTGCAGTGGTGCTGTCAGGGAAAACTCTGACTGCTCTCACAGTGAAACAGTCGTTGAGGTTGTTGGAATCATGGCTATTGGCATGTTCTGGTACTGGAAGGTACAAGTTACGAGTATGGACTGTTTGTCTGTGGCCATTCATTCTAACAGAGAGTTGCTGTGTGGTGAGGCTATGTAAGAACTGGTGCAAAAGCGGCAAGTTAGTTGATATATCAGATGAGTGGTTGAACAGGTGGCATGTCCAATAATTGGGAAAGTTTCTCCTGTGGTGGGGTTGGAATATGTAGTGGTGGGTGGAAGCATGCTGCAGGTTTTACAGCGGGGTCTATTACAAGGATAAGATCCATATGGTGCTCCTCGTGCATGTTTTAGCAGACCACCCAATCTTAAGAACATCTTAGTCCACAAATACCCTCCGTTAGACTCTCCAAAAGCACCATATGGATCTTATCCTTGTAATAGACCCCGCTGTAAAACCTGCAGCATGCTTCCACCCACCACTACATATTCCGACCCCACCACAGGAGAAACTTTCCCCATTATTGGACATGCCACCTGTTCAACCACTCATCTGATATACCAACTAACTTGCCGCTTTTGCACCAGTTCTTACATAGGCCTCACCACACAGCAACTCTCTGTTAGAATGAATGGCCACAGACAAACAGTCCATACTCGTAACTTGTACCTTCCAGTACCAGAACATGCCAATAGCCATGATTCCAACAACCTCAACGACTGTTTCACTGTGAGAGCAGTCAGAGTTTTCCCTGACAGCACCACTGCAGCAGAACTCCGGAGATGGGAACTAGCGTACCAGAATATCCTGGATACAAGACACCCACCTGGACTTAACCACCGTTAAATTCCAATTAACCCATCACTGCCTTTTTTTTTTTTTTTTTTTTGCTATGTTTATACCGTACCATTACTACATTTGCTCATTTTACCATCGCCTGCCAAAATATTAAATATATTATCTCAGACATTGTATACGGATATCGATAGTCTACTCCTTATCCGTCCCCCCCCCCCCTCACCACAACACGGTTAGTCATTAGGTAACGTTCGGTGTGCACACACGTTCCGAGCCTAATGGCCCGTTTTTTCTATTTGTGAGCAAGGCATTTGCCGAAATATTGTGTTGTTTGTTTGTCAGCATTAGTGTTCTCTCATCGCATCCGTCCACTTTGGTATGTGGTGGGTTAATTTCCCTTTCTTTTCTTAGTTATTATTTATATGTTATAGATAGATATAACCTAGGCAAACTACTATGACAGAGAAAATATTTAGATGTATTTTAGATATATAATTTTTTTTAAAGCAGTTTCCTTGTGAGAATCTATGAATGTTCCTACAGACTATAGTCATGAGGACCCCTCAGTGTTGCTGCCACTGTTGAAGGTGGGAGAAATGAAGACACTATGCAAGGAGCTGCGAGTTCCAGCAGGTTCCAAGACCAAGATGCTATCAGAATTGACAAAACTCACCGCTGCTCAGAAGGGCATCACTGGTAGCACGATTCCTGTTGTTCAGTGGTCAGTATTGCTGTCCAGTGATTATATCAGGTCTTCGGAAAAAAAAACAAAAACAAAAAACTTGAAAACTTCTTATTGAACTGAACTGAAATCTGGTCTCCATTCAGTTATAAATGTTCATTGTGTAATGGTTGAAATTGAATCCGAATGATACACATGGATCCTGATGAGTCAGTGGTAATGCTTGGGTGTGGCGTTCAGGAGGACATGGGTTCAGATTCCCATCTGGCCATCTAGCTTTCAGTTTTCCACAATTACATATCACTTCCTTCAAAAGGGCATGTACAAATTCCTTCCCATTCCTAGCCTCCAGTCTGCTTCTAATGGTCTCAGTGTTGACAAGATGTAAATCCTTAAAAGAAAAGACTGAATGATACATGTTGATAACTATTGTTGTCAGGTGCCATGTTTAAAATATCCTTCGTTGTTACCATTTTGTTTTATTAGATGTGGGACTGCTTCTTCTTTTTTCTTTCTGAATTTAATTCTTTTTTCCATTTTCTTCTTCCATCATAATATTCCAACTACTCCAGATGAGTTGTAATAGTATTTTTTATAACAGAATACTTGCAAGTTAACACTTATCTTTTATGACAGTGTCAATGATAAAATATTATCTTTATGTGCACTAGGAGATGTGCTCTGCTCTTATTTATTTCTGATAATCACTGAACGTTTAAATTATGTCATTTTGGTTATCCCTGTAGTGTTTTTATATGATACCTTCTTCTGCCTAAAGAATATAAATTTTACTAAAAAAGTATGCACCAGACAATGATATTGGCTTGAATAAATTATAGATTGGTAACAGCTGCTGTTTCTCTCCTGAAAATCTTTTAATTTGACAAAGGTTAACCCTGAAATATTGTGTTTTCTGTGTTTGTGTATTATTTCATGTTGCTGCTGCCCCCCTCTCTTCAACTTTGGTTAGTGTTGGGTGCATTTTATCTATCCTTTCCATATAAAAGATACTATGAAAGAACTGAGGCAGCTAAAATGTTTGCACAGGTTGAGACAGGTGATATTATTAAGGATAAAATATTGTATCTTACCTTGAAACATTTTGGATTGAATCTGGGGAGTTGCTGCATACAAGAGAACTGGAAAAGTGCAATAGTAGTGTTCCAGTCCATAAAGGAGAAGTGACAAAGAGGGTTGAAAATTACAGACCAATTAGTTAGACATCTGAATAATGAACAAGGCAGTGGAATTTTGTTAATTTAACACAGACACACAAGCCACAGGTAATTAGCTATATGCATAGAATCTTGGTTAAATGAAGGAGTTCTACATGAGGTTTTTTCAATGGTTACAGATTTTTTTTTCTGCTTTGGACTTCATGCCTTCTCGACACTGATGTCTTTAGAGATGGGAAATAACTGAGGGCAAAGAACAAAAGGAATTCGGCCTTGGCCTTTTGAAGGAACCACTTGCCTGGAGTTAATTTGGGAAACCATGGAGAACGGAAATCTAAATGGCTAGATGAGGAATTGTACACGATTCCTACAGAATGCCAGACCTAAGTGTTACCATCTATCCACTGGACTCAGTCCACCAGTGCTTGAATAGAGAGGAGCAGTACAGTGCTTACATTTTAAGTGTCAAATATAGGAGTTGGAGGGGGTGCAAAGAAGGGTGTGAAATTTGTCTCTGGAAATTATGGCAGAACACAATCAATAACTGATATGATGAAGGAGCTGGAATGGGATTCATTGGAAAACGGGTGAAGGGTGAAGATAGTGCAGAGGGTGGACAAGGCATACATTGGTGATGAGATGAGGAAATATAGATTGGTGCATAGACGTAAAAAGATGACCATGACCACAAGCTAGCACCAGACTTCAGACATAAGGAAGTGGGAAAATTTTCTTTAGTAGATAAGAGAGTTGGGATAGGAATAAATTACTGAAGGAAGGAATGAATGATTTACCAAAAAACACTGGAAGAATTTAAATTTAATTGAGGTTAAAAATAGGTGAGCGTGGAAGTTACACTTTTGAAGAATACAAGATTTTTTTTTAAATGGGTTTGTTGGGGAATTGCTACCAGAGTGTGCACTCTATCACAGTTAAATTAAACAAAATTACTGAGGGACCCTACATTAAAAACAAAAATAAAATAAATACCTGTATCAATAAAATGTCACATTCCATTGTGAATTCTGATGTAGTCTTAATAAAAGGATCTGTCGCAATTTCCTCCTTACTACTGTAGGGAAGTATATTTTTCGTATGTGTGATTTAACTATCTTAGAAATGAAATTTTTCAGAGACCAAGTACTTGAAAGAAAATTTGAAAAGTACATAGCAACGTAAATCATAATGATGTATGTTGTAAATTTAATGTTTCTAAACTTTTATCAGTAATGATACTAAGGAAAAAGGAAAAAGCTTTTAGGCAATATAAATAACAAAGAATAGGGAAAATTACTCATCACTCACAAAAGCTGAAGGCTGCGATGAATGAAAAACGTGTGTGATGAACAAAAATATATACAGTATTTTGGTTTTACACTTTATTCATGTGACTTGTTCCCTACCACATGAACAAGGTGTAAAACCAAAATATTGTATACTAGTTCATACCCACGACTTTGTACGCGTGGATTAAGAATTTTTTTGCCAGAATTGAATATAGAATGTTGTTGGTAACGAAGGATTGGACCCAAACAACACCAGGTCGGCATAATATGACAGGAAAGCTATCACTATAGCATTCTACCGTCAAACCAGTCTCTTGAAGAGAATCAGTTTCCAATATATTTCTGTCACCATTCGATAAGGTCTCAAAATTTTGTGACTACAACTATTAAACATACTGGAGAAAATGTCCTGTGCCCTTCATATAGATTTTCTTGTCAAATTCCATCAACATCGATATAGCCATTTGGTCGTCAAAACGTAACAAAAAAACGGAGACTTACTTCCGTATTTATAGTATTATTACTGCGGTTCACACTCTCTCTCTCTCTCTCTCTGACTGCGAACAACCCCTGAGGAATCATTATAACGTAAAAAAAGTGTACACCTACAGCATTGCAAGACTACCTACGATTTGCCTTGCATTGCACCCCTAACTTTGTGATATCTACAGTTTAACATTCAATCCGAATAACCTACGTCCCAGGCGTGACTCTTATGATCAAAAACAATTTTTAAAAATCTTAGCCTCCACGGAGATTTGAACCGGAGACCACGACCCAAACATTTGTAAGCAAGCGCTTTAGCCACTGAGCTACATGACGGCTTCACGAAATAACAGTAGAGAGACCTCTATATCCAACGTGTCTATCTATCACCGTTCAGTAATATTTTGAAATTATAAGACAATATATATTATTTATACAGATAATTTATCAACCAAATGTACACAGTATTTTTCTCCTTGTTTCATCGAGATAAAATGAAAACTGTGGATTTGTATGAAGAACAAACAAACATACATACATTCATCTTTATATATATAGACAAGGTGTGTTCAAAAAATAACAGGATTTTTTTTTTTGAAATAATTTTTCTTATTTGTCTACATCCTCTTCAAAATAATCCTCATTAGATGTTATACGCTTATGCCAGCACTTCTTCCAATCCCCAAAACACTTATGGAACTCGGTATTTGGGATAGCTTTGATCTCTTACAGCAATGCATTTTTAATCTCATCTATGCTTGTAAAATGATAACCCTTCAAGGTTCTTTTTATTTCTGAGAACAGAAAAAAGTATCACGGGTCCATGTCTAGTGAATATGGACCGTGGGGCATCATTACAATGTTGTTTTTTTGCCAAAAATTCATGAACAAGTAATGATGTGTGAGCTGTTGCATTATATCATGCTGCAAAAGCCATACATTCTTTTGCCACAAATCCAGTTATTTTCTTGGGACTGCTTCACACAAATGGCGATGAACTTGAGGGTAGTATTCCTTATTGATAGTTTGACATTTTGGCAGGAACTCATGGTGCACTATGCCATTAAAATTGAAGAACACAGTGAGCATAACCTTCACATTGGACCGAACTTGTCAAGTTTTTTCCGGTCTTGATTATCCAGAACTCCATCATTGGGACAATTGAGCCTTAGTTTCAACATTATACCCATAAACCCATGTTTCATCACCTGTTATGACACATTTCAATAGTACTGCATCTTTGTTGACCTAATTTTTAGCAAGTCATGAGCGACTTCCATACACCACTGTTTTTGTTTGAAACTCAACACTTTGGAACAAATTTTGCTACAACATGTTTATAACAAAAAAAAAAAAAAAAAAAAAAAAAAAAAAATGGCATGAGGCAATTGATACGCTAACATCATCAGCAACTTCTCTAATTGTGATTCAGCAATCATTCATAATCATTTCTTTCACTTTTTCCACATATTCATTGGTTAGTGATGAGCTAGGACAACCCCTAAGCTCGTCATCTTCAACATCTCCACAGCCATTTTGAAAATACTTATACCATTTGTAAATCCTTGTTTAATATCTTGGTAGATTCATTAAAAGTAATATTTAACACCTTCTAAAACTTTTTTGCGCATAACTTCATTTTTATAGCAAAATTTAATGCAAATTCTCTGATACATGATTTATACAAATGAAAAAAGTCGCAACTATATTAAAACACATGTTATCCTTTTAACAGCTGACAAGAGACTAAATATCCAATATAGCTCAAAATGTATAGATACTTTTAAGACATGTTTGCCAACACAACAATGAAAAACTTGTGCCAATTGGACTAATATAACCTGTGAAATTTCAAAATTCCCATTACTTTTGTTACATGGATTTGTTCGTCACATAAGTTTTTCACAGCCTTCACCTTTGATGAGAGATTAGTCATTTTCCTTCTTCTTTGTTATTTAAATTTTTATCAGCCACTATGAGGAAATTGTATGTTTATTATTATGATTTGTAAAATTCTGTAAAAACTACAGATACTTTAAATAAATTATATTTGATCTGGTTTGTCCCCCAGCTTCTGCCAATACTAGGGGTGCTGTAATGTTGTATTGAGTATTTCAATTTTTTTAAAAAAAAAATAGAATGTGACACATGTGTTAGATAACATTACACTCTCCCAACTACTAAACCCTACCAGTGATAGTGTCGGGATGCAAAAAACTCATGCACATGTGTGAAAGGCCCTTTGTGATAACATTTAGTTGTCATGCGCACATAATAACTTGTTACTGTGGAATAAATTAATGTTGAGTGTTCTTATGCTTGAAATGGAATGAAATGTTAGGCATTTTTGTCTGTCACTTATCAGTATCAACATTATTAGCTGAGGAATTATTTATTACTGAGGATAAATTTTCATAGTAAAATTCATGAACTACTGCTACCCACTGTAACTAGATTAATAGTTACAATCATTAAATAAAAAAAGAAAACTTACATTGTAAGAGCATAATAACAGTGAGTAAAACAAGAAAATGTCTATCACACTTGATATACTAATAACCACAATTTTTGTTATATCACAGTGCTTCAAGAATATTGGGTCCATGTGTGCGACTGAAAGAGGACTTGCGCTCATTGATGTCACGCCTGTTATTATTGGCATCGCTTGGCTGTGCAATGTCGGATGAGGACCGTGCTTTGCCCTCCATGGTGCTGCGCATCACCAATGTGCAGACAGGTCGTGTTCTGTATCCCAAGTACGAAATCATACATAACACACCCATCTTCTCTTCAAGGGAGCACTTCATACGGTACAGTAGTCATTTGCATATTACAAAAACTTAATTCAAACTCTGTCTAAAGCAGTAATTTTTTTTTATCTGCCTCACCAAGCCTGGAACACTACATACTAGAGAAATAGTAACTGCAGGTGCCATCATAAAAACAGTGCTTCTAGGTCATAGTAACACACTACATTGTTGCAAGTTAGCTACAATTTTAACTTTTCATTCTAAGTTTAGAAAATATGATGCATAATAGTACTTGTAGAATTAGATCATGTGCTATTAAAAATTGAAAATAGTTATACCTAGTTTTAAGACAAATTTCCATGAAATACTCAAATAAATGCTGAACAAATGATGCAAGAAAATTAAAAAATATTATGGGTTAGTTCTCAGTATATTTTATCTATAAAATTAAAAAAAAGTTAGCTAAAGAGTATTATGTTCTATTTTGTGAAGTAAAAACTTCCAGTGAAAGAGTTTTCAAGGAAATTTCTATACATATATTTAATTTAATCTGATATAATTGCAATGGAGCACATGTTCCGTTGACAATCTCCCTACACACCTATATTTCTCCGCTCCTCTTCCCACCTATTTTTGCTCTCTTCTAATTTTAACTTTAAATTCTTTTAGTGTTTTGGATAAATCATTCATCAATTTTCTTGGTAACTTATTCCAATCCCTGACAAACTTCCCTATGAAAGAAAATTTTTCCCTCACTCTTATGCCTGAAACCAAGTGCCAGCTTGTGGTCATGCTTCTATGCACCTCTCTTAATTCTCCCACCAATATCTTTCCATGCCTCATCTCCAATATACGCCTTGTACATTCCCATGACTCTCTTCGCCCTTCTTCTATCTTCCTACAAATCCCACTCCAGCTCCTTTATCATATTAGTTACTGCTTGTGTTCTGTGGTAATTTCCAAACACAAATCTAGCAGCCCTTTTCTGCACACCCTCGAACTCCTGTATTTGATACCCAAAATGTGGGTCCCATACTACATCACCAGTCTGAAGCAGTGGTCAGACCAAAGTTTTGTAATCCAATTCCCTTACTTCTCTAGTGCATCCTTTCATCATTTTTTCCAACAGGTGAAGGATTTTGAACCCTTTACCTACTACCTGTTCCATGTGTCTTACCTAGTTAAGTTTGTTATCAAATTTAATGCCAAGGAATTTACATTTCAAGTCTTCAGTAAGCACTTTATAATCATAATCAACCTTTAGCTTTTTATCTGTGTACCTAATAAGCTGGCTCTTTTTGCATTTATCTTCATCTCATGTTGACTCACCCAGCTAGGTACCCGATCTAGATTGCCCTGCAGCTGTTTACAACCTTCTACCATTTTGATCCTAACATTGTGTCACCTGAAAACAATCTAAATTGTGATGGTAGACCAGTAACACAATCATTCGTTAGAATAATGAATAGCAATGGTCCCAATACGCTACTCTGTGGAACTCCCATGTTCACTCCTACTTCTTTTGATACAGCATTTCCTGCCCTAACTTTTTGTTTTATACCTTTTCAGCATATCACCTTTTCATCAGCTCCAGTAGTTTTTACCTTACTTAGCACCATTTTATCGCCCACTCTGTCAAAAGTATCAATTTGACCTCCCCTCTCCATTTCATCAGAAATATCTTGTGTATAGCCTGCTAACTGAGATTCACATGAATATCCTTGCCTAAAGCCATGTTGCTGACTTGAAAACCACTTACCTTCCTCACAGATACGTCTAATATGGTTGCATATTAATCTCTCCATTAATTTTCCTTCCATTGATGTCAAGCTGATTGGCCTGCAGTTTCAGACCTTCTTTATGGACAACTATCACAGTTTTCTGGTCACCTGGTAAGCAACAAGTATCCAGACTCAGTTTAAATAATGTTTCCAGATAAGGTACAACGTCACATCCAGCTATTTTTAAGACATCCGTAGTAATATGCAAATGCAGGCTTTCCCGGCAAATAAATGACAGCAAATCTTCTAGGGTTTGCAGCCAGATTTTATTACAAAGTGACAAGCTTTCAGCTACCAGCTCAGTAGCCATCTTCAGGTCGATTATGTATCGGCGATCTTGCCTTGATGGATACCACGTGTTTACTGGTGTCACTTAGCAACCTCACAATGCTCACAGTCCTGCTTCACTGTGATTGGTCGAGACGGCGGTCACCCATCCAAGTGCTCACCACACCGACCGTTGTTTAACTGCCAGAGCTTAGCTTTGGCAGTCACCCATCCAAGTTCTCATCACACTCACCGTTGCTTAACTCCCGGATCTTAGCTGTGGCGGTCACCCATCCAAGTTCTCACCACGCTCAGCGTTGCTTATCTGCCGGGATCTAGCTGTTGTGGCATGCAACCAATAGGTACCACAGTTTGGAAGTCGTCGAGACCCTGCCCTGATTGGTGAGAGGGACCCAATTCGACCAATTTCTCATGTAGTAAAGGAGGTGGATTGGGAATCTTTGGAATTCATTAGATTGGTAAATAGAGTGCAGGGATAAGCCTGGGTGGATAGTGATTGCAGAATTAGTAGTAGTATGTGAAAGAGAAGAGATGACCATGACCACAAACTAGCTTTGATCTTCAGGACCAAGCTTGGTGGATGAGCAATGACACTCGTGCCTCACATTCGAGAGGACATGGTTTCGAACCCTTTCTGGTCAAACAGATTTGGGTTTTTCATGTTTTCGCCAAATCACTCCAGGTGAATGCCAGGATGATTCCTTCAAATGGCCATGGTTGAATTCCTTCCCACTTCTTGCCACTAGTCCTTTCCTGCCTCTAATGGCCTTGAGGTGAGCAAGGCGTAAGCCGTAAAATTAATATCAGGCGTAAGGGAGTGAGAATTTTTAATGTAAGGTATTCAAGGACAAGTATAAATTACTGAGGGCAACGCTGAACAATTTTATCTGAAATTGTGAAAAATTATTGTTTAACATTCATGAAATATGAAAGTAATATGGTCGAGAAATTGCAACCATGTGTTTCATTGCAGTTGAATTAAACTGAAAATTGAATTCGCTGTATTAAATGGACTATTAGATATAATTAAATTATTAGGTTTTGGTTTCTGCTTTTTTGACTACAAAACCCTTAAAATGGAGGTGGTTTTTATCTATTTTTAGCAAATATAATTGTTTCTTCAAGGTTTAAGACAGCAATGGACTTGCAGACCAAGTTCTTTGAAGCCACTGAGAAAAAGGACTGGGAGATGGCAAGGCATATAGCCTCAATTATGGAGGGAAGGTTCAAAGAGCTACTACAGGATCAAAATGTCATGTGAGTTGACATCTAGCATTGTGCTTCTACATGTTCTCCTGTTAACAAAAATTACTTTTTTGGGGGGGGGGGACTATCCATTGTCATCTCTGACAAATGCTCCTTCATCTAACTTTATTTAAATTGTAAGCAATGAAATAATAGGCCCTAATTAGTGAAAATGAATTACAAATTAGGATAGGGAATTGAACCACCACTTACCTTGATGATGTTGGTGTGGTGTCAATACAGAAAAAAAAGACAGGCTATAGGAATTTTTGGGTCTTAGGCCTTTGTTAAAAGGAAAACATTATGGAGGGTGAGTGTTGTAGGATACTGCCACACAGAGTGACTGTTGCCCAGGAAGTTGGTTGGAGTAAATTCAAACAAATATTCGATATTTTGGTTTAAAACCTTATTCATGCAGGTGGGATCAAGCTATTAGGTAAAAGAGAGAGTATGCACTGAAGTTTACCTATGATTGGCTAGCCTAGGAGTATAGGATGTGGGCTGAGGGGATGAACTGGTGTGATGGGAACTATCAATATAACCTAGGGAAAAAAATACGAGGTGTGTACAAAAACAAACCGAACTTCTGCTGTAATTGCTTTATTGCTCATCATACTAACTTTTACACACTGTCCCCTTCAAAGTACTGTCCTTCACTATCAATACACCGTTACCATCGTTTTTTCAAGTTTTGGAACGCCTCCTGGAATTCAATTTCTCTGAGGCTGGCATTACACTGTAAAAGATATTTGTCAAAGATCTTTGATAAAAGATATTTTATAAAATATTTTACAGTGTAATGGGGCATATTTTATAAAAGATTTCTTTTATAAAATGTAAGACGTTGGCATTACATTTTATAAAAGATTTCATCACCCTGCAAACGTAAACAAAGAAAATGGCGTAAGGGACGTTACCAAAGTTGGTTATGACTGTCGAATCCACGAAAGTCTTTATTTCTAAGTATGGACAGAAGGAAATGTTGTAAACTCAGAAACATATAGACTATAAGATTAGGAATAAAAAGGTGAAAACTTACGAAAAGTTAATTAGTGCTATGATAGAAGGCTGAACTGTAGAAGACGTAAAATGAGAAAATTAATGTATTTAGTAATTAGTATTTGACAGGTTTATGGAATAATAACAGAAGTAATGCGCAGACCAATGCGTGTGCTATTTTGCAGAATGGTGTAGATCCATCACCATCAATCGAGTACAACTCATTGCACATACACCGTAAAAATAAACACCCAATAGTACCAGGTGTGTAAATATGAAACCGGAATTTTTTGATCAAAAACACACGTTCATTGCATAAAAATGGTTCGACATACCTTATTCAAAATATTGTCCATTGCAAGATATACATTTTTCCCATCTCTCCGGTAATTTATGAATGCCACGCCAAAAAAAAATTTTCTCCTTTGATGCAAACCAGTCATCAAGCCATTTCCGCACATTTTCGTAAGAACTGAAGCGCTGCTCGGCGAGTGCGTGTCCCATCGACGCGAAGAGATAGTAATCCGACGGCGCAAGGTCAGGCGAGTAAGCCGCATGCGTCAGTATCTCCCAACTAAGCGACTCGATCATTTCCTTGACTGGTTTTGATGTGTGTGATGGTGCGTTGTCGTGAAGCAAGATCACTTTGTGTTGTCTTTTCTGGTATTCTGGCCGTTTTTCCCGCAATGCTTGGTTCAAACTGAGTATTTGCTGTTGATAACGTTCACTATTAACAGTTTCACCAGGTTTTAGAAGCTCGTAGTAGATCACACCACTTTGATCCCACCAAACACAGAGCATTGTCTTCTTTCCATAGCGATTTGGCCTTGAAACTGACGTTGACGGTTCACCTGGAGATACCCATGATTTTTTCCGCTTAGGGTTCTCGAAATATATCCACTTTTCATCACCAGTCACAATTCTATGGAGAAATGATTTTCTTTTATATCTGGCGAGCAGCATTTCACAAGTGGTTTTTCGGTTTTCTTGCTGTCTGTCAGTCAGTTCATGTGGAAGCCATTTTCCCATCTTCTGGATTTTTCCCATCGCTTTTAAACGTATGGAAACAGCTTCCCGTGTCACATTCAATTGATCTGCAAGTTGTTGTTGCGTTTGAGCATCATCCTCATCCAACAATGCTTGCAACTCACTGTCTTCAAACTTCTTCGGAGGTCTTCCACGGTCTTCATTGCTGATGTCAAAATCTCCACTTCTGAATTTTTTAAACCACTCGAAACACTGTGTTTTCCCGAGAGCACGCTCGCCGTAAGCTTCGACAAGCATTCGATGCGATTCTGCAGCAGTTTTCTTTAAATGAAAACAGAAAATCAACGATGTCCGCAAATCGTAGTTTGTGGGCACAAAAGTCGACATCTTCAACAGTGTTAAAAACCGCACTATCGTATGAAACTTGTATTGTCGGGAGTGGAAAATCACGGCCGGCTGTCGACAAAAGAAACGGGTGGCAATGGCGCAATCGGGCGGTAACTGCTTTGATCGCTACAGCCATCTATCGGCAAATTCCGGTTTCATATTTACACACCTGGTATATATGGGGAAATAATTCTGATGTAGAAATTTATGAAAATATTGTGGTAAAAATTTATTGGATGTATACTTCAGCATCAACCATAATTTTTATAATTTGGCATGTCCTCACATTGCAGCTCTTTCACTAAACTTTGATGAACTCCTATCGTCTCGTAATCTCACGGTATAACCTAAATATGTTTACTTCTCTTCTTTATCTTCAATCAAATGCATATTGTGACAGTTGCACAAACTGGGTCTGCAAAAGCTTACAAGTTTACTTCATGAATTTCAGAGAACTATGACGAAAAATTTTATGTATTGTAATGGGACTGAAAAAATATCTTTGATAAAATAAATATGATAAAATGTTTTAAAAAAGATCTTGGACAAAGATCTTTTACAGTGTAATGCCGGCCTGATGGCGCGCAGTTCTCTCGTCGTATTGTCTTGAATTTCTTCTATGGTCTGGAAACGACGTCCTTTCAAAGTGTTTTTCAGTTTTGGGAAGAGAAAAAAGTCTGCTGGAGCCAAGTCTGGAGAATAGGGTGGCTGAGGCATAACAGGAGTGCGATGTTTTGCCAGATAATTTGTGACAATCAAGGATGCGTGAGTGGGTGCATTGTCTTGGTGCAACATTGACAACTGATTCTCCCACAGTTCAGGCCTTTTCTAAGCACAGCATCTCTCAATCGTGTCAGAATTTTCTGGTAGACTTCCTTGTTTACCACTTGACCACATGGTACAAATTCATGGTGCACAACTCCTTTGCAATCAAAAAACACGACCATCATCACCTTGATGTTCGACCGACTCATCTGCGCTTTCTTCGGTCGAGGAGATCCTTTCCCCACCCATTCTGAAGACTGCCGCTTCGTTTCCACATCATATCAAGAAACCCATATTTCATCGCCTGTAATGATGTTCTTGAGGAAGTTTTCTTCCTCATTTGCTTTTTCAAGCAACTCCTTAGAGATCCTAGCTCGATTCTCCTTTTGCTGGTCCGTCAACAAGCGCGGCACCAGTTTTGCACTGACACGATGCATTCCAAGTTTTTCTCTCAGGATGTGATTTCAAGAGCCTACACTTATGCCAACTTCTTCAACAACCTCACGGACAGTCAAACGGCGATTGTCATGAATCACAGTGTGAACCCTCTCAACATGGTGGTCGTCTGTTGATGTGGAGGGTCGACCAGATTTTGGATCGTCGGTAACCGAACTCCTGCCCTTCTGAAAGCGCTTAAACCATTCATAGCACTGTGTTCGGCTCATGCAGTCATCCCTGTATGCTTGTTTAAGCATTTGAAGTGTCTCGGTAAAAGTTTTCCCAAGTTTAACACAAAATTTCACACAGACGCATTGCTCCTCCAATTCCTTCATTCTCGCTTTTTCACAAATCCGACGAGCACTCTGCGCACGACCTCACTCAACCGGCTGTCACTAGTAAACTAATGCAGCGACCGTAGTGCGACAACCTCTTGCCGAGAGATGTCACTAGTGTGCACGGAAGTCAGAGAATTTTATCTGCAGCCGTTGGCGCACTATTTTATTAGTTCGGTTTCTTTTTCTACATACCTCGTATATAACACAAGCGATCGTAAAATGAATGAATGTATAATATAGGTAACAGTGAAAGGAAAGAAATGCAACGAGGCAATATTTACATGGAAAGGACAGGTAAAATACATCCAACACTCACCAAAGTTGAAGGGAGGAGGGCAGCAGCAACACAAAACAACACACAAACAAAGAATACAATATTTCGGGTGAAAACCCCTTTTTCAAGTTAACAGAGGTAGGTGGCTGGGATTGCGCAAGACTTGCGTTCGATGCAGCCACTCATAGAATGCCAACAGTCATTTTGTGACATGGTCTCCTACACCACCTTCCCTCCATAATGTTCTCCTGTTGACGAAGGGCCAAGTCCCTAAATATTTATTGTTTTTCCTGTTCTTGTGCTTTTTTGTATGTTCACCCCATGAAACCACCATCTAAGGTAAAAGGTGGCTCATTTTGCTATCCTTTTTATGTAAATCCATTCGCTACTTAGCGTCTATTGTTTTCCGGTTACCATATACATAACATCTTAGTCTTTTCCCAGGATGTACCAATAGTTACCCTTATAGCAGTTCACCCCCTCCACCCACACCCTGTTCTCCAATGCCTAAACAGTCATGGACTAAACTTCAGAGTGTGCACACCTTCCTTACCTAATGGCTCAATCCCTCATGAATGCATAAGGTTTTAAACTGAAATATTATATGTTTGTGTTCATTTAGTATGTTTATGTTTGTCTCTCGTTTTTTACACTCATTACAGCCTTCAGCTTTGGTGAGTCAAGGGTTATTTTCCCTCTCCTTCATTATTTATATTGCCTAAAAGCTAGTTTCTTTTTCCTTAATATCATTATTTAAATTGTAAAAACTCTTTCTTTTTAAATTCTAATGTTATAAGATGTCTACACCAATTTAAAAATGTTTCTTTATCTAATATTCCCATTTTTATTCTTTTTTAACTTTGAAATTAATATTATTATAACATTTATACATATCCATTTTGCTATTTAAGTAATGGTTGTTAATTTTCTTTTATTACGGATATTATGGAATTGTGATAATTATCTATCTTTCTTTGATACCAACATGTTGTGTTATAATCTGTACTATACAATGAAATTTTATAAAAGGTTTGTCTGTACATGAAATTTATTTTTAAAAAAGTGATTGCAATGTACACTACTAATGGTAAAGATGCCAAAACTGTAAAATTGCACGATACAAAAACCAAAGAAGAGATTGTAATGAAACTGCAGATAGTGTTCACTTATGTCACTGGTTAGGATACATGATTCTTCTTATCCAGATTAGCAACATACTTCATACGGAGACCAAAATGATCAAAAACTGTAAATTTTGAAATTTTTTATTGTCAGCACATCAAGCAAAAACTAATGAACAAGTTTGAATGAAACTGCATATATTGACAGTTTATATCATTGGATAACATACTGTAGAGGATACTTATTATCCAGATTAGTAAAATAGTTTCTGTTGATCCAGGAGTCAAAATCTTAAGTTTGGAAATTTTTGTCTATTAGTGTGTGTACGCACTTCAAAAAAAAAAAACCTATTGAATGAATTTCAATTAAATTTTGCATAGTGATAGCTTATGCCTTCAGTTAACATACAGGGTACTTTTTATCTCAATCAGTATTATAGTTCTCGATGATACATAGGCAAACTTCAGAATCTTTCTCTGTGTGTGTGTGCCTCACACAAAAACTAGTGAATGGCTTTTGTTAGCAGCAAGCATATTTTAGTAATATCACGAAAAACTATTTTCTTGTTTGGAAAGTTGGATGCTCAACAGATGTTGCTGAAATTTTTCTGTTTTATTTTTTATTGATTAACTTGCCTTCTGTGGACTACATATAGAATGTTTTAAAACACCCTCACAGTAATCATCTTTAAAATGATTATTCAGATGACAGTTTTCAAATTAGGCAAACAATTAGAGAATGTGTTTTAACTACAGTTTTCACCTTTCTAATCTTGTGACCTAATTTTCAAGTCAGGAAACAGAGCGTCTGCCTGCTTTTCTTCGTCAGTTTTGCGCAGGGACAGTGTATGCACGCTGCCTACCAAAGGGAGCAGACGCATACCGCCGTGGTGGCCGATCTCACTTTCTGACTGCAGTCCATATGCTTGAGACTGTGCTGGGACAGCGCTTATATCGTCCAGACCGTCGAGGTCGTGCTTTTGTCCATTTGGCACTGCTACAACACAAGCATCTCCGTGATCATGCCATGGTAAGATAGCTAACTGATTCATTACCGAGTGTTCCAGGTATTGCAAAACATAATTCCAGTTGTTTTTGTCTGATTGTACATTCATATGATATTTGGCAATAATATACTTCATCTCCAATAGTGCATTTGATTCCAAAAGTGTAAGGATGCATCAACAAGTATGCAAGTATAAGGTGTACAACAAAGTAGTGGCTGCAGTGCCAGGATAGTTGTATATTTACAAGTTTCTGTCATAAAAAAAAAAAAAAAAAAAAAAAACCCTTAAGCAATGTGAAAGGCCATTTCACAAAAGCTTTCATCATCCAAGTTCAAATAGTTAGTTAAATGTTTCCTCATATATCCAAATTGTGATAGAGTTTCTGGTAGATATTAAAGTAACTATCTACATTAATGCATAATGATTTTCTAGGCTTCATTAGCAGTTTCCCTTCCAAACAGTTGAAACTTTAGTGTGACTGTCAGCTGGAACTGGGTTGAAAAGTTAATTGCACCTGCCTAATTGTATATTATACCTGATCACCTTCCTAACCTTACAAGTTCACACATCATGATAAACGCAGTAAATCACAGTTGGATTCAATTTGTCAGTCACCATCATGAAATGAATTCCTGTCTATATTGATGTGTTCTACTTTTTTTCTAAAATGAATCAATGAAATTGCATCAACTGTAGCAAATAGTAGTTCCTGTTGGTGCAGATGAGGAAACTGGTAACAAAAATTTTGTAGGTGAGAAAAGGGCTCTTTCTGTTTGAGTCCTGCTACTCAGACTGAGCGTGGTGGTGTAACGGTTAGCGTTCTGGCCTCACATTCGGGAGGATGGCGGTTCGAATCCCCTTCTGGGCATCCAGACCTGGGTTTTCCATGGTTTCCCCAAATCACTCCAGGTGAATGCCGGGATGCTTCCTTCAAAAGGCCATGGCCGAATTCCTTCCCATTCCTTGCCCCCCACCTTTTCCCATCTCTAAAGACCTCGCTGTTAAGAGACGTTAAGCAGTTTAAAAAAACCTGCTACTCAGTATGTACTGGTAAGCGATCTGCACAAATTTAGAGGAACAGCTGCTAGCAGGGTGGACTTTTATAACATGAACAGTGAGACAGGAATTTCTGTTGCTGCTGTTAACTGTACAGGCACATGAAGCAACTGATTTATTATGCTTTTGAGTAAATACTTTTTGCCTTGGTATTACATCCTTTTATCTAAATTGAATGGCTAGATAGCTAGACCCATGAAGTAAGCAGTACACTAATCAAAAATTTGTAAATGATATCAGAAGTCCATAGGTCACATGCACTGTGTTTAATGTTGGATACACATTACAGGTCTTGCATGGTGTTATTTCGGAAGGGACGGAATCATGGGCGGAATGTATCATTCAGTGCAGAGGTTTGTATTTGTGGACCATACATTTGCTGAGCTTAATGGCTTACTAAATCAAGTTCTGAGAGGATAAAGGAGGATATTTGAGAGAAGGGATATAATTTCAGGATCAAATTTAAGGTTGTCATAGTCCTTTCATAGGATATGGTGATGGATTCAAGACTCAGAAAGAGCTATATAACCAGGCTATGACTAGTTTATAAAAATGGACACTGTTATCAGACATACTGATTGTAATATATCTATAAAAATTACTAAGGAATGTACTGAGCTATTTATCTTACACAATAAATGAATTTAAAGTGATTTTTTTGAAGAAAGGTGTACAGGGAAATTACCACCATAGCATCTGCTTCATTGCAGTTAATAATAATTGAGGAATATTTAATAAGTGAATGATGGTAAGAATGTATTTGTTTGCCATGGATATACATGCTAGATCTAAATGAAAATCCCATGTGTCCAAATCATGAAAGTACCATCTAACAATTATGATAAATCAATTCAAAGCAGCTAATGGGGGCCATATGAGTACTCATTGCAGTGTCACAGACTTGTTGATAGATTTGGGAATTTAAATTAATTTTGTTTGCTAAAATGAGAAACACTATGAAGAAAATATTCAGCATTATGTAAATGTGTACAATATTAGTTACAGTAGGAAGTGGTTTGGGGATTTTTACTATGTATTAAAGGGAAGAAAAAAGGCTTAATAAAAATTGGAGGTTTACTAAGACAGTTTGTGCACAGTAAATGATGCTTGAATTATATTTAAGGTTTTCATTTGCTTCATAGTCATATCTAAGACAGGCGAAGTGTTAATTGGTTCAAATCCCACTAGAAGATGATAATTTCATCAAGAGGTGGCGGTCCATGGTCACTGCTCACCATATTGTGAACCAAAGTCTTGGGTTAAATCCTAAACATTTCCACACTGAATATGGAGCGAGAACAATGATACTGTTGATGATTAATCTGTCAGATGTGTACTTTAGTCTCAGTGGCTTCTTCGGTGTTTTTCAGAAGATTAGAGAGTAGGAACTGGACCTTCTACTCCTGCAACCAGGACAAGTATGCCCATTTGAAAGGATCCAATAATCCCTCAGGTTGCAGGTCACACATGACATGCAATATATGAGAGGAACCATTAGTTATGATTGCACAGAAACATAAAAAAAAGACAAATACAAACATATATTATCGATTCAGGTTTGATATTTGAACCAACTTTTTTTCTTTCTAGCTTAAATTCCTTCCCCACTTGTCATACAGTCAGCTATAATTAGGCAATGAGTTGTCAGTTCTTTTCTGACTCAGCCCCTCTACACTTCAATTTTTTTTTTTCTAAAGAGCAGTTTATACCAAAAATTTCACCACATTTTGCTGTGTTTACATTCCGTTCTCTTTCCTTATTAGCTCTATAATTAGTTGTGTCTGTGGCCAGATGTGTGAATGAAGGGAGTTTGGTTCCAACTCCACATAACTGGTGTGTTTGATGTATCAGATGCAGTGAAACATCTAGGGAAAAGGGGGCAGGGGGCAAACTAGGTCTCTTGCCCCAGGCGGCAACTTGAGGAGGCAGCAAAATCATGTTTGAAGAGGCAGAAAATTTATGTGGTAGCATTATTGTAATTTTATTTTATTTATTTTTTTTTAAAAAGAAAGAAAAAGAAATTTAGCTCCATTACTGGTATTGGTAGCAACAATAGATGGAGGCAGCATAATAATGGTTGAAGTGGTAACAGTCTCAAAGTTTTTGACCTCGCTTAGAAAATTTGTTGATCCGTCACTGCTCAGATATCAGATGTACACATGATGAATGCAAATACCAGAAACTCTTCTTTGTGATTGTGAAATGGGATATTTAGGACTCAGGACTTTTCACACAGAAGTTATAATTTTTTTTACTCAATATCGCTCAAGTTAAACACAAGTTAAATATTTGTGTGTGTTTTATATGTGGATTCTTCGTGTTGCTGTCACAGGTAATAAGCAGAAGGATGATTTCTCAAACTGGTGCAGAGATGTGGAATACGGCAACAGGTGTGAGAGCCATGCTGAATAGTTAGACCTGTCTTGCCGCAGTGCTGTGGCTTTGCTGCAATATTTAATTCTATTTCTAGAAAATATTTCTCAACTGCTGTAGAGATGGTTGGTCCTTTAAAGAGCAGGAACATTGAGTCTGTTTTCCATTTTCAGCAACAGTGCTATTTTTTTTTTTTTTTTTTTTTTTTGTGTGCTTACAGTACAAACAGTATTTGATATTCTGTTATGCAGTGAACTGCAGTACCTAATACCATGTTGCAGGCTGCTGCCACAGTGCTAAAAGGTTTGTCTGAGCCAGAACCTGAATGTTGCTCAACTGCAGAGAGACTTTCACTGGTGCGACGTGCAGTTACTTTGGCAGAATGTCGCTCATCATCACTCCCTCAGGAGACTCGTAGCCAGCTTCGGCTTGCATTTCTGCACCCTCAACCCATTATGGCTGCACCAGTTACCACTGTCAAGGCTCGCAAGCTTGATGGGTAAGGCAAGTTTTGGCACATCACTCTATTGTTTGCAGAGAATTGCATTAAGATTTAATGCACTTTGGCTCACAGTTTCACCATACCATCACATCATCTGCATACATCATGACTTTCATGTTATTCTCTCCAGTCATGCTGGACACCTTCTTTATCATTTCATCTATAGCAAAAATGAATAGAAGTTGGGGAGAGCACTTCTTTCCCTGAATCCATTGTCTAATCTAAACCATGGTATTCTTTCCACAACTTTTATACCCTGATTTTTTTTTCTGTCATCAGTCTTTCGACTGGTTGGATGCAATCCTCCATCTCTTCCTATCCTGTGCTAACCTCTCCATCTCTATATACCCCTTACAACCCACGTCCTCAATTATCTGCTTCACAAATTCCAATCTCTGTCTTCCTCTACAGATCTTACCTTTGACTGTTCCCTCCACCAGCAAATTAACCAATCCAACATGTCTCAAAATATGACCTACCAGCCTATTTCTTCTTTCTGAAAGCTTCTTCCACAAATTTCTTTCCTCACCCATCATTTCTGAAACTCGTTCATTTCTTACTCTGTCAGTCCACTTAATTTTCAGCATTCTTCTGTAGAACCACATTTCAAATCATTTAATTTTCCTTCTGTCTGGTATTCCATGTTTCGCTACCATAAAGTGCTGTGCTCCACACAAAGAGTTTTAAAAAGTTCTTTCTAATTCCTAGATGAATATTTGAAACTAAAAGGTTTCTCTTCTTTCGTTAAGGCTCTTTTTGCTAGTGCTATTCTGCTTTTAACATCATTCCTGCTTTTGACCATCGGTTGTAATTTTACTTCCCAAGTATCAGAACCTCTTCATTTCTACATATCCCTTACAACCCACATCCTCAATTATCTGTTTCATATATTCTAATCTCGTCTTCCTCTACAGTTCTTACCTTCGACTGTTCCCTCCACAAGCAAATTAACCAATCCAGCATGTCTCAAAATATGACCTACCAGCCTGTCTCTTCTTTCTGAAAGCTTCTTCCACAAATTTCTTTCCTCACCCATCATTTCCAAAACTCGTTCATTTCTTACTCTGTCAGTCCACTTAATTTTCAGCATTCTTCTGTAGAACCACATTTCAAATTGTTCAATTTTCCTTCTGTCTGGTATTCCATGTTTCGCTACCTTAAAGTGCTGTGCTCCCCACAAAGAGTTTTAAAAAGTTCTTTCTAATTCCTAGATGAATATTTGAAACTAAAAGGTTTCTCTTTTTCATGAAGTCACTTTCTGCTAGTGCTATTCTACTTTTAACGTCATTCCTGCTTCGGCCATCAGTGGTAATTTTGCTTTCCAAGTAACAGAATTCACTTACTTCTCCTATTGCATCCAGTCCTATTTTTATATTTAATCTACTATTATTGGTATCATTTCTGCTACATTTCATCACTTTTCTCTTGCTTTGATTTATATTCAGTCCAAAATCTTCCTTCAGTATTTTGTTCATGCATTCAGTAACTTCTCAATATCCTCAGCCCTTTCTGCTATCAAGACAATGTCATCAGCAAATCATAGCATACTGATTTTTTTTCTCCCTGAACACTTATGCCACATGAAAATTTTTATTTGACTTTCTTTATTGCTTCTTCTACATACAAGTTGAATATTAACGGGAATAGATTACAACCTTGTCTCACACCCTTTTTAACTGATGCATGTCTCTCGTGATTCTCTACTTTTATTATAGCCACTTGATTCTTATATAGTTTGTAGAGTAGCCTTCTATCTCGATAGTTTCATTATAATTTTGAACATCTTATCCCACCTACATTATCAAAAGCTTTTTCTAAATTAACAAATGCCATAAAAGTATCTTTGTTTTTCTTGATCCACCCATCAAGTATTAACTTAAAGACAGAATTGCTTCCCTTGTACTGCGATTTTTCCTAAACCCAAACTGATCTTCACCTAATATCTCTTCTATTACCCTTTCCATCCTTCTGTATATTATCTTGGTCAGTAATTTTGAAGCATGTGATGTTAGACTAATGGTACAATAATTCTCACATTTGTCAGCTAGTGCTTTCTTTGGAAGTGTGAAGATGATATTTTTATTAAAATCAGTTGGAATTTCTCCTGTTTCATAACTTTCTGATATCAGCTTGAATAATCTTTCGATTCCTTCTTCTCCTAGGGATTTAAGAACTTCTGCAGTATCACATCAATTCCAGCTGCCTTATTTGCTTTCAAGTCATTCAGAGCTTTATTACATTCTGTCCTCAAAACAGTATCTCCTAAGTCATCAATGTCGACATCGCCTTCTTTTTCCATTACACTATTGTTGAAGTCGCCACCATCATACAGTTTCTCAATGTATTCCATACATTGGTTAGCTCTGTTTTATGAGCTTAAAAGAGGTTTCCCATCAGCAGCTTTAATGTTCACAAATCTTTTCTTCATTTCTCCAAAATTCTGTTTGATCTACATGTATGCAACATCTACTTTACCTATTGACCGTTTCCTTTTCTACTTCTTCACACTTTTCTTCTAGAAATTTTTCTTTTGCTTTTTTGCATTTCCTATTTGATTTCTAAATTGCCTGTATTGTTCTCTTTCTGCTTCATCCTGGGCACTCTCCTCTGATCCATCAGTTCCAAAATTTCTTCTGTGATTCAAGGTTTTCGGGCAGCTTGTTCCCTAAAACCTAATGCTTCTTTACCAGCTTTCATTATTTCAGTCTTTAATGCATTCCATTTGTCCTCATTTGAGCTCCTTTCAGAGTTACTTCTTAGACCTAAGTCTACCATTTCTGCAAATTTTTCTCTCATGCTAGATTGTTCCAGTTTATTCACTTCCAGTCTGTTCGGCTTATACTGCTTCCTTATTCACTTGAATTTCAGCCTGCACTTCATTACTATCAAATTATGGTCCGAGTCTATGTCTGCTCTTGGATACACTTTACAGTCTAGAACTTGATTCCTGAATCTCTGTTTGACCATGTTATAATCTAGCTGATATTTGTCTGTATCCCCAGGATGTTTCCAGTTATATATCCTTCTTGCATGATTCTTAAACAGTGTGTTTGTCACAATTAGCTTATACCTTTCACAAGATTCTGACAACCTGCTTCCTCACTCATTTCTTTCTCCTAGACCAAAACTTCCTAAATATTCCCCTCTTTTCCTTCTCCCACTATTGCATTCCAATCCCCCTTCACATATTGGATTAATTCTTCAATTTCAGCGTATATTTTCTCTATTTCGTCATCATCTTCCTGTGATTCCGGCATTTACACTTGTACTAATGTGGTTGGGATTGGCTTAGTTTCTAACCTCATCAAAATAATGGTGTCACTAAACTGTTCATAATAACTCACCCGCTTCCCTACTTTCTTATTCATTACAAACCCTACACCAGTGACTCCATTGACAGCTTGTGTGCTAATTATCCTGTGTTCCCCAGATCAGAAATCCTGTGCGTCCTTCCATTTAATCTCACTAAATCCAACAACATCCAAATTAAGTTGTTCCATCTCCCTTTTGTAGTTTTCTAACCTACCTGCCTTATTTAGACTTCTAACATTCCACTCTCTGACTCGTAGAATGTTTCTATCCCTTCTGATGACTCCTCCGTGATCAGTCCCCACCCGGAGATCCGATTGGGGGACTATTTTACCTCCTGGAATATTTTACCCAGGAAGAAGCCATCATGATATATGTAATTTGAGAGGATTACATGTCCTTGGGATACCCTTTGGGTCTTTAATGCAGTGATTTCCCGTTGCCTTCTGCATCCCCATGCTGTTGATCATCTCTGATTCATCTGCCTTTAGGGGCCGTTTGCAACCCGAAGGGCAAGAGGGAGCCCTGAACGACTCCCCGCTCCTCTGCCCTCCTTTCGGAGGCCATTGGTGAACACGTGGGTGACTCCTTATACCAGGAATCTTTTAGTCACCAGAGCCTTTTCCGTGCAAACAGGGTGCACCACGTGAAGGAGAGGATGACATTTGGTTGGGAAAGGCTTGTATAGTCTCTCCCAAACCCTTACACCGCTATTCCCTGATATATAATCTTAATTCTCTCAGCTAAGCCTTTGCTAATTTCTTTCACTTTCAATGGCTCCCAAACTTTCTTTCTAATGTTCAAAAATATGATTACTAGATCTTTCCTTTACTTGTAATGCCTCCCATGTAAATGCCTTACTGCAAATGTTAAGTCCACTGTTGCCCTTCCTGGTCTGAAGCTGTATGGTTCCTCTTATGTTCTCCACTATTTGCTCAGATATTTTTGCAGATAAACACAAGAGGGTGATTCATCTGTAAGTCTGAAATTTTCTTTTATCTTAATTCATAATACCTTTCAAGTTTTCCAGAACCTTTTTCTTTTTTCACAATAACCCTTTTTCATAACCACTGTATTCCTACAACTACTGCAGCTCTGATCATGTCCACCGATACTTCATCCATGCCATGTGCTTTGTCACCCTTCATTTTCCTGAATGCTTACTCAATTTATCTGATTCAGGTCTTCTGTTAACTCACAAGTCATCTACCATTATAGATATTTATTTTATCAACTTCACTTTCTGCTCTAATTTAGTAGGCCTTCAGTATATTCCTTTGATATCTTTTTCAAACTGTCCATTTTTTCAACTATATTTTCATTACCATTCTTATGTACTCATTTTTGCAGTTTATTTTGTTTTTGTTTTGACAACTGTATGTAGCATTTTCACATACCATTCCCTCTCCTTCTTTTATGTTTCTATCTGTTTCTTGAATCAATGCTTTTTTACTTCTTTTACCATAAACATGGCTTCCTTTTTATTATCTTTATATCATTTTCTGGCTTCTTTGACTCTTAACATTGATCCTATTCTGCAAAAGCTCAGTTCTTCTTTAATATTGCTTTCTTACATGCAGAGTTCCACCATAATGTATAAACTGCTCTCGGGTGAAGATGGCGGCAATGAATCTAGTCGCCGAAATACCTGTGTGACACTTCACCAGAAGATGGCGGCAATGAATCTAGTCGCCGAAATATCATGTGACAACGCACTCTTGACTCGGCTAGTCACCCGAGAGCAGTTTATACATTCTCAACGCCGAGAAAGACTTCGTTCTTACATAATCCACCATAATGTTTCCCTCCCCATTACAGATGTTCTATCACCTCCTCTCCCAGTGCCATTTTGAATTCCCCCAATTCCTCTCTCACTGTCCTCATTTCATTCTTGGCTCATTATTCTTAACCAGTCTTTTTAGGTCTTAATAATCTGATCAGTGATTCATTTTACCTCTAGCCCTTCCCTCATAACAAAACCAAACCCATTTCTTTTTCCATTATTGTTACCCGTGTGATACAGCTTAAATGATTTACCTCCTTCCTTCATTTTTTTCTCCTTTCCATGTTGACTACCAATCCAAGCCCATCCAGGTCATCTTTTCCAAAAGGCCCATGATCTCATTCACTTTTCCTGTTAATGCCCTGATGTTCAGGATCACACTTACGGATTTCATTAAAAAGGCTATGTTTGTGATAGGGATTTGTATTGATAGAAACTCGAGGTATAGTGTAGATGGTGACCTGAGGAAGATGATGGAGGAGGGTGGAATTCAGGCAGGTCTTAAATTGCAGTAATAGGCTACAGTCGAACCCAGCTGTAAGGCAAGTACCTGTGGTTACCATCGGTAGATGGGATTTCAGTAGGCACTGCCTACATCAAAATGGAAGGTGTAAGTAAGATTGGGGGAAAAAATATTAATTCCAAAACAGAAATTTAAAAATGTGCAGAACACATACACTATAATAGGGAGGTGAGGAAGTAAGAGGTTGGTAAGAAGAGCACACAACAAAGTTAAGAGACAGCTAGACAGTAGGTAATATTAGAAAGAACTAATCAAAGAATCAATAACCACAAAGAAGGAAGCTAAAGATGGGTTTAGGTGCAGAGGGATCATTGAATGATGAACCTGGAAATTATTACGGCTGCATTAGAAAACTGAAAGGAAAGGGAGGTATTTAGACAACTGTGGATAAGGATGAGAATGAGGATTTGAAAAAAGCAAGTTTAATTAGAGCATGTAAGGTGTCCCTCGTTATATTTGCAATATTTGGTTAGAATCGGGCCGAGTTTTGGGTTAACTTTAGTATCCGGTACCACACCTTAAATCGAGTTGACAACACTTTCCATACACTAAAGTGAATAAATAATCCATAACCAAGGTAAATAACATATAAATTGCATTAAATCAGCGATATTCCAATATAAAATAGGTATTCCCAGGTAAAAGTAAACTTGTAACACCAGATACTGACATTGTTCAACGAGTTATTATGAACCAATTTAGACGAAGTAAATGATAAATAATGGCAAATAGAATGCATAAATAAACCTTTTATCGTGTTTAATAAACTTTATTTCAGAGATAAACAGATAATTTAAATACCAGGCAAATCTAACCTTGAATTTTGGCATATAACAGACTTTGGTATTTCTGAAGTGATTTTCGTCCAGTAAAGAGTATAAAAGTCTAATAATACACAGGCCTAGAACCATTATAAACACAACTTCACATTTAAATACAGTTTAGCAAGTATTTTAAAGAAATAGACTGGATGTTTTGAATAATAGTCTGAAGCAGTATGAAAATAACTCATTGTAATGGAATTTGACCATTTCAAAGCTCTAAAAGTAGTCATAATAATCCCTGAGACAGTGTAGTAGATTAATTAACAGATTTCTGATAGTTTTCAAGAGTTTAATAATCACAACAAGTAATTGTGTAGGATTTTGAGCACTCATTCCCATAAACAGTTCACATAAATAATTTGAAGTCTTTTAAGTAATTTCAGGATTTAAAAAGTAGACAAATATAAAGGAGATAAACTAATCTTTCAGTTTTAATAGGTGTTAAGCTGTTTAAAGCCGTAAAATATGAGATATCAGTGAATAAACAGGCGCCGGTAAACCAACTAATTCGTCGACTTTTCGGAATTAATCTAACACTGTTAAGCCATTTCAAAAGCGCAAAGAGCATGTAAATACCAGTTAACACTCATAATTAATTTTCTAAACACATTTAAAGGCATGTCACTAACCTGTTGTATGATAATCCAATCACAAAATAACTTGCTATAGACACTGCACATATAAAATGCTTCTGCACTGATTTTAAACACTGCCATAAAATATAAAGTAGAGAATAAATTAAAACAGCCATAAAGCAAAGTAAATTCATCTAAATCTTGTAGTTTCCAACCTTTTAAGTATTTTTAAACATAAAATGAACACGTAAAATAGTATAACCGACTTTGACATTTTTTCATTCAAAAGCCTACTTAGATTCCGGGTTAAAAATTAGCTTGTTTTAATAATCCATTCTTTTAGCTTCCTACATATTTATTTCATGCCGTTTGAAGCAATAGAACAGATGTTATAGGTTTTCTAAATTCACCCGACACTAAATCCACGTGTAAATATTTGAATAATTTATTGTGCCTCAGATATAACAGCTACAAAGATGAAATAAACTTCAAAATAAACAGTTAAATTCAGGCTACACTTTGATAATTTTTCCGGCGTCATAATCCATAAACCTTCAGAGTTATAAATAAAAACATAAATAAAGACTACAACTGACTGTTAGAATTACCGATTTTACCATAACGCAAAAGATTTAAATAAAGTTCATATTTTGGTAGAATCTAAAATCGGGAATAATATTTTAAACATAATTTCGAAATTATTACTAAAGCCGATTTTAAATAATAAGATAACCTAGCATTGACTAACTCGGTAATCCATTTAACACATCCATATTTGGTCATTTGTTGATGAGAAACTGTGTCAGGTGACCCGAGCTTATATAAGTCAGCTAGGAGGTGTTGAAGGCGCGTCCGGTATCCAGTCTTGTTTGAACCTTCGTGGTGGAAGCACGCGTGCTTAGCGATGCTAGGAGTGTGGGGAACGGTGGGTAAAGCTGACGTCACGGAAAAGTAGCGCGGAACGATTCGACAACCATGTGAACTTTGAGTTAGTGGCGGCCATTTTTGAAAAGTGGAGAACATCATTCCTTGGAACATTTAATTTCCGGCTATGTGTATTTCAAATTTATTTTGTTTCACTTGGGGGAAAAGTGCGGTTTGACTCTTGATTCTCAACTTGTGATTTTTGGAGAAGATGAATGTCCGATTGCTTTGCTAACTGTAAAATGACATTATTTGTTTGAAGATTTTGGAAAATACAACTCAGTGATTTCAACTCGTGACTTTCATTTATACTTTAGTACCCTTCTTGTGGTGGGTTTAAAACTACAAGTGGCGACTGTGGTCAAATTTAGCAGTTAGCATCAAGGTTTTAACACGGTTACAGAACTTTCTTCTGGACTCAGAATATTTTTGGACTACATCTGGTTCAGTGACTTAGTCGATACCATCCCCCAGTATACGACTTGTCCCTGACAAGCAGCAGGGAATATAATTTAGGGGGATGGGAGGGACCTAAATGAGGAACTTCTCAATATAAGTAGAAATGAACAGAGTTTAAAATAAATAGGTCCTGAAGATATCAGGAGAATGTTAAGAAAGTTTAAAAGAATGTAAAGGGGCCAGTATCATAATATTACTATAGATGTATTAAAGGTAGGGTCATATCCCGTGGTATACGTTGTACCATTATTTTGGTTAAATCAGAAGATTTGCTGCTCACCAGAGGACTGGAAAAGTGCCTTAGTAGTGCTTGTCCACAAAGAAGGGGAAACACAGAGGGTTGAAAATTGCAGGCCAATTAGTTTGCCATCAGTGGTAAGTAAGTTGAGTGAAAGGTTAATTAACAGCCACATTAGAAATACCTGTGAGTAAATAAATGGGTTTGCAAAATGATAACATGGCTTCAGGCAAGTATATTCACTGAAGTGGATGAAATAGCGACTTGGTGGTGTAGAGGAATTCATAAAGGGTAGAAAGGATAGTAAATGTAGTGTCAAAGTTTAAGAAATGGAAATGAGAGTGCCATAGGGTAGTGTATCTGGATCATTGCTGTTCATTATTCAAATAAATGATCGTGTTGATGGTTTACAGTTATTAGTTAGATTATTTGCAAAGGAAATAATGTTATATATTAGTACTGTGAAGATATACAGGGTAATCAGGGCAGGATATCCACATGGGCAGATTGTTTTGAAATCAAGATAGATGCCAACAAGAGACAGCTTATTAGGAACACCTATAAAAAAAATTAAAACTCTTCTATTTTTTTGGGTGAGGGAGTAATCTCTTGTTGAAGACCTTGGCATGACAATCATCTGATGGTAAACTCAGTTTGCCAGGACACATTGAGCAGGTGGCAGGAAGAGATTTCAGAGTCTTTTAATTAGTAAAAGGGTGATCAGGGGATTACCAGAAAAGTGAGGGGGCTGTGTTACATAAACCGAGGTAGGTAGGCGAGTGGTAATGCTCTGGCCTGGTATCCAGGAGGACATGGGTTCAAATCCCTTTCTCACCATCCAAATTTCAGTTTCCCATGGCTTCCAAAAATCATCCCACACAAATGTTGGGACGGTTCCATCAAAAACCCATGGTCATATTCCTTCCCATTTCTAGTTTCTGATCCGCTCTGGCCTCCCATGACCTCAGTTTTGAGAAGGTGTAAAGCCACAAAGGAAAAAAAGTGTTGCAAAACCTCAGTCAAACCATGGCTTGCATATGGTGTGTTATAAAATCCTCACTTTTTATATCAAATTCAGGATTTGGAGGGAGTGGAAGAAGGCACCTAGATCTGTTTATGGAAATTAGTGCAGAATATAATCAATAACCAATTAGATAAAGGAGCTGGATTTGGAATCATTGGAAGTGCTTGGTTTCTACAAGACCTATGCTAGCTATGATTCCGGGATGGTTATCGGTTGAGCAGTTAGGAGTAATACAAGGAAGCGAAGAGATGACCATAACCACAAGCTTTTTCAGGTGATGGAGTCAAACTCAAATAAATACCAAAGGAAATGCTGACAAACTTACCAAAATCAATGAATGAGCCAAAAAATAAAATTTATAAAAAGCAAAAGTAGGTGGATGGTGAAATTGCACTGAAAGAATTTAAAATTAAAGAAATAATGATTTATGAAAGTAGAAGTGTAGGGATATTAGCACTGGTGTCTATGCTCTATTTCAATTAAATTCAGATCCCCAAACCAACTCGCACTCCTTTCCTCTTGCAAGGTTTATTGTCCTTTAATCCATTCCCTATGAAGCTTGTTCCGTAATTGTTTTTCAGTCATTTGATCCACTGTTGGCTATAGTTCCTTTCCCATGTAATTATACTAAAAAAAGCCTTTAGTTGATTAAATAAATTATACATTTACTGTATGTATGTGCAGGCGCACAGGCTACAAAGGAGTGTATGTGATGGATGACCAAGAGGCCAATGAGAGGCAGTTTTCCTCTGTGGAAGAAGTAGTCCTTGCTCACTATCGCAAATCAGGCTATACTGAAGGTAAGTGAAGAACAAAACTAATTTTGAATACTGTTACATATGAACCATCTTGTTTTCATGAAGAAATGCTCTCTTGGGGTTCAAACATTCCATGTAAACAAAATCGTGATGCCTGTTATGTGATATATCTTATACCTTTCCTGAGATTCATATACTATGTTTTTGTTGCCAATCTGTTTACTATTATCCCACAACACATAATTGTGGAGAGGTTACTCATACAAATAAAAAAGTCACTGCTGTTACTAATTTGTCATATTCTTGAAAGTTTTATGAAGTTAAACTGGTATCAGAAATTGCATCAATGGCTAAATCATACATTCAAAATCACATAGAAAATTGCAGGTTATTCTTCAAGTCACAACACTGTGGAAAAGCATTCACTCCTGAAAAAATATTTAGATTTGCACCCAAAATTAGAGCGAGCTTCTTGAATTGTTTAAACATTGCTACTGTTGACTTTTAACCCATCGGAAAAAAAAGTTCTTTCTTTGAATTTAGTTTACAGTTTCCTTGAAATGAATGTTGGTGTCTGCAAACTTTGTCCAAGGTGCAGTAATTAAGCTTTTAACTGATAGATTTTGAAATTATCTCTTGCGACGCAACACGTACTGTTAGACTGTTGGCTTGATACTGAAGACTGAGGCATGGAAAATGGCCACTTTATATACTCTCTGGCTGACATTGATCTGGAACATTTTCTTGTGAATTACAAAAATCTCATCTCCTCATGGTGCACTATTTTTAATTGGATTTTCCCAATAGTTTTGTATGTTATAGTTTAATCTATTCTGACTACTTTATGTTATGACAAAAGTTTATTTGTTTAAGAGTTATTAATTTCTATAAGTCACATGTGTCTAAGTAATCAAGTTTCAATGCTAGAATTACCTTTTTCCCTTTAAATCTGAAATTACTGTTAAACTGTTATTATTATTATTAAATGAATTTTTATCTCTCATTTAAGCCTACTTTTGTCTTCCTAGCTCTTTCATTTACAAAATTCAAATGATTTATTTCACTAAAAACCATAAATAGAATCTATTTTACAGCTCAAATTTTATTCAGAATATGTCTACCTATCCTGACAACCACCTGTGATATCAAAATTTGGAATAGCTCTTTTCATTGATGGATAGTTTCTGATTGTTTTGTCCATTGTTTATTTCACCCAACCACGTGGCTAGTTACAGTTTAAAATTGAAATATCTCTTAAAATAAAATTCTCTGTCTATACGTATTACACATAAAAATACTCATAATTTTAAGCTCTAATTAGTGGAAATGGATGTGGCGAAATCACCTTATATTAGCATTTCAACTTTCTAAAATTTATACCTTTTTACGAAAATGATTATATTCTGAACTGAAGATCGCTTTATAACTAAGAAAATGTTTATCAAAGTTATTTACTGTACAAATAGTATGTGATAGGCCCCTTTGTAAAGTATTTTTGAGGTTATAGATATATGACATTGTGTTTTTCTGAAGAGTAATTTGCTTTTGATTTGTAAACTTAATATGAAAGCAAACTGTTTCTAGTCACTGTTAAAGAGCCTCTTTTGTAATGTGTGACACCATCTAATGAAAAATTGGATTGAAGTGCTTGTTCCACCATATTTTATTTTTATGCATATATTTTGACAATGTTTCGATAACAAGGTTAAGTGAATATCAAAAATAGTCTTTCAATCACCATATTCCACTATAGGGTGCCAAAATATGTAATTAGTACAATCAATTTAATTTCTTGAACCAGCCAGTGTGAATGCACACATTAAAGAGTCACAAAACTGGATGTGGGAGGTACAATGGTCCAGAGTACTCACTGTCCTTATTGTGATCAGTAACGTAGCTGGATCAACAAGGGCCCTCAGGCTAGATGGGCGGCCTTTTTTTTTAGGGGTCCCTGAGATGCACTCGGGGGCTCCCCCAGGTACGCTCAGGGATCCAGTACAAATTGATAGTGTGGGTGTTATAAAGCAATTAAAGCTCTTGAAGTGGGGGAAAGCGCCGGGTCCAGATGGTATACCAGTACGAGTATTTTCGGAATACGCGGAAGAAATAGAATCATTTCTGTCAGATATATTTCATAAATCTTTAGAAGAAAGAAAAGTACTTTCGGAAAATAGCACAGGTGATTCCCGTTTTCAAGAAAGGAGATTGGAGAGATCCTTGGAATTATTGACTCATGTCTCTAACATCTGTTTGCAGTAGAATTTTGGAGCATGTCATATGCTCTAATGCTATGAAATTTCTAGATGAAAACGAGTTACTTACAGCAAACCAACACGGATTTCGGAAGAACAGATCGTTTGAAACACAACTGGCCCTTTTTTCGCATGATGTAATGAAAGTTATCGATGCAGTATCACAAGTTGATGCAATTTTCATGGATTTTTGGGAAGCTTTTGACTATGTACCACACAACAGACTTTTAGCGAAGATTCGAGCATACAGTTTATCAGATCAGATTTGCGAATGGATATGAGTTTTTCTAACTGGTCGGTCATAGTATGTCGTTGTTGATGGGGAAGCCTCTTCTAAGATAGATGTTACTTCGGGCATTCCTCAAGGAAGTGTAATAGGGCCACTTCTTTTCCTAATTTTTATAAACAATCTCGATGACAACGTTAATTGCAGGATTTGATTCTTTGCTGACGATGCACATATCTATAGGGAAGGGAGGTGCTCTAATGATTGCTTGGAAATTCAGCGCGATCTGGATGTTATTTTGGAATGGTGCCATAAATGGCAGCTTACACTTAATCCGCAAAAAGTGCAAGGCAATGCAAATAAGTAATAAAAAGACCCTATTTTCTCATGAGTACAAAGTTAACAATTCAGTTGTTGACACTGTAGATTGCCTGAAGTATCTAGGCAGTAACAGTACAAAGCAACATGAAATGGGACTTGCACATAACTTCCTGTCGTAAGCAAAACTAATTCTAAACTACGATTCATAGGCCGTATTTTGAGAGGTTGTAATGCTCATACAAAGGAAATAGCGGAACAAAACACTACTGCGTCCACATTTGGATTATTGTTGTGGAATTTAGGGATCCGTATTGTAAGGGATTGATTGACATATTAGAGAAAGTGCATAGAAGAGAGCCACTCGATCATGACTGCTAGTTACAGTCCTTACGTAAGTGTAACAGAGCTGATACATGGGATGGGCTGGGATTGTTTGGCAGACAGACAGTCATTGTTTTCATTTGAATTTGTTGGAGAATAGTGCGAAAATCTTTAATTTACGAGTGCAAAGATATACTTCTTCTGCCAACCTCTTTAGGTCGCAATGATAGGAGGGATAAGATTCAAGAAATAAGATTGCCGTACTGATACTTTTATGTATTCTTTCTTTCCTCCTTCTGTTCGGGATTGGAATGCACAGAATTAGGATTGGTGCTTAGCACCCTCTTTCACCCACAATATTGTGAATTGCAGAGTATAGATGTAGATGTAGAAGTGCACTGCATCCCAATGTTACTATGTTAAAAAATTATTTAACTGTACAGTCCCTCCTTTTTTATAAATATTTGCTAATAGTTAGGCTTATTTTATGACTTTTAGATTTTTCTGACAAAATGAGCTCTTAAATCATATTTTCATACATATTAACATGATGCTGTTTTTCACAGGAATACATTGTGAGGGCAGTGTTGTAACGTCACTGTTTGCACTACTATTCTGGGACATTATATATGAGATACCTGTACCAGATGTGTTCTTATCACCATACCAGACAGCTCCCCTTGATCTAGGCTCACAGGAGTTCTATAGCAATAGACGTGATGCAGTGGATTGCCGTCTAGCTGAGATTCAACAATGGGATGAGCCGCATCTGCAACGTGTTATTGGTGAACGTTTTGAGCAGCATTTAGAATGTCTCAGCCTTGTTTCTTGGGGGCACTTCCATAATGTTAGCAGATTGACGGTAAGTTATATGAAAATCATTGATGGGATCTGTATGAAGTTTTTGATTTGCTGTTTAGTTGCCAGCTCTGTTTGCCACAAAGTGGTTCCCCCCCCCCCCCTATCTGCTTTTTGGTTTTTATTTCCATTGTGTGAAAAACCTTTTTCACAGCCCTAACGGAATGATCAGAAAATTAATGTGAAACTGGATCCTCTGAAATTTTTTGTGGTGACTTGAGATAATTCTGAATATTTTTATCATTATTGTTCTGAAGGTGACTTTTGCTACCAGATTTCTTCAACCAGGAAGGGAATAACTATCTTGTTAGGATTTTAAACAATTCACTATAATACACTGAAGAGCCAAAGAAACTGGTATAGGCATGCATATACAAACACAGAGATATGTAAACACTCAGTGTACAGCACTGTGGTCAGCAACGCCTATATAAGATCTGGGTTTTCCATGGTTTCCCTAGATCGCTCCAGGCGAATGCTGGGATGGTTCCTCACAATAGCCCATGGGTGCCACCTGCCATATCCCATATATCCCTTCCAAACCATTACCTTTCCTGATAGGTGCAATGCACCCTCCGCCAAACACTTTTAGTGAATCGCGGAGTAATAGTAATAGTAGGTATCTGGCATAAGTGTTAGATCGGTTACTGCTGCTACAATGGCAGGTTATAATGATTTAAGTGAGTTTGAATGTGGTGTTATAGTCAGCGCACGAGAGATTGGACACAGCATCTCCAAGATAGCAATGAGGTGGGGATTTTCCCATACAACCATTTCATGAGTGCATCGTGAATATCAGGAATCCGGCAAAACATCAAATCTCCAATACCGCTGCGGCCAGAAAAAGATCCTGCAAGAACGGGACCAACTATGACTGAAGAGAATCATTCAACATGAAAGAAAAGCAACCCTTCCACAAATTGCTGTGGATTTCAATGCTGGGCACCAACAAGTGTCAGCTTGTGAACCATTCAATGACACATCATTGATATGGGCTTTCAGATTCGAAAGCCTACTCGCTGAGTGCATGAAACAAAGTTTTACACCTTGCCTGGGCCCGTCAACACCGACATTGGACTGTTGATGATTGGAAACTTGTTGCCTGGTCGGACAAGCCTCGTTTCCAATTGTATTGAGCGGATGGATGTGTACGGGTATGGAGAAAACCTTATGAATTCATGGACCCTGCATGTCAGCAGTGACATGGGATCCCTGATACGTCTAGATACGACTCTGACAGGTGATACGTAAGTACGCATCCTGGCTGATCACCAGCATCCATTCATGTCCATTGTGTATTCCGATGGACTTGGGCAATTCCAGCAGCACAATGGAACACAGCACACATCCAGAATTGCTACAGAGTGGCTCCAGGAACACTCTTCTGAGTTTAAACACCGCCAGTATCCATCAAACTCCACAGACATGAACATTATTGAGCATATCTGAGATGCCTTGTGCAATGTGCCATTCAGAACAGATCTCCACCCCCTTGTACTCTTACAGATTTATGGACAGCCCTGCAGGATGCATGGTGTCAATTCCCTCCAGCGCCATTAAGGACCTTAGTTGAGTCCATGCCATGTCGTGTTGCAGCACTTCTGTGTGCTCGCGGGTGCCCTAAACGATATAATGCAAGTGTACCAGTTTCTTTGGCTCTTCAGTGTACAATTTTTAATTAGCAACATGCATGCGCCACTAAGCCAAAATAAGAATGCTTTAACTGTAATCATCATACCTTCAAAGTATTCTATAAGCAAATTTAAAATATCTCTGAACTACCATTTTGAAATAAATAATTGCTATAGAGGATATGAACCTAAATAATATCCAAACATTAGTGTACAAGTATCAATATACTGAATGTTCCATTTTAATCAGTTCACAAAACACATTAGCTGTCCACCTATGCTGAAATCTTCCATTCCATATTACAAAGTATACAACACTGTTCTACTTGCACTATTAAACAAGATTAGATCTCAAAGCATAAAAAAATATCCTAAAACCCCATCAACACCACATACTTACTCAATACTTTTAATACATGATGACATACTTGTGCAAAGCTGCAATATATGGTACACATAAATGTGTAACCATCATCATCATCACCAATACCAATTGTATAGTAAATTATACCAAATTATATCAATTTTCATCACCAGTACATATAAAATTTTCAACAATGCATTACTGATGGGAGATACAAAAGCAAACATGCAAATGTAAACAAAACTGACTGTGCTGTCAAAACAAAATTACACAATATTGTACACTTTTGCATGCATGCCTGTCACCAACATGACTTCAAAATACCACATTTGCCTTGCCTTAAGGTAAAATTTTGCAGACACATTTCAGTTATTTATCCTTGAGGCATCGAAATATTGAATTACTCTGCGTAATCCTAAATCACCTGAGTTACCAATTGCCACATTAAGCTAACTAAGTAGCTTCCACTTGCACAATGGCGACAAATTTTTAATCATACACAGAAGACCAAGCCAAGTGATAGCTTAAACTATAGTATAGAATTAATTTGCCAGCACTCATTCCCATTTGCAAACTAAAGTATGACAGGTTCGAATTACTGTTGAATTTCAGCTCACAACTCCCTTAAAGCAACAGAAACTGTTTTTTTGCCCACATAACTTCTAAAAGGATCCACTTGCATGTTTACACTTACTTAATATGCAATGTTGTTGTGGGCCATTTTTTCTTTAGTTGCTTAGTTACGTACTAATTGAAATGATAACGCCAGTGCAACTGTTTAATTTGTTTATTTTTGTGTTATAAGTTTCAATTCTCATCGAGCATCATCAGTGACATATTATTTACATTGGTTAGTTACGGTATGCAGCTGTGTATCTCTGCTTATTACCCAAAGTATGTTTTGATTGCATGATAATATTTACAATTTTGCAAACTGGTAATTTGAAATGGTGAAATACAGGCTAAATACAATTAGTCCGAATACCAACTACCTTTAGGGTAAAGAGAAGATGACACAGTTTTGTGTTAATAACATGATTCGTACTGCTCAAAAGCGTAATGCACAATAACTGACCATACTTTGAAAGTAACACTTACACTCAAATATACACTTCTCAAACAAGCAGGTATATTAGGTCAAACACTGTTTAGAAGGAAGCAACTAATCACTGATATAAGAATGACTAAATCTTAAAGTTGGAGACCATGATCAAAGCAAACTCAAAGATAATTGAGGAAAATAATGTCAACTGAAGACAAAGTTGAATTGACTTGACACAATTTAACCATCTTGAGGGCAATACTGAATACTCTGTAAGTTTGGAGACAAATATGAAGGCATCGTGCGTCTTACCTGAATTAAACGGTTACATGATGATAACTTAAGTGGTGGTTACCAAGTGAGAAACTGTCATGGCATCTACAACAGTTTTGAACACTATCAAGGATCTACTCACCCACGGGGGCTTGCGCCATTGGGGAGCCTAATCCAATAAGAATAACGGAACTGCTTGACATCACACAATGTTTCTCCCTACCACTTTTTTTAACTGGTTTGATGCAATCCTCCATCCCTTCCTATCCTGTGCTAACCTCTTCATCTCTACATACCCCTTACAATCCACATCCTCAATTATCTGTTTCATATATTCTAATCTCTGTCTTCCTCTACAATTCTTACCTTCGACTGTTACCTCCACCAGCAATTTAACCAATCTAGCATGTCTCACAATTTGACCTACCAGGCTGTCTCTTCTTTGTGTAAGATTCTTCCACAAACTTCATTTCTCACCCATCATTTCCAAAACTCGATCATTTCTTACTTTGTCTGTCCACTTAATTTTCAGCATTCTTCTATAGCGCCACATTTCAAATGCTTCAATTTTCTTTCTTTCAGGTATTCCTAGAGTCCATGTTTTGCTACCATAAAGTGCTGTGCTCCACACAAAGAGTTTTAAAAAGTCCTTTCTAATTCCTAGATCAATATTTGAAACTAAAAGATTTTTCTTTTGATGAAGGCTCTTTTTACTAGTGCTATTCTGCTTTTAACATCATCCCTTCTTCGGCCATTAGTTGTAATTTTGCTTCCTAAGTAACAGAATTCACTTACTTCTCCTATTGCATCTGATCCTATTTTTATATTTAATCTACTAGTATTGGTATCATTTCTGCTACATTTCATCACTTTTGTCTTGCTTTGATTTATAGTCAATCCAAAATCTTCCTTCAGTATTTTGTTCACGCCATTCAGTAACTTCTCAATATCATCAGCCCTTTCTGCTAACAAGACAATGTCATCAGCAAATCATAGCATACTGATTTTTTTCTCCCTGAAACCGTATGCCACATGGAATTTCTTAATTGCTTCTTCTACGTACAAGTTGAATATTAACGGGGATAGACTATAACTTTGTCTCACACCCTTTTTATCTGATGAATGTCTCTCGTGATTCTCTACTTTTATTATAGCCACTTTATTTTTATATAGTTTATAGAGTATTCTTCTATCTCAATACTTTAGACCTAACTTCTTTAAAATTTTGAACATCTTGTCCCACCTAACATTATCAAAAGCTTTTTCTAAATCAACAAATGCCATAAAAGTATCTTTGTTTTTCTTGATCCGTCCTTCAAGTATTAATCTTAAAGACAGAATTGCTTTCCTTGTACCACGATTTTTCCTAAACCTAAACTGATCTTACCCTACTATCTCTTCTGCTACTCTTTCCATCCTTCTGTACATTATTCTGGTCAGTAATTTTGAAGCATGTGAAGTTAGACTAATGGTGCGATAATTCTTACATTTGTCGGCTTGTGCTTTCTTTGGAAGTGTGAAGATGATATTTTTATTAAAATCAGTTGGAATTTCTCCTGTTTCATAACTTTTTGATATCAGCTTGAATAATCTTTTGATCCCTTCTTCTCCGAGGGATTTAAGAAGTTCTGCAGGGATCTCATCAATTCCAACTGCCTTATTTGCTTTCAAGTCATTCAGAGCTTTATTAAATTCTTTCCTCAAAATAGGATCTCCTAAGTCATCAATGTCGACATCGCCTTCCTTTTCCATTACACTATTGTTCGAGTCATCCCCATCATAAAGTTTCTCAATGTATTTCTTCCATCGGTTAGCTCTATCATCTGAGCACCAAAGTGGTTCCCCATCGGCAGCTTTAATGTTCACACCTCTTTTCTTCATTTCTCCAAAATTCTGTTTGATCTACATGTATGCAACATCTACTTTACCTATGACCATTTCCTTTTCTACTTCTTCACACTTTTCTTCTAGCCATTTTTCTTTTGCTTTTTTGAATTTCTTATTTATTTGATTTCTAAATTGCCTGTATTGTTCTCTTCCTGCTTCATCCTGAGCATTTTTGTACCTTCTCCTCTGATCCATCAGCTCCAAAATTTCTTCTGTGATCCAAGGGTTTCGGTCAGCTTGTTCCCTAAAGCCTAATATTTCTTTATCAGCTTTCATGATTTTTGTCTTTAATGTATTCCATTCATCCTTGGTTGAGCTCCTTTCAGAGTTACTTCTTAGACCTAAGTCTGCCATTTCTGCAAATTTTCCTCTCGTGCTAGTTAGTTTCAGTTTATTCACATCCAGACTGTCCTGTTTATACTGCTTCCTTATTTGCTTGAATTTCAGCCTGCACTTCATTATTATCAAATTATGGTCAGGGTCTATGTCTGCTCCTGGGTACACTTTACAGTCTAGAACTTGATTCCTGAATCTCTGTTTGACCATGATATAATCTAGCTGATATCTGCCTGTATCCCCAGAATGTTTCCAGGTGTATATCCATCTTGCATGGTTCTTAAACAGTGTGTTTTTGTCACAACTAGCTTATATCTTTCACAAAATTCTAACAACCTGCTTCGTCGCTCATTTCTTTCTCCTAGACCAAAAGATCCTACAGTATTTCCCTTTTCCTTCTCCCACTATTGCATTCTAATCACCCATGATTATACCACTAACTTATCGACATAATAGCGGGGCCAAGGCCTAACATGCGAATGGAACTTCCCAAGAGCTTATAAATGCTGAATTGTAATTATGTAGCTACAGTAACTCACACCACACATAATCTGAACTATGTTCGGTGGTCTGACCCTAGCCCTGAAGTGAACTTATATCCCACAATGTCCAGATGTCTAAAGGTGAAAATTTATGCACCAATTCTCAATAAAAATTAAGTCCCATTACAATTTTTTTTTATGTATACATATAATTGCAAGTAAACAATACATTCTAGATAGTAAAATATAATTACAAAATAGGATAGATGATTACAAATTAGGAAAGACAAATACAAATTAGGATTGACAAATGCAAAACACGCACACACACAATATTTACAATATTTCAGTTAATAACCTTACTCCTGTTAGAAGCAAGACATATGGCAGGGTAAAATACGTGTACACATACAGACCTACCATATAAATAAACCAAAGATGAAACAAGAGACCAAGCGTGGTGGTGTGAACGGTTAGCGTTCTGGCCTCACATTCGGGAGGACGCGTGTTCAAATTCCCATCCGGGCATCTAGATTTGGGGTTTCCATGGTTTCCCCAAATCACTCCAGTCAAATGCCGGGATGCTTCCTTTAAAAAGGCCATGTCCGAATTCCTTGTCCCCAGTCCCATCCCCGCCTATAGTGACCATAGCCGTCGACGAGGCATAAAGCAATAACTAAAAATAATAATTCTGAGCCTTGCAAAATTAGTAAATATATAATCAAATACAAGAGATGGAAGGAGTGCACAGGATAGCAGTTGAATTTGTTTGCGGGAATCCCTACAAAATACATGTTGTAACTGATATGATAAAGATGCTGGGTTGGATTTTTTTGAAATAGAGGAAAGAAGTTAAAAAGAATGCCTGGAGATTACAATGAATATACTGGTGATGAGGCTTAGAGGGATATTTGTAGTGGAATCAGGAGAAGTTCATGGCAGAGAAGAGATGACCATGCTCACAAACTGGCACTCTATTTCAGTCATAAGGGGCTGGGAAAATTGTCTTTTGTAGGTTAAGGTGTCAGAAAATGGAATAAATTACCAAGTTTATTAATACTCTTCAACTTTGATGAGTCATTTTCCCTATCCTTTCTTATTTATCAAAAACACTAAGTAAATTAAAATTTATAATTGGCAACAAGAAATTCCACTCAAGAAATTTAAAGTAAAATTTAATATGAAAAGAGAAAATAGGGTGTGTAGAGAAATTTCCAATGGAGCATGGGGTCCATCGCAATTAAATTAATGTGCTAGGAGGAGAGAAATGGTAGATATACAGAATGGAGAGAACTGTGTTATTTTCTGACCTAGTCTAAGGATGTAGATTGCCAAAGATGATTCTGATGAAGAAGTCAGATGAAAAAAATAGGAGAATAATAATTATTTATATTAACAAAGTAGAAATCAGTAAATATGGAATGGGAGAGAGCTGAGACTGTAAGCTAGACACAAATAAAAGTAATTATAAACTACCACAGAAACAGTAGAATGAATATGTAAATTGTAACAGATCTTATAAATGAGAATTTCACTACTTAGAATTTAAAATTACACTGAAGGGCCAAAGAAACTGGTACACCTGCCTTACATCATGTAGGGCAAATGCAAGCATGCAGAAGAGCCACAACACGACGTGGCATGGACTCAACTGATGTCTGAGGTAGTGCTAGAGGGACTTGACGCCATGCATTCTGCAGGGCTGTCCATAAATCCATAATAGTACGAGATGGTAGAGATGTCTTCTGAACGGCATGTTGCAAGGCATCCCAGATATGCTCAATTTTGTTCATGTCTGGCCAGAGGAGGTGTTTAAACTCAGAAGAGTGTTCCTGGAGCCACTCTATAACAATTCTGGATGTTTTCAGTGTCACATTGTCCTTCTGGAATTACCCAAGTCCATCGGAATGCACAATGGACGTGAATGGATGCAGGTGATCAGCCATGATGCTTACATACGTGTCGCCTATCAGAGTCATATCTAGACGTATCAGGGGTCCCATGTCACTCCAACTGCATATGCCTCACACCATTAAAGAGCCTCCACCACCTTGAACAGTCCTCTGCTGACTTGCAGGGTCCGTGAATTCATGAGACACGTCCATCCTCTCGATACAATTGGAAATGAGACTCATCAGATCAGGCAACATGTTTCCAATCATCAACAGTCCAATGTCAGTTTTGATGGGCCCAGGTGAAGCATAAAGCTTTGTGTCGTCCACTAAGAAAGGGCACACGAGTGGGCCTTCGGGTCTGAAAGCCCATATCGATGATGGTTCGTTGAATGGTTCACGTTCTGACACTTGTTGATGGCCCAGCATTAAACTCCACAGCAATTTGCCAAAGAGTTGCACTTCTGTCTCATTGAACGATTCTCTTCATTCGTCGTTGGTCTGGTTCTTGCAGGATCTTTTTTTGGCTGTAGTGGTGTCAGAGATTTGGTGTTTTACTGGATTCCCGATATTCACGGTGCACTTGTGAAATGGTTGTATGGGAAAATCCCCACCTCATTGCTACCTCGGAGAGGCTGTGTCCCATGTCTCGTGAGCTGACTATAACACCACGTTCTAACTTGCTTAAATCGTTATATCCTGCTATTATAGCAGCAGTAACCGATCTAATGCCTGTGCCAGACACCTGTTGTCTTATATAGGCATTGCCGACCGCAGCGCCGTACTCTGAATGTTTACATATCTCTGTGTTTGCATACGCATGCCTATACCAGATTTTTTGGCTCGTCAGTGTATAACTGACTGCTGAAGCAAGAGTGTTACTGAAAGCAGATTAGTACATGCAGAGGAAGATAATCGTTTTAGTACTAAAAATTTATCTAAGATTTGGAGATAACTTTTTACAGTGTATCTATCAAGCATCAAGTTGATCTCGGATGTTTTAGAAAAATTTGAAACATGGTGCTGTAGGAAGATTTTAAGTTATGAAGACTTATAGAGTATAAAATAAAGCAGTTCTGAAAATAATAAGTGAACAGTTTGGTTTTTCATTAAGTTTTTGTTTTAAATTTGCTTTTGCTGTGTTGCAAAATATTGTAGTATAACAGGCTACCTAAAGAAAATAATTACTCTGTGAAATTGGTAGCTAGGGTAACGTTTAGAAAAAAAAAAAAAGAAGAAGAAGATAGATATAAGATCGGACAAGCTTGATAAAAACCGTTGGTGTGTTCGCTTTTAACTTTAAGTTGCTGCTGAAAGAATTTTTAAACATTCGGATAATTAACGATATTATGACATGATAGTAAAAAAAGGAATTAAGTCATATAAATTTATTATTTATTTGAAGTAGGAAGAAAGAGTCGAATAAACAGTAAGCTTAAGATTTACTCACTCACGTATTAAAACCGATCGTGTATCCTAGTTATGATACAAAAGGAAGAATATAAAAGTAAAACATCAAGAAAGAGTATAATCATAGAAAATACGACATGTAAATAAATAAAAATGCGAGAAGATGACAATAAGAGGATTTATCATTCTTCATCAAATTTACCAATTTTTTTTAGATATGTTTTGCCATTCTTTAAACTTAAATCAGTTTTAATTGCTCTCAGGAACTTAATATTAAATGTCTTGTGACAATAATTATATTTTCACAGGGCTTGGTGCGCTGCATGGGTGGAAAGTTACTATCACTAGTATGTGAACGGTTTGCTAAGAATTTTCGTAACTGCCGGCGTGGTTTTCCAGACCTTGTTCTTTGGATGCCATCTAGTAGAAAGGTGAGTCTCACATACTTGCTACAGCCCTTTTACTTTTGTGCATTCAAACCATTATTTAATGTTCCATTGAAGGAAAGAATTTTCACTTAACAGATCACAAATGAATAATTTCAAGTTATATTAGTTGCCAGTGGTTATTATTAATAAAAAAAAAAAAAAAAAAAAAAAAAATGAGGAGGATGCAACCTTTAGACTCCAATCAATATATATATATTATTTATTATATCTTGGTATTAAATAATGATTAATAATTAAAAATGTAAATACTATGAAATTGTAAATATAACGAGTTCCACAGACGCTTTTAATATTGTACTGGGGTAGTTGTAAGCTCTTAGGTTTAAGTAGGATTAGTATTGTCTTTGAAGAGTCAGAGAGGAAGTATTATTGTCTTGAGAGAGAAAGAGAAATACGTGCAGAAGCACGCACAAAAAGTCTTGCTGCGGCTGTGGTGTAATTTTAGGAGCGAAATGTATTAAGTGGTGATTTTGTAATACGGTGTTAAAATTGTGATATTAAAGTGAAGCATACAAATGTACTATCGCTCTTCATTTAGTCGTTGCCAGAGCTATAAAAGTTATTAAAACCGTTGCGCATAACATTTCGGGCCGGGTTTCCAAGAAAAGATATTCTTGGAGCCGAATTGTTACTTTATTAATTAACATTTTGGAGCTAATCCTCCCAGTACGCCCTTCTGAGCGTACAAAACTGGATATAACCTCCCAAATGTATTAGCCTCACACAGTAATTAGTTTTACTGTTATATAAGTGAGAAGGGGAGGTTACAAGGATGGAGAAGAAAAACATAAATTACTGTAGTGTATGACATAAAAATGGTAAAATATTGTACTGTAAGGAACCAGACCGATACCGGGGTTGAGTATCGCCTAAGTGCCTTAACTTAAACTCTTGATAGCACCTCACTGTTCGATGAAAACTTACTGAATATGTTAATTTGCTTTGACCATGTTGCCTGGATATTCAACTAGAACGCTTAAAGGTCGCCACAATATTTGATTACCTCAAATATTGAAAAGGTAATTCAATAGCTACGAAAATAAAACAGTTCACTTTCCCAAAAATTCTTCAAGTTTATTTAAATGAAATCAAAAGTTCAAAACAGCATTCTTAAAGTTGATTAGGCAAATTGAACACTCGTTCCAAAAGTTTGCAGATTGTGGAGAGAAGTTAAGACCGACCGACACCCCTGATGAAATTACAAGTTCATGTTAACAAACAAGTGCCGCGCCCGAAAGCCAAAGTTCCATGATGGCCGACCCGGTGGTACCAACCCAAATCTTCAGCTACCAACCTCACCAGCACACACACTTCTCACGTCATGATAGCACAGCGTCTGAACCCGAAAAAGATTGCGTCTTCACACCTCCTCATCTTATATACCCTCGCTGACGTCAGAGCCAAAACGCAGATTTCTACTAACAGTTAGAAAATTTAGGCCTGAAATATCTCAGTAACTAAACAGTTATATGAAACGTAAGGTATGACAGTGTTTATACTTTTTTAATTGTGAAATAGTGGATATTTAGTGATTAACTTCAAGCATCTAGTTTTAAAGATCTGAGCGTAAGAGTGAACTATTTTTCTACCCTGGGGAATTACTATTGTTCTAGAAGCTTCTTTATTTCGTCATTTTTATAAAGCCACAATTTACACAAATAATATTATTATCACCGTGTTCTACCAAAATTTCTGAGTTTATTGGTGTAACTTTTATTAAAATTGATGCACGGATAGTTTAATTACAAGGTGTGTAAGCTTTACTAAAAGATGCTATTTCCGTATTAATTTAATAACTTTACTTCTATTACTTTTATCCGAAATGTAAAATTACTCAAATATTCTCTGAATTAAATGACGTGTTCTGAAAGTTATCTCATCTCTGTATCTGATTTTGCTCAGCTGTAATTAATTTCTAAACATCGCACATGGTTTTCGTTGTGAAATAATTTTTACATCTTTATAGAATCGGTTCTATTACTTGGAATTATTTGAAATTATTATATGTGATATTAGATTTTTGGTTCTTTCAGGAAATCTACTTTTTATTTCGAAAACTGTCTAGGATTTTGTGATAAAAAATGCCAAATGTGAAGTGCATCTGACGAAGTATTAAAAATTGATTTAAGTTATTTACACGTTCAGAAACTACGAAATTTTAGTGAATTTAATTTTTATTTTAATTGCCTTATTACTTCCCGAAAATTACTTTATCTGTTTGAAAGTGTGTAAAAACAGTGAAATGCCAAATATTGGAAATCTCTTGTGAGTTGAATTTGATTATAACGGATTATCATGTTTCAGGTTAGTAAAAGGTTTTAATATTATTATAGGAAGTTAATTTAGTTGGTTTATTAAATATTGAGCTACTTTATTGCTCGAAATTCGGTTTAGAAATGACAAAATGCTCCCAAGTAGAAGCTCATAATTTCAAAGTTGGATTATTAATGATTATTTAATTTTCAGTTGATTTAAAGTTTATTTATTGTTATACAAAGTTTATATCCGGCATTTAGCAACTACTGTCAGTATTTACTGCATTTAAATTGGTTTAGGAGCTGTGAAGTTAACCTATAGCAAAATTTATTATTTGAAATTGACTTTGAGTGATTTAACCTATTTCCTCCCAAACTAATGTTTTCTTTCTGTTATCAAAGGTTTTCTTTAGGGCTTTTATTTACTTTTAAATACTTTTGCTGTTCCTAAAAGGGTTTATTTAGTTTGTTTGGTTACAGTATCTGCATGCTATATAAAGCTTCACTCTCATAACCTATACAACGAATTAAACTACCTGTTACTAAAGAGTGAGCTTTTCCCTTAATACCTAAAGGTGAGAGGCTAGAATTTACTAAAATTCTAAGGTGCTTACAGTACGTAAGCTTTCTTTAATTACTTAAGTTTTAATTGAAATGGAGCACATGCTCCAGTGGCAAGCAATTCTCTTAGACATCTAAGTAACACTTTCTTATTATTTTTTTAATTATCTCATACTTTGAGTGTTAAATTCCTCTCCCAACTACTTTTGGGATTTACAAATTTTAATTTTAAATTCCTTCAGCATTTTTGGTAAATTTTTCATCACTCCTCTTGGTAATTTTTCCCAGTCCCGGACATCCTTACCCACAAAAGAAAATTTTCCTCGTCCCTTATACCATTACCAATTTGTGGTCATGATCATATTTTCCTGTCCATGCACTATCTAATTCTTTAACCAATTTTCTTACAGGTCCCATTACCAACATATGCCTTATCCATTTCAAGCACTCTCTTCATCCTTCTCCTGTCCTCCAGTGACTACCAATCCAGCTCTTTTAACATATCAGATACTGACTGGGTCCTGCAATAATGTCCACAAACACTCCTAATTAATAAAATTTTTGGACTAGAATCTTTGCCAGTACTGGATGGGCAGTAGGGGAAATTATGTTGCAGTTACAATAGTGTGTTTCAGAAATAAAAACTAAGCCTTTAATGTATGTATCGTAATGAATTAAAAAAGAAGCTGTTTATGTTCCATACACGATAAAGGAGCTGGATTGGGAGTCATTGGAAGACAGTGGGAGGGTGAAGAGAGTGTGGTGGTATACAAGACGTATGTTGGTGATGGTGCTTTGAAGGATATTAGTCGAAGAATTGGGTGTAGTGTATAATGGGAAAAGGTGACCATGGGCACAAACTGGCACTTGATTTTATATGTAAGGGGACTAGAAAATTTTCTTTTATGTGTAAAGGTATAAGGGATTGAAATAAATTACCAAGTGAAATGATAAATTACTAACCAATAACACTGAAGGAATTTCAAGTTGAAATTAATAAATTACAAAAATTGACAGGGAGGAATTTAACACTGAAAGTATATGATAACAGTAACAAAAATATACTATGAAACGTATAATTAGATGAGTAGAGAAATTGCCACCAGAGCATGAACTCCATTGCAGTTCAATTTAATTCAAATTATTATTGGCACAATAGTAATTCTCATTTAAATTAAATAATTCTGAAGATTGATTTTATCATGGAAAGGAAAGATCCATGTTAATATCATCTCGTGGAATTTCTTATTACTCAATTATTGCTTCAGATAGATTTTGTTAGATATAGCCTCATCCATATTTAATCTAAACTTCCCATTTTTAAAGGATGTAACACAAATCCCCCATACCCTTTTTGTTTCATTTTATTCAGACCTGCATTTTTGCCCATTCTAAGTCAAAGTGTGTTCTATCCCATCTTTTTTATCAATGTGAAAAATATAGATATTCTTGTTTTTCTTTGTGCAGTGCAAACTAGTAGAGGTGAAGGGGCCCAATGATCGACTGTCCCCTGATCAGGAGATATGGCTTGATTTTCTCTGTCATGCTGGTGCAGATGCTGAAGTTTGCCGAGTTGATGGTGAGTACTGTCATGCCTTGAATGTACAAAGAGAACTTTTTACTTTCCAGTGTCTGATGGAATTAGAAACATTATGCAACGCTATAAATAAAGCTTTGAAAGAATATTACATAATTAAGCCCAAGATATAAGCATAAGCTAAAATAGTGTTGTTGTTACATCTAAGTCAGACTCGGCATTTGGGGTCCTAAGTTAAACCGAATATCAGGTTTCAAAAATTTTAAAGTGGGATCCAATCAACCTAAATTTTATAAGAATATACTTTCAGCATTACTACTGTGTCAAATATATAGTAGCAACCTTACGATGCACAAACAACAATAGGCCCTACTGGTCAAAGTTGCCAGCCTATTACAGCAGACACTGGTACTGAACAATGCGTTGATACAATGAGCCATGCAAGGCCAGCATTCGGGGGGGGGGGGGGGGGGTTAGCAGAGCAAAAGTATCCCAGGCCTACCAGCCAGGATGCTTAGATAGATAAAAAAAAATTCTTAATAAAAACTTTATTTGATTTTTTTTTAATTAAAATTTTCTGACTTTATCCAGAAAACCAAAGTTTAAAGTAAAAAAATTCAGAGGTATGGGATGGTAACTAATGATGCTTATCTGGGCAGAGATATACAAAATAGTTTTTAAAAAGTATTTAAATACAAAATGGGAATCCTTTCTTGTTTTTCTGTTTCAAATGGTTTGAAATGTTATTATTTAAATTCAAAACACAAAATAAGTATTTTTTAAAATACTTTTATTAAAATAAAATACTTTTTTCTTCATTTATTATGTATGTTATTTACTTCACTTAATTGATGAATTTTAGCACTACTTTTTATTCAAATAAGTTATCCTTCATGTCCAATCTATGAGGCCTTGCAAAACAAGTATTGTTTTTAGGAGAACCATTTTTACTGTTGAATATTTATTTAGACAATCTAAACTAGTATCAATATTATGGTTCACAAAATCATTTAAAGTCGGCTTTCATGGGCCTACACGAGGAACATGTCATCACCCTATCTATAAAAGCATTTAGGCTTTAATGGGGCTGTGTAAAAAGCTAAATGTACAAAATGCTACTGATAGAGATTTATTTATTTCGTATGGCAGAAGAAATACAAAAACAGTAACTACATTAAATTACAATAAATATAACTATTACTGATAGAGATTTATTTATTTTGTATGGCAGAAGAAATACAAAAACAGTAACTACATTAAATAACAATAAATATAACTATTACTGCAGACTGATATCCAACGATTACAGCCATTCAATTACTTCTGTGGTTGCTTCGTGAAAATATGACGCATTGTACCACTGAATCTCCTGAGAGGGCATTCCATGACGATGTGGTAAATAGTTTGCTCATAGTTACCACAGTCACAAGAAGGATTCTCTAGCATTCCCCACTTGTACATCCAGTACAGTTTAATCTACCATGTCCTGTTCTCACTTGGTTCAGTGCTGTCCAGGTTTTCCTAGGAAGGTTAAATCCAGGAGGCTGTCGTGTAGGGTCTTGGATTAGCGCATGTTTGTTGGAGTTTGTCCAGTCAGCATACCATGCTTCGCCCATGTTGAAATTATTTTGGACCAGCTCTTGACCAAACTTCCATGTTGAATATTTAGATTCTAGTCTATTTGGACCTTTGTGTGTGCAGTCCTGATGAACTGGAAGGTTTGGATAACTTAAGCATTTCTGCCATTACTTTTTTAAAGCTGCATGTCTTCGGATACTTGGTGGGGGCGATGTTAGAGAGTCTGTAGGTGTAGATTTAACAGTTCCATATATTGTTCTCATTGCGTCATTTAGTTGAACGTCGATCTTTTTTGTGTGACTGCTATTTAGCCATACTGGACTGCAGTATTTGGCAGTTGAGTATACCAGAGCAAGAGCTGATGTTCTAAGAGCTGCAACATGTGCTCCCCAACCCGCTGTTGAAAGTTTGTGCAGGATGTTATTTCCAGTTTTTACTTTTGCCGCTGTTTTATGGATATGCTCCTTATATGTCAATGACCGGTCAAGAACCACACCTAGATATTTTGGATGAGAATTGCACTTAATTAATTGGTCTCTGAATTTTATTTGAGGTCTATAGTGGGCTTTTCTATTGTTTAGGTGGAAAGAGCAGACCTCTGTCTTATTTATATTCAGTGCCAAGTGTTGAAATACGCATTCAGTTTCTGAAGATCAGTTGCGATAATTTCTTCAGATGTTTGGAAGTTGCTAGATTGTGCTTTCATGACTATATCATCAGCGTATATAAACTTCCTAGAAGTGGTGGATGGCAAGTCTGCGGTGTTGATAGTAAAAAATAGTGGAGCAAGGACAGATCCTTGTGGTAGCCCGTTGTTTTATCTGTAAGATTACTGATAGAAATAATGTGATGTCAGACATGAAACTGCATATAGGGGTTAGTATAATGCTGAACTGTCACTGTTAGCATGGCTTAAAGGATAGATTGTCAATTCAGTCTTGCGGTCCCCATCAAGCTGATGACCTCAGCTTGAGAAGGTATGGTTGAAATAATGTTTACTGTAGACTTCCAGATAAATTTGAAAACATTGTATTCTTAAAAAATTACATCAATTACAATGACCACTCTAAGGCATCTGGTCTTCTTTTCCAAATTAAAAATTATTGCAGGTTTGAGCAGTGATACAAGCCACTTCGAAGTCCCAAAAACCCCTCACTGAAGACCTACAGAACCACTCCCTGAGAATGTTAAGATGGATTTTTTTCTGTCATGAAGTCTTATTTCTCTTCAGGCCAACCTGAAATTTTATATGAGTTCACCCAATATGTAAATGTCAGAATTGATCCTTATAAAAAAAATTCCATCTCTAATAGTTTAGTCATAAAAAATTATAAACATGGTGCTACCTAAAATTTACTCTCATCTTCTAGTATTTGAGCTACTGCGTTGAAACTAGTTTTGAAGTGATCTGCTTCTCCTCCTCCTCTATCTTGTAGTATATAAACCAGCTTATTTCCAATTATTTAACTTGTGAAATTCCTGATGCAAAATTTCAAAAATCTATATCTCCTAAAGTATTAAAGTAACAAAGTTGAAATATGTTTTAAACAATTTTCCAGAAAATTTTCTATAAGACCTGAAGTTATGTAGGCCTTATTAGATTCAATTTTTCATCATCTACCTTCAAAACCTGGTTTTCGTGATTTAACAACTGGAAGCTACCCATTTTCAAGAATTTATCATTTTTTTATTTTTTTATTTTTTTATTCTAGCCAAAGTATTGCCAAAGTATTGTATGGACTTATATAAAAATTAGTGTGTTGTACTCAGGAAAAATTCTACGTCATTATACTCTCAATTAGCCGATATGTACTACCTAAAAATAACTCTGTCTTCATGAAACCATTACTTAACTTTTACCTATTAATTTCAAACTTTCACAGAATGTGTTACAAAATTCAACACATCTTTTAAGCTATAGATCATCTTTATAGCGTCAAACAAAGAACTCAGGAATTATTTAACTGTTCATTTTCGATCATTGCCACATGGTAATTTAAACTTTGAAATCCAAAAATCTCCTCAGTTCAATTTTATACCAGCCAAGTATCATACTTTGTTTTACTCCTTGTGGTTTACTGTACTTCTGAAAATGAATATAGCATTTTCAATTATAAAATAGGCAGAATTCTATATAGTGGTAATGTTTTGATCAAATATCACTATTTACTCCAACATATCCCTTGAAAGTTATAAGAAAATGGCTTTAAACTCACTTTGCAATAGAATCGAAGTTAGCTCAACACACTTTAATCAAATTCTGGTAGTATATTGACAAAATTTAGGTTATATTACAGTGGAACCCATACATACACCACCTGTTTGATTGTTGTGTTTACCCTGATACACAAAGTATTTGGACGTGGGAGTATATCTAAATAGCTTGTGAGGTCCCACTTCATCAGACATTTAAATAATAATAACAATTTTGCAACTTAATCAATTTATGAATGTATTTTTTTAATACAAGGCCGTACAGTATAGTAATCTGTGTAACAAGGGGTAAATTTAAGTTTTCGTAATATGTTTTAATATGTTGAAGTTGGTAGGCTGTGTTGTGTTGTTTTGTTTTTAAGCCAAGGAGAAACAAATTGTTATATGTGAGATTTTATGTTGTATCAATGAGAACTGTAAATATTTGAATTGATCAAGATGTGTCAATAAATGGCAGTTGATTTTATAGAGAAGACTATATAATTAAATTTAATCTTTGAGTTGATAGCAAAATAAACGTGCGAGACGATAATCTGGGGCCACACATATCGTCAGAACGTGCTATCAATTATAGAACATATTGCAAAAGAACCTGGAAGGATTGGTAAGGCCAACCAGGATTTCTTTAATTATCGACTTACAAAGAGGATACCTCGCAGAAATGGCGAGACCTGCCAGGATTCATGTTCGAAAGTAAAGAACCTCGCAAGCTCCACCCCTTTCTGATCCAAATGTTCACTAAGGAGATCAATAGTCTCACTTAAAGATACCCAAGTGTACAACAACGTTACATCCAAGGCTGACCATGATATCATTAGGATCTATTCACATTCCTTTAACTACATTCTTGACACGGCATGCACATCAACCAACTAATGGACGTGTGAGATGTTTGGCCAACCTATATGTCAGTGAGTATATAGCAATAACTATAGGCTGCATCACAACATGCTCCTTCTATATATTCGGTATACCACACAATCTTGTTAGTCTTGGGGTGTATGTTAAGGTTCTTTGCCATTTCTTTTGCTATCCCAGCGTCTGTTATGAGGCTATTGATGCTGAGTGGTGGCTTGAGAAAGGCTAAGTGGTAGCTTCCGAAATGTCACCAGATGATGCAATTTGATATGGCTTCAAGCCCGAGAAGCTTTCTTTTGATGTTGCCCACCATGAAAGTATTCACAGTTTACTAAGAAAAGTATTTTGCATTTTTCAAATAGAAAATATGTTTGAAATAGTATTACAAATAAAATACAAAATGCTTTTTATATAAAATTATTTTAAATACAAAAGGAAAGCAATTATTTTGTATTTAAATACATGTTTTCAAATAATGCACATCTCTATAGCCAGGTCCCTGGAGGCATGCTTATATTTCATGTTGATTTTTATCAGGGCATCATTTATAAATGAATGGTGAGCTTTTTAAGAGCTGTTTTACTGACATGATGCATTCTGTGGAAGAATGGCCAGCTATCACTACTTAATTTAATTGTGATACATCAGGACTCATGCCCTAATGGCAGTTTCCCTGCATTTTGGATAAATGAGGCTCTTGAATGTGATTTTCAGCTTTGTTTTATGGATAGAAAAATGCCAGAGCTAGAAGAAATGGTGAGATATGAGCCTTTAGGCCAGCCTGGTAGAGGCAGAAAGATAAATTGTGAAGGGCTCAGCCTGTGGACATTCACCCTTTTGAGGCTCAGCCTATAGAGGCAGAAAGTAGAGATGGTGCGTTTAGTGAGGGAGATGAGAGGGACGGTTGGGAGTTGATAAAAGGTTGTAATGGAAATATGGTTAACAGGATGAAAAAGCCAGACACTTCAGAAATTGTGAGGAAACATGGGTTGGCCCTGTCACCAAAGTCAGGAGGGGAAGAGTCTCATGTATCAGGTCGTTAAGAATAGAAGTATACAAGTAAAAATTAGCAGGAAAGGGTTTTGTTGGTAGTTAGTAGCCATTGGTGAGGTGTAGCCCTCTTTCTGCAGGATCAGTTAGACTCAGGCTAGTAGATCACAAGTTTTATTATTTTTTTAATATAAACCTAGTACAACATTAGGCCAGCAATAGAGGAAAGCCTTTTTAGATTGTTTGCTGACGATGCGGTTATTTATAGGGAAGTAAGAACTTTGGCCGATTGCTTAGAAATTCAGCGCGATCTGGATGTTATTTTGGCTTGGTGCGCTGAGTGGCAACTTACTCTAAACTGTAAAAAGTGCAAGACAATGAGCATAACTAACAAAAAGAATCCGATTGTTCAGAAATACGAGTTAAACAATACAGTTATTGATATGGTCGATTCTATTAAATATTTGGGAGTAACAGTACAAAGGAACATGAAATGGGACATACACATTAATTCTTTAGTAGGTAGAGCAAATTCTAGGCTGCGATTCATAGGTAGAATCTTGAAAAATTGTAATGAACAAACAAAGGAGATAGCCTACAAATCCCTTGTGCGGCCACATTTGGATTATTGTTGTGCCATTTGGGACCCGTTTCGTAAGGGATTGATCGAAAGTATAGAGAAAGTACAGAGAAGAGCCGCTCGATTCGTGACCGCTTGCTACAGTCCTTATGAAAGCGTCACAGAACTGATTAGTAGATTAGGTTGGGAGTCTCTGGTAGATAGACGACGCACGTTTCGTTTAAACTTATTGGAAAACATGCGTACTCCCACTTTCACTTACGAGTGTAGTGAAATACTTCTTCCACCAACCTATTTGAGTCGGAAGGACAGGAAAGATAAAATTAGAGAAATAAGGTGCCGGACTGATTCTTATATGAATTCTTTTTTCCCTCGTACCATTAGGGATTGGAATGCACAGCAAAGAGATTAGCTTTGGTGCTGAGCACCCTCTGCCACCCACAATTTTGTGAATTGCAGAGTATATATGTAGATGTAGATGTAGATATAGGCTCACTTTGTAGGAGTTCACACAGGAAGATAGAGTACTGATAGTGGGGAGGGATGGGTGGGGGGTGCAGGAAACTATTGACAGAAACATGAGTTAGAGAATAGAGAGTGACCTGAGGAAAGTGTGTAGGAGGTGCAGCATACAAGGCTTGAGCTCATGCAGGCATTACTTCTGCCTTTTGATTGTGCTGTGGACATTATTGGTAGAAGTAACAAAGCTGCACTTTCTGAGTTGTAAGCTAAAGCTGTGAGGGAACCCACTTCCAGTTATAATGGGGTCAGAACCATGCCTTATTTTTAAATTAGCGGGTGCTGGTGAAGGGATAAAAATTTGTGATCAAAGAGATACTGTATGAAGATGTGTGTTGGGAAAATCATAAATGCTAAAGAAATAGTTCAGGTCCATAAAACAATTAGAGATGGGTCCAAAACTGTGAAGGTGATGGTTAACACTGGAAATAATGCAAAGCCAGTTATAAAATTTGTATCTGTGAACTATAGAAGTATAAGGAACAAAGTAATGGTAACTTAATAGGTATACAAACATCACAGGTAGTTATAGGAGTGGAGTTTTGGTTAAAGGAAGGAGTGTTAGATTAATTTGTTAGTATTTTTGTAATGGTGTTGGTATCTACATCATGGAAACTATGTTACTAATATGGATAAAAAGTATCCTACATGTTATTCTATGACATTAGCCATCACTGAGTGCAGTTTTGTTATAATCCATCCATTAGTTTTTGTGGGTAATGTGGAGAGGCAGACAAACTGTCGGATAGACAAAATTCCAAATTTTGCAGTTTTGGTATTCCATTACCAGTAGTGTATAATTGCATTTACTCCTTTCTAAATAAATTTCATTTACAGACTCAACTTTTCTACAATTTTGCTACTTAGAATCGATAAAATTTAGGGATTTGAATTGAGGAAACTTTCCTAAATTACAAAAGTTAACTTCATTCATGTGGTAGGTCTGTATTTGGTTGCTCAACTGTGGTATGTGATGGGTTATTTCCCTATTCTATCTTATTTTCAAAGTTAATTCTTCTTCATCGGTGAACAACATACATACATTGTATTATATATACTATTTCTAAAATGTTTTTTTTTTTATTTGTAATTTACCATCTTTCTCCCTTTATACTTAACCAAGTCTATAACTGAGTTATCATTTTAAAGATCAAATTCCTGCTTTGGTAATATCGTTAATTAAGAAATTCAACTCGTAAATGGCAAAATTATGAACAGTCAAGGTCACGGATATGCGATAGTTCAGAGTCAAGCTGCTGGGCTTCACTGGTTTCAATCACATCACTGCTAGATTGCAGCACCACAGATCACAGAGATATTGATAAACTGTTGGTGTTTTCTAGAGTAATAAGCTTTTTGGATACTTTTGTTTCTGTTCAGAAAAAATTTAATCAAAAAGTTACTGATGATCATATTTTCACTTCAAATATTGTGTACAAAGAGGTTTTTGTAACATAAATATTTTGTTATTTAAATTTTTAACATAAATATTTTGTAATGTCATGTTCACATAATTCTAATATAAAATGCATTTTAAGATGCCCCTGTGGTAGAATGCATCCAGCTGACTGTTGAACCACCGTCAGACTAGTGTCTTGGTTTCACAATTGCATGTGAATCACTGTCCTCCCAGAAGCTACTTCAGTGGACCAAACACATGAAGATCACTAGGGGCATGGTCTGGACTGTATGGTAGGGTGGCCCAGACTTTCCAGTGAAATGACCGGAGCTTGTCGGTGGTTCTGATTGCCACATATGGCCTCGCATTTTTTAGAAAGATAACCATATTGTCCAAATCTAGAATTTCTTGGCAGATCTTCCTGATGGTAGCCCGCATATGTGACAGTATTGAACAATAAGTGTTGGCATTCATGGTTGCAAGTGGCATCAAATCCAGCGGGAGAGGTCGGCGAGGAACGCGGCCTCTCCGAATGCTCATTGTTATGCAAGTCTTCATGGCATGCTCATTGTTGTGCAAGTCTTCATGGCCTTTCGTGAACTTACAACACCATCGCCTCACACTTCTCGAAGCAAGACACTTTTCCCCATATGCAGACTGCATTTCCTTGTGGATTTCGTCTCTTACTCTATAGAAAACGAATCCCACTTTATTTCCTGTACGCCTTCGACACGTGAAGCACATCTACCATCTTTAACAACTGACAGCAGTTTCGTGCTGCAGAGCTACTGCCAGATAAGGCCGGATATGCTGAATTTGGATTTACAGCCATAGTTTGGCTAAATGGGAAAAAACTTCATACATCAACTTCAGGCTTTAATAAACTGTAATACACATTCCTTCTAAATATAAACTTGCTGGCGATTGAATATTCAGTACAGGGTACTTAATTACTACAGCTGTTGTTCTCCTACAAGGACATTCATTATGCACTGAAAAATCTTTACTTTGGCACATTTCATCTACCTTTTTTTCTGTAAATAATAATAATAATAATAAAAAAGCTACCATGCTGTATACATAGGGAAGAATACAAGAATACAGAAAGTAAACTTATCAATTAACTAAGCAGGATGGAGGAGGGCTGTGACAGTGAAACACAAGACTAACACAATATTGCATGTGGTGGTTGCCTTCATCTTTCATGACTGGTTTTCTCTCTCTATTATGTGTTGGCTATTTTTAACATCTAACTTCCATAATGTATCACTTAACCTAATCTCAGAGAGGTATGAAACATTATGATTTCAAGAATATGTTTTTTTGTTTGTTGCAGCTACTGGTTCAAAGAAGCTCAGTAAAAAATCTACATCAGTTGAAGAAGAGAATGCAGACCATGATGAATATGAGTAACAATTCAGCAGTCTCTTTTAAGTATAGCTGAACACCATTTTCGAATGACTTTTGTTATGTTAGGTTTACTAAATTATCAGCAGTGCAGTAATAGTTGTCACTTGGTTTTTGAAAGGTGTGTTGTTTTAATTTTAATCTGGGACAGTTGTTAAGGAGGGCTGTTTCCTCTAATGTCGGCAGGTGGCCTGTTCCTGTTGCATAACTTTGTTCTCTTTCACCAAGATCTTGTAACAGGACCACTGACCATTCTTTATATGATATCTTCAAGAAGCTGAAGATTTCCTTGTGACATTATCAGTTCCATGTGGAATGTATACCATTGTTTATGCCATTCCACCATAGTTTTACCAGGCAGTTCAACTCTGCATTCTAAGTGTCATCATACTGGACATTGGGAGTTGTAATAAGCCCTGGTTCAAATCTCAGCCATGGTATATCTTGCTTATGGTCTGAGCTCTAATGATTAATTAATGTTAATAACAGAGTGACCAACTGCTCCTCAGATGTTTCTCATACTGAAAATCACAGTATTTTATTTACTAAACCTTTGTTTTCACATCACAGGAGCTGAATACTAGATCAGATGAGTCATTAAAAAAAGAGAAATAATATAAAATTTAAAAAAATACTTAATATGAGAAAAAATACTTTTTTATAGTTGAAGTGTCTCAGCCTTCATTACCAAAGCAAAGGATGTGTTGTTGGTATTCTTTTTCTGTATTTATCTTATCATAACAACTTAAATACTCTTGATAGGTAAAAATTGGTTGTGTGATCTAAAGTTATGCAGTAAACACAGGGCAAATACAGAGTTCTTAAAAATGTGGTACTTTCTTTTTTGCTGTCATCAGTTTCTTGACTAGTTTGATGCAATCCATCTCTTCCTATCATGCACTAACCTCTTCATCTCAACATACACCTTACAACCTATGTCTTCAGTTATCTGCTTCATATATTATAATCTCTGACTTCCTCTACAGTTCTTACATTTGACTGTACCATCAAGTAACAATTTAATGAATCTTGCGTGTCTTAAAATATTTCCCTTCTCTCTGTCACTTCCACAAACTTCTTTCCTCACCATCTTTTCCAAAACATGTTCATTTGTACTTTATCTGTGCATTTAATTTTCAGCATCCTTCTATAGCAGCACATTTCAAATACTTCAATTTTCTTTTTTCCATGCTTCACTTCCAGAAAGTGCTATGCTTCTAGCTTATTGATTTTTTATTCCTCTAACACTGGTGAAATATTCATTTAATTCCTTTGAATATTATTGGGGATACACTACAACCTTGTCTCACACACCCTATTTAACAGATTCATGTCTTTCATGATTTTCTAATTTTATTATAGCCATTTGATTGTTATTTAGATCATATAGTATTCTTCTATCTCGATTTTTAGACCTGCTTTCTTAAGTATTTTGAACAGCTTTTAATTTAATTGCAATGGAGCACACGCTCCGGTGGCAATTTCCCTTCACACCCATCTCCCCCTTTCCTGCACCCACCTACATTTGCCCTCTACAAATTTCAACTTTAAATTCTTTCAATGTTTTTGGTAAATTATTCATCATTTCCATTGGTAATCCCTGATACCCTTACCTAAAAACCCCTAACCACCTAACATTAACAAAAGCTTTATTTAATTGTCATATCAAACTTCTGAATATGTAAGCACATAGTAGGAGTAGAGCATAGAAGGGAAAAATTAACAAGCACAAGACTAAGCTGGCATTTGATTTAATGCATAAGGAAATGATAATATTTTCTTTTGTGGATAAGCATACGATCCATCGCTGTTAATTTCATTTCAATTCAAAGTTACCTCAAATTGATTAATAATTGTTAGTATATAATTACTGTTGTTATTTCAGTTGTTAATTTTTATATATTTTAATACATTTTTTACAAGTTATATGTCAATCAATATGAAGTTTTGATATTCACTGTGTGAAAGTAAAAGGATTGTTCAGATGAAACTCTTACTCAGTTCATAGCTGAATTTCTGTTTTGCACCCCCCCTCTTTTGTTTTAGTTTTTGTTTTACAAGAATTAATGACAATTATTTGAGATAAAATTTGATGTATGATAACATTTTAAAAATAAATTTTTACATAGAATATATTTTTTTTATTAAGTGGGTTTATGTCAAATACCCTGAAATATCTATTTTGAAATCATTCTGAGCTGGAATTAGAATAATGCAGCATTTCCTATATCTTTTAATGTGATTTGTATGCTTGTTTAGAATTGATTTCTATATGAATGTAATTCTAAAAAAAATGTATATCAGATGTATTGATTTAAAATTGGATTTTTGTTATTTGTGTTGAAAGTGACAAAGAGCAGAACAGTTTTGTATCATGAACATTCCATGTATTTTTCCTCAGAAAAAAGACATTTTTAATTGAATTACTACTTAAATTTTTTAAAATTTAAATTGTTATTTTAAAACTATTAAAGAGTTTGAAAAATCTAATTTTTTCCCCTGAAATAATTAATTTCCTAATTTCTGAAGAATTCAAACACTTTTTATTTAGCATTAGGATTGATGGGAAACAAAAATTATTAGCAAATATGAAGCATTTGATGGCAGTTTAATGTAAATTTATTGTTCTTTCTAACTTCTACCCAGTGCACATCCTGTGTTCACCCAAAAATTTGATTTTTTTCCCTTGTTTCTCAACATTTGTATGAATTTCTGTCACTTTTTGTGGCAAATGATTACTCCTATTATAGCTGATCAGAAGCTTTGTTTCTAGGATGAGAGTACAATTGGAAAGACAAAGGATAATGCTGAAAATACCACAAAGCCAAAAATAAGAGTGTTATTTGTAAACTGTAAAAGTATAATGTACAAAGTAATAGAATTTGCAAACTTAATAGAGATACATGAACAACAAGTGATTATTGGGGTAGAGCAGTGGTTCCCAACGTGGGCCGTACCGCCCCCCGGTGGGCGTTAGAGAGCTCGAAGGGGGCGTTTGTAAACAAAGGCAAATTTGGGGGGCGTTGACGCCCAACCAGCGCCCCCCTAGCCAACACTGGCAAGGAAGTGCCGATAAGATTAATTAATAACAAAAAACATTGAACAAATGTTTCAGCAAGTGATTCCAAATGTCCTTTAAGCAAGATCAGTGGGGATTAAAAGTTGGTATTAGTACATTATATCTTTGTTCCTAACACCAGGCCCGTAACTACCGCCGGGGCACTGCCCCGGGGCCCCCAAGCCCGAGGGGCCCCATACTGATTGTTAAAAAATTATTTTAATATCTAATCTAACTTCCTATAAAATACCCAGCACCTAGCTAAAAGTTAATAATAAAAAAATCCATCAAAGTGTTAGACCAAATGTTTTTGCGTGTCCGTTCATATACTCCACACGCTTCGCATGCAAAAGCAGCTTTAGAGCAGACAGCAGAATGTCGAGTCGAATGTGTCATGTCGCACCAGGTGCAGGCTGGGACGTGCAGTGAGCTAGTGCTAAAACTTGGAGAATGAAAGAAGCTTCTGGCGAAAAGTTCTTGAAAGAATCCTAACTGTGACCTCAACACTTGCAACATGTAATCTCGCATTTCGTGGATCTAGTGAAAAAGTTAGAATGTAGCAACAAACGAAACTTTCTCTCGATAGTTCAGCTCTTGTCAAAATATGACCCAGTACTGCAAGAATTGAATCAGTGTCCGCAAGGGACTGTGAAATACCTCAATCCTAAAATTCAGAACGTACTTATAAGCCTTAGAAATCAAAAATGAAATTATTGTTGAAGTTCAAAACTGCTTGTTTTTTTTTTTCATTGATTTTTGACACCACTCAGGACATTGCTAAAGTTGATCAGTTAAGTGAAGTTTACAGGTATGTAAAAATAGTTAATGATGAAGAAGAGACACCTATTGATATCAAAATATGTGAAACTTTTGTATCCTTTAGGCTTTAGAGAGATAAAAGTTAAGTCTGCCCAAGCTCTTGCAGAAGAAATACTTACTTCATTGGAAGAGAAAAACTTGGATTTGACCAAATGTCGTGGACAAGGCTACGACGGGGCAGCAGTCATGAGTGGTGCATACAGTGGAGTATAGCAGCGTATTAAAGAAAATTCCCCACGCGCATACTTTGTGCACTGCGCTGCACGTAACCTTAATTTAGTATTAAAGGATGCTGTGGAAGGAAATCGAGAGGTCTGCCAGTTTTTTTTGAAACCATTAAAAGCGTGTATTTTTTTTTTTTTGGTCGTAGTATTTTGCGCTGGCAAGACTTGAAGTCAGTGTACAACATCGAGGCTCAGACTGATTCACTGATTTAGATAGTAACACTGAAACTCTTAATCCAACTCGCTGGGCTGGTAGGCATGAGGTAAGATTTGCACTGAAACACAGGTTTTGTGACGTGATGAAAAGCCTTATCCGCATAATTTTGACTTCCAGGAAAAGCAAGGAAAGAAATGAAGCACAGCAGCTAAAGAAAAAACTTGAAAGTTTTGATTTTGTATTGCTTTTGGTTGGGCAGTGTGAAGGTTTAGCGTCTCTCAACCTCGTATCAAAATCATTACAATCTGAAACCATGGACCTTTTGTATGCATATGAGTTATTGGGTAATTTCTTCTTCTCTTCGATATCGGCCATCTAAGGACCACGAAAAGTAATCCCGTGCATTCATTTCTATCCTTCTTTTCTTGACTTCCAATAGTTCTTCATCCTCTCACTTTGCTGTTTCCTCCTTTCTTCTGTTCATATGTTACTACATTTCCTCTCCTACTTCCCCTTGAAATTTTGGATCAATCTCCTAGAAGTTGCTCTATCTTGTACTAAATCTTCTGTTATTCCGATCTCAATCATATCTTTCTTTACTCCTTGGATCCACTGGTTGCCCTTCTTACTCTTGTAAACATGATTGAAAATTGTTTTTGTAAGTCTATTGTTATCCATTCTTATTATGTGACCAAAAAACTGTTCTCCTCTTTCTGATCGTGTCTGACATCCTTTCAATTTCTTCTTGTTTGTATAGCTCTTTATTCCTCTGGTGTCTAAACTCACCATTTTCAAGTTTTAGTGGTCCCCAAATTTTTCTCAAGATTTTCCTTTCCCTTTTCTCTCTCTTCTATTTCTCCAGTTTTCATAGAGAACAAGCATTCTGAGGCAAACAGTCCTTCTGGTTTGATAAATGTGTTGTTGTGTTTGATTTTAGCTATCCGGGGTAGATTCTTCTTATTGTATGTATCTTTAGTCAATTGGTATGCTAGTTCTAGTTTTCTTGCTCTTGATATATTTGCTTCCTTATCAAGCCCATTAATGTGAATTCCTTCACCTAGATATTTAAATTTATTGACCCTGTTAATTTTTCTGTACTCTGTGTTTAGTACTGTTGGTGAATCCCTAATATTGGTCATGGATTTAGTCTTCTCAAAAGAGATCTCAAGTCCAACTTTTCCTGCTATATCTTTAAGAAGGTTGATTTGTTCGAGTGCGGTTTCTATACTTTCAGAAAGAACCGCTATGTCATCAACGAAGGCCAAACAGTTTATCCCAACCCCTTTGTGCTTTGAACCTAATCTTATCTCATGGTGAATTCCCCTTTCCTTGAGTTTCTCTTCCCATACTCTTATTACCTTCTTCAAAACGCAATTGAAAAGAATTGGGAAAAGCCCATCTCCCTGCCTGATACCACTTTTTATTTTAAATTCCTCTGAGATCTCTCCCACAAATTTCACTTTTGAATTTGTTCCCGTGAGGGTCTGCCTGATTATGTTGACCGATTTTGAGTCAACACCAAATTCCTGTAAAATGTTCAGTAACGAGACTCTATCTACTGAGTCGTAGACTTTCTTGAAGTCCACATAAACTATAACATAGTTTTTGTTCTTTGGAACCCTGTCTCGTATTACAGTTTTCAGATTTAGAATCCGTTCTACAGAGGATCGTCCTTTTCTGAACCCACCTCGGTATTCTCCAATTTGTTTGTTTATTACTGGATCAATTCTGTTTCGAAGAGCTTTTGACAGTATCTTATATGTCACTGCTACCAGGGAAATTCCTCTGTAATTGTTCACATCTGTTTTGTCACCATTCTTGTTCAATGGGTGTATCAGTGCGTTCTTCCATTCGTCAGGAATTTTTTTGTTCGACAGATTTCCTGCAGTAGGCTATGTTTGTCAATTCCTGCCTTGCTTGACTACCTGCCTCTTTCCACAACTCTGCAGCAATCAGATATTCCCCAGCAGCTTGATTGTTTTTCAGACCTTGGATTATGTCATGGATTTGTTTCTCGTCTAGTGGCTCTGAAGGTTTAATGCTTGCTTGTGACTGATTGAATCTAGTCTGTCTTAAGGTTCTTCACAGTTCAGTCATTTTTCAAAATAACGGGCCAAAATTTTGCAGTTTTCTGGTAATTTATTGTTAAGGATAACCAAAATACGTGGAAGGTTTGAAGAACTTGTTTCTGAAGCATCAGATGTTTGTAGTCGATGGGAAATATACAAAGAATTTCGCCAGAACAGATTAAGGAAAGCGAAAAAACACTTTGATGACTTGAGTGAAGACGAGAGATTAATAGACCCAAAATCTTGTTTCCGAGTCACTGTGTTCTATCCAATGGTAGACACACTTTGTACTCAGCTTGAAGGCATGAAAGCTGTTCTTGACACTTATCAAGTAATACAACCTGAATTTTTAGCCAATGCAAGTGAAAGTGATATTCACAAAAAGCAGTTGATTTCGTTAATAAGTTTCCAAATGATGTGAGTCCAGCCTTTCCTTCAAAATATGTTGAGTGAAAAATTCGTTTCAAAACAAACTGGAAAAAAATTAACAGTGTTAAGGAATTTGCTAATTATATAATAGTTGACCACAGTTCGATTTCATCAAGCTACCCAGATGTTGTCACAGCGTGCATCATGTATCTGACTATTCTTGTGACAGTATATAAGGCTGAACGGTTCTTTTCTAAGCTTAAATTGATCAAAAATTACTTGAGAAGTACAATGGCGCTAGAAAAACTCAGCAGCTTAGCTTTGCTTTCGGTTGAGAATGATCGAGTTCAATAAAACAACTTTGACAAAGTAACTGATGAATTCGCTTCTTTGAAGTTACGAAACAAATGTTTACGAAATAATCAAATGTAGCTAATCTTTAATCTTTTCAGTCTACACTACTTTCCATGCATCAGTTACTGATTCCTTGTCTTTTACGCAAAGTATGAATTTTAACTAACTTAATTAAAATCCATTGTTACTATATCTTTAATCTACCTTAAACTTTTATTTAGAAAAGTCATATTTTAAATTATCAATTAAAAGTTTTCCACTAGTTAAATCTTATTAAATGTTTCTGTTTTAGGTTTTTTTATGTTAACAACAGTGTGGCAAATATTTTACCATGTATTTTAATATTTATATTATAAATCTTATATATATATAAAAATAGACGTGTTTTTTCCTATTTTTCACTTTTCAGCCACCACTACCTTGCACAGATCACTGATGTTTGTTGGTGGAAGTAGCATGGAGTTTCCTGTCGTGCACAACGTTCGCCGAATGCCGATAGCTGTGGGGATGTGGGAGATATAATGATTAAAGTTGGTCAGTGCAGGGCGTTTTCATATTTCGACCAAAAATTCGTATCTCCGTATACTTCTCTTTCCTGCCACAACTACATAACATAGACCTTTGATATTTGTGTGTGGTAGTAGAATCGTCTTTCCTGTCGTGCACTATGGTTGTTAGATGTCGGTAGCTATGGGGGTGTGGGAGATATGGGGGTTGAAAGTGGTCGACCTGTGGCAATTTCATACTTCTGCCAAAGACAAAAGTGTCATGGTGTATCGCTTTTCAGCGAAAACTATAGATCGCAGATAACTGGTGTTTGTGTGTAGTAGTAGCACAGAGTCACCTTTCGATCACAACAGCGGCCGATTTTCAGAAACTGTGGTAGATATGGTGGTTGTAAGTGGCCGACCATGGATATTTTCGTATTTCGACTTTCTCCGCATATGTCTCTTTTCCTGCCACAACTACATAGCATAGAGCATTGGTGTTTGTGTTTGGTAGTAGAATCGTATCTCATGTAGTGCACTATGGTTGTTAGATGTCGGTAGCTATGGGGGTGTGGGAGATATGGGGGTTGAAAGTGATCGACCTGTGGCAATTTCATACTTCTGCCAAAGACAAAAGTGTCATGGTGTATCACTTTTCAGCGAAAACTATAGATCACAGATAACTGGCGTTTGTGTGTAGTAGTAGCACAGAGTCACCTTTCGATCACAACAGCGGCCGAATTTCAGAAACTGTGTTACTGTGGTAGATATGGTGGTTGTAAGTGACCGACCAAGGATATTTTCGAATTTCGACTGTCTCCGCATATGTCACTTTTCTGCCACAACTACATAGCATAGAACATTGGTGTTTGTGTATGGTAGTAGAATTGTATCTCATGTAGTGCACTATGGTTGTTAGATGTCGGTAGCTATGGGGGTGTGGGAGATATGGGGGTTGAAAGTGATCGATCTGTGGCAATTTCATACTTCTGCCAAAGACAAAAGTGTCATGGTGTATCACTTTTCAGCGAAAACTATAGATCACAGATAACTGGTGTTTGTGTGTAGTAGTAGCACAGAGTCACCTTTCGATCACAACAGCGGCCGATTTTCAGAAACTGTGGTACTGTGGTAGATATGGTGGTTGTAAGTGACCGACCAAGGATATTTTCGTATTTCGACTTTCTCCGCATATGTCTCTTTTCTGCCACAACTACATAGCATAGAGCATTGGTGTTTGTGTTTGGTAGTAGAATCGTATCTCATGTAGTGCACTATGGTTGTTAGATGTCGGTAGCTATGGGGGTGTGGGAGATATGGGGGTTGAAAGTGATTGACCTGTGGCAATTTCATACTTCTGCCAAAGACAAAAGTGTCATGGTGTATCACTTTTCAGCGAAAACTATAGATCACAGATAACTGGCGTTTGTGTGTAGTAGTAGCACAGAGTCACCTTTCGATCACAACAGCGGCCGAATTTCAGAAACTGTGTTACTGTGGTAGATTTGGTGGTTGTAAGTGGCCGACCAAGGATATTTTCGAATTTCGACTGTCTCCGCATATGTCACTTTTCTGCCACAACTACATAGCATAGAACATTGGTGTTTGTGTATGGTAGTAGAATTGTATCTCATGTAGTGCACTATGGTTGTTAGATGTCGGTAGTTATGGGGGTGTGGGAGAAATGGGGGATAAAATGGTCGACCTGCGGCAATTTCATATTTCTGCCAAAGACGCATGTGTCACGTTGTATCACTTTTATGTGAAAACTATCAATCGCAAATTACCGGCGTTTTTGTGTGGCAGTAACACAGAGTCACCCATCGATCACAACGTTGGCCGAAATTCGGTAACTGTGGGAGTGTGTGAGATATGGTGTTCGAAATTGGTCGATCATGAATATTTTCGTATTTCATCCAAAGACTTGTGTGTATCCGTAAATTTTACTTTGCTGCCGGAACTACATAGCGCAGAAGACTGGTATTTGTGTGTGGTAATAGTATCGAGTCTCCCATCGTGCACTATGGTGGTTAGATGTCTACAGCTGTCAATATGAATACTTTACAATCACGAACGAAGTTGTGGGTACCAGCTATTATATTATAAATGTGGAAGTAAGTTTCTGTCTTTTTGTTACGTTTTGACGACTAAATGGCTATATTGATGGAATTTAACAATGAAATAGTGTAGGAAGGACACAGGACATTTTTTCGGCATGAATAACAGTTTTAGTCACGAAATTTTAAGAACTTATCGAATGATGAAAGACAGACAGATTCGTGTGTTAGTCTGTAATGTTACGTTGGTTGCTCAGTCACGCAATCTGTTAGTGTTTGATTTATTAATAAATTTCGATAAGAAACAAAACTTATTATTTAGTATAGAAGTCAATTTGCTCTGCACTGTACTATTCATTTGTGTCTGTATAAAAGTTTCTGGCACCAATTTGTCTTCCTTTTTGACATGCCTTACGGACGTAAACCTGGCCTAAGGTGCAGGTCTAGAAGACAATGTGCTGCTATTAGATTATATGATTCAGATGCTCATGTTGAATAAAGAAGAAAAAAACCAAGCTGAAATAAAGCTGCCATCAGTTAACCCCCCCCCCCCTCCACACACACACATCCCCGCACCTTCGCTTACTTTTCTGTTTTTAAATATGTTGTAAATTGATTCTCTTCATGAGACAGATTAGATGATAGGATGATATAATGATGGCTTTCCATCATATTATGTCGACTCGGTGTTGTTTGGGACAAATCTTACGTTACTAACAGTTTTCTATATCCAATTCTGGAATTGAAACTCCAAGTCCACGCGTACGAAGTCGCGGGTAACAGCTAGTTTTTAATAAATATACACTCTTTTTAGAAATTGTACTTTTGTAAGTATTTTGCATTTGTATTATTAACCTTATTCTTTTTACAACCATACACACTGAATATTTAATTTCCTAAACTTGTATCATAAAATAATCCATTTAATATTTTTTTAATTGTATAAGCTAGATAAATACTTGAACATTTGGCATAGTGAACCTTTTGTAGATAGTTTTGTTAGCATTGCATGGACCAATAGGTAAAAACCCCCATGCCTATGAAAAGAAAGAAATATTGAGGGCCTCACTATGAAGTTTTGCCCCGGGGCCTCCAAGTTTATAGTTACGGCCCTGCCTAACACTTGCTTCACTAGTTCATGAATGAATTGCAGCAAGTGCTATTCACCAAAAGTTGGTATTAGTACACAATACTGACAATAGCTTTGCTCCTAACACCTGCTTCAATAGTTCGTATATGAGTCACAGCAAGCGCTGTGCATCACAGGGATCACCATTGTGATGTTTATGTTTCGGCTCGATCAACAATACTTACACGTTTACACTGGTTCGATAGTGCCTTAAGACAGAGCGACTGTGGACCTGTGCGGTATCTACAGCTTACGTGGACCTACTTACTGAAGATTATCTATTTTGGAATATCTATCTGCGACAGAGGTTATCACATATTCATTATTATTATTTGCTTATTATTCTATTTACTGATCGATATTACGTGAGGAATGTGCTCTGAAATTTCAACTAATTATTTAATTTTTGTATCATGTGCTAGCTAACCGCACTCGATTCTGTACTGATCACTGCTACTATTCCTATTATTATTATTAACATCATTTATCACACATTGTAAGGAGGGTTAAGAATCATATCATTTTTGACATTTCGAGATTTTAACAAAGGGTGTGTAACAGAATGACGAAAATGGGTCATTCCGAACATTTTTATATTTAACATATAAAAAGAATAATGAAACGGATAATCAGAGAGGCTTGTTAACATCTGCCAGACCTCCCAAATGGCCCGTCGCCGAGAAGCCGCGTCAGGTAGGCTCGCCAGCGATAGCCAGGGACAATGGAGAGACAGCTACCCCTTCCTAACGGATCTGGTCAGGTGTATAATCCCTTAGCTCCGGGAAAATACCCCACCGGGGTAAACGTACGCCCGATCTCCTGTACCCGAGCGGAGATCATGTTTAGCGAATATGCCCGAGTTCGCACGAATCTCCAAATGTCAATGTTGGCCAATCATTATAGCTTGGTAGGGTAGGAGGAGCCAAATAGCAGAGCCAATCAACGGCAGATTATTCTCTGCGTAATGTTAATTTCCATACATTTCTCTTTATGTTAACCATGAGCAACGGAGAGGGTTTTTTACTGCGGACGCGGGGGAGGTACTTGTCGTCCAGCCTGGAGAGAGGGAGGTTGGAAGATAGTTCTGCCTTGGCATCGAACCCAAGAGTTCGAAAGAAGCGTACTGTAGCAACCATTCAGTAGTACGTTGCTTGAAGGACGTGGTGCCCTGCCTCTGTAGCTAATGCGCTATAACATTTCCGCCGTCGACGGACGCCCTTCGCGATCACGGTAATAATCCTACGATCAGTGCAGTGGCACTTTACATTCAGTCATTGGGTACAACCCTGTAACGACCTCTGAATGATTAGGAGTTCTCGCCTCCAGCAAAATATTGAGCTAGTTGGGACAGACTTTCCTATAGCAACACTTGGTGGATAATTCAAATTATCCTGGCGACCGTCTTTTGAAATCTAACGTAGTTTCATGTTAGTATTATGTTTGCAGGGCCGGCGTTAGGGAGGGGTAAGGGGGTCAAAAGTACCCGGGCCCGCCGGCTGATAGGAGGCCCCGCTCACCGACTGTAGGGGCCCTGAGGTCATGAAGCCAAGGATCCGCCCCATTGTCACCCAGCCAGTTTGTAGAGCTAAAAAAAAAGTCACCTGTTTACCCCGGGCCCGAAATTCCTAGCGCCGGCCCTGTATGTTTGATTTATGGTTCCCGATTGTTATAAAGGGAACTTTCATTTAAAACCAAGTGTGAAGCTTTCTTGTTTACCTATTAATGTTGGGAATTTGCTTCACGATCAATTAAAAATGTGGTGGTGTTTAAATTTTTGTTTGTTTATTAACGTGTTGGCAATTGTAAGAGGAGGCTTTGTTTGATAATTTTAATAATTGATGTGTTAATGTTAAAATTAAATAAGCCTCACCTGTACGCCAGTATTAGTACCCAATAAATTAGCAGCCTAGGATTTTCTTTGAATGATAAAAAAAGAAGTAAAAAGGTTTTCACCCTTTCCTCCCACCAGGCACCTACTACAGGTAAGAGTACCTATGGCTGACGGTGTGTCTATGGTTGACATGAAGTTGTATCAAATTTTGGAAAATACTGTGATTCAGAAAACCAATGTCCAATACTTGAAATATGGTTTTATTGAGGCACCCTTAAACAAGACATTACCAATGTGCCTGATTTACCAGAGCGTTTTCTCAAATGAAGCTATGAAACCTTTACGTTTAGAAGAAAATTTAACAAAAATACAACCTGACAGAAAAGATAAAAGTTTATCTTACTTTCAAATGCTCAAAGAACAATATTCAATAATTCCCCATGCGGCAGAAGTGTTCAGGGAGAAAAAAATCAGTATGCTAAGATTTGCTGATTACATTGTCTTGTTAGCAGAACGGGCTGAGGATATTGAGAAGTTACTGAATGGCATGAACACAATACTGAAGTAAGATTTTGGACTGAATATAAATCAAAGCAAGACAAAAGTCATGAAATGTAGCAGAAATGATACCATTACTAGTAGATTAAATATAAAAATAGGATCGGATACAATAGGAGAAGTAAGTGAATTTTGTTACTTGGGAAGTAAAATTACCACCGATGGTCGAAGCAAGAATGATGTTAAAGGCAGAATAGCACTAGCAAAAAGAGCCTTCATGAAAAAGAGAAACCTTTTAGTTTCAACTATTGATCTAAGGATTAGAAAGAACTTTTTAAAACTCAATGTGTGGAGCACAGTACTTTATGGTAGCGAAACATGGACTTTAGGAATACCGGAAAGAAAGAAAATTGAAGCATTTGAAATGTGGTGCTACATAAGAATGCTGAAAATTAAGTGGACAGACAAAGTAAGAAATGAACGAGTTTTGGAAATGATGGGCAAAGAAAGAAGCTTACAGAAAGAAGAGACAGACTGGTAGGTCATATTTTGAGACATGCTGGATTAGTTAATTTGTTAGTGGAGGAAACAGTCGAAGCTAAGAACTGTAGAGGAAGACAGAGATTAGAATATATGAAGCAGATAATTGAGGACGTGGTTTGTAAGGGGTATGTAGAAATGAAGAGGTTAGCACAGGATAGGAAGAGATGGAGGACTACATCAAACCAGTCGAAAGACTGATGACGGCAAAAAAAAAAAAAAAAAAAAAAAAAATATCTGGTATGTTTTCAGTGGCATCCAGGCATCCAAAGAAGACGCAGATGACCTTCGTGCCTCTTACATTTCCTTGCTTATTGCTAAATCGGGAAAACTACCCACGATTGGGGAAGAATTGATACTGCCACCTGTGAGAGATTCCGCGTACTGTACTGCACAAACCGCCGTCTGATATTATTAAGAGAATCTCACTTAGCAATAACAGTACAGAGACGAATCGACGAAATGTCTGAGGACGTGGGGAGTTCTCCAACTGATTTTTTGAAGACTGACAAATATTTATACAGCTTGATGAATCTACTTTACCAAACAATGATTCATTACTTATCGAGTACGTTCGCTTCATTGAATGTGAAAAAATTTGTCAAAAATTACTAATCACAAAACAATTAGAAAATGACAATGAAGGAAAATATATATTTCAAGTTTTGGAACACTATTTTGAATAATATCGTGTCCATTGCTGCTGATGGTCCTCCGGCAATGGTTGGATGATACCGAGGGCTGATTTTATATTTGAAAAAGCCAGTACCAAATGTAGTCGCCGTGCATTGTGTAATTCACAGACACCATTTTGAAGCAAAAAACCTAAGTGATCGCCTTCACTGCTCACTATAGTAAGTAAATACCACAGTTAACAAGATCAGAAGCAATGCTCTCAATAGTAGATTATTTGGAAAACTTTGTGATGAAAATGAAGATTTCAATCGTTTGCTATTGCACACAGAAGTTCGTTGTCTGTCAAAGGGTACCTGTCTAACAAGATTTTATGACGTTTTTGACTCCATTATAACGTTTTTTGAAAACAAAGATGATTCATTAAGAGAGAATTTATTGAAATATAAGAATGATTATAGCTTATTTAACTGAGCTATATAATAAATTTAATGAAACAAACCTACATCTGCAAGGAGATAAATTGATCAAAGCAAAGTCAGTTATTTGTGCGTTCATGTCAAAACTTGTGTAGTACAAACAGAATGTGGATCGAAGACAATTCTATCAGTTTCCAAATCTTTCCTCTGTGGAAACAAATGATTTTTTTAACATTTTGAAGCACTTAAAGAAAATTTTAAAAACAGATTTCAAGATATTCTTAACATGACCATTACAGATTGGGTATTAGAACCTTTCTCAAGTCTAAAAACAGCAGCTTTATCGCTACAGTAAGAGTTGATAGAACTGTCAACAAATGAAGAATTAAAATTGAAATTAAAAAACGGATATCAAGAATTTTTGCTGCAGAGACAAATTCCAGATTTATATCCTGCTTTGTGGGCTGCAACAAAAAAGATTTTATTTCATTCCCGTCGTCACCTTTAGCTGAAAGGGTATTTAGTGTAGTAAGCAATTTACTAACAAAGAAAAGAAACAGATTGTCAGTAGTGGAACGCGGCAATTTAAGAATCCTGATGACAAATATAGCACCATTTTAGAAACATTAGTATCATTACATCAAGCTCAGACCTCTCACTGATATTTTACAATAATTTTCAATAAATGTTTTTAATCAAATTTTGTACAAGGCACCAATATTGTTAGTAATAATCTTTAATAAAGTAATTTTAAAAATCTGTCCATGTTTTTCAATATTTAACATAGCCCAATTCACCTAAGAAGGGTGCCATCAAATCACTGTTGGAAGAAGTGGGCAACAAGCCAATTAAATTAAAGCACTATGGATTTACACAACGTTGATTACAAGGCGTCGGTGCTGGGTTTTTTTCCAAGCAGGGGGGGGGGGGGCGGTGAGTAATTTTATTTTCAAAAAGGGGGCGGTAGTTCCAATAAGGTTGGGAACCTATGGGGTAGAGTCTTGGTTAAAAGGAGTATTAGACAAGGAGGTTTTCCCTGATGGTTACAGCGTGCACTGCAAAGACAGAGGAGCAATTGGTGGAGGGGTATTCGTACTGGTCAGCAAAGATTATTACAGTTCTCTAGTGTTTATAGATCATGACAGTGAGTTACTAGGGACAGATATTTGGGGTAATAAAAAAGAAACAAACAGAGTTTTGACATGGCTCTGACTACACATTCAAATTACATCTATTAATTCAAACACACAAATATTGTGTTTCGACATGGTCGTATCCGTGATGGGATGTATATATTCAAATTATGTATCTTTATATATAAAGATGAATGTATGTTGGTTTGTTTGTTCTTCATACAAATCCACAGTTTTCATCCGATCTCGATGAAACTTTGCACACTTATCCTTTGAAACAAGGAGAAAAATACTGTCTACATTTGGTTGAAAAATTATCTGTATAAATAACACATGTTGTGTCATAACTTCGAAATACGGCGATAGACAGACATGTTGGATGTGGACGTCTCCAGACCGTGTTTCCGTGTAGTGAACTGGCAGCTCAGTGGCTAAAGAGCTTGCTTATGAACGTTGTGGTCTCCGGTTCAAATCTCCGTAAAGGCTAAGATTTTTAAAAATTGTTTTTGATCGTAAGAGTCACGGTTGGGCCGTCGGTTATTCGGATTGAATTTTAAACTGTAGATTTCACAAAGGTAGGGGTGCAACCTGAGGCAATTCGTAGGTAGTCTTGCAATACAATAGATGTACACTTTTTTACGTTATATTGATCCATCAGGGGTGATTCGTAGTCAGTGTGTGTGTAATCTGCAGTAGGAATAATACTATAAATGCGGAAGTAAGTCTCTGTCTTTTTGTTACGTTTTGACGACTAAATGGCTATATCTTTGTATTGGAATTTTATAAGGAAAGCTGTATGAAGGGCACAGGATGTTTTTTCCAGTATGATTAACAGTTGTAGTCACGAAATTTTGAGATCATATCGAATAGTGACAGAAATATGTTGGAAATTGATTCTCTTCAAGAGGGAGGTTAGACGGTAGAATGATATAGTGATAGCTTTCCTGTCAAATTATGCCGACTCGATATTGTTTGGGACCAATCCTTGGTTGCCAACAACTTTCTATATTTAATTCTGGCAAAAAAAATCTTAATCCACGCGTACGAAGTCGCGGGTACGAGGCTAGTAATAATATATTAACATATTGCGATATGGCATAACCATGACAGGAATGTAGGAATGTAAAGAAAAAAAAGTAGGAGTTATAGAGCTGTCAAAATCTCTGAACAGGTACAACAGAAACCAGCAAAGAAAATCAGTTTACGAAAATACATTGATTGAATTGACTGGAAGTAGGGCTGTTGATAATATATCGAAATATCATTATTTTTTTAAAAAAAATATCGATATTTCAATACGGAAATAAGGATATCGCCATCTATATTTATTTAGTTATGATTTTCTGTTTTCCTCTTACAGTTAGACTGTGCCAAATTATTTTGGGGGAAGGGTGAATAAAAAACAATTAAATTTGTTGCACGTAAAACAGATATAATTTTAAGAAAAACCACAAATTTTTAAAACCTGGCTGAATAAACAAAATCTATTGCAACATATTTTAAGCACCTAGTGCTTCTGATCAACAGTTTGAGTAATAAGCAGAATGAAATAAATGTTGGTCAAATATCAATTCTCATTCAAATACATACAATCGTAGGAATTATTAACTGGATATGATTGATTTTTTTTTTAATATTAGTCTTAATTATCCCAAAAGAATTAGCAACTACTCATAATGTACCCGCAGCTTAAAACCTAATTCACAACACATTAAAGTCAGAAGAGTAAACAAATAGATAATAGCAGCAATAAATAAACAGATTTTAATAAGAAATCACTTGTAAACTTACCTAAATAAGTGTAATCCTTAACAATCCAAAAATGTAAATAAAAAAAGTTTGGTTACGTGACCATATAATTAATATTACACACTTTTCGCTACTGTAAGTTTTACTTTTATAGTAACAATTATGCCAAGGAGAGTAAAATTCACTAACAAATTGTAGTTTCAGATAGATTTAAAGCAGTAAATATGATTTTTAAGACATTGAACCATGTGCCCTTCTTAAATAAAAGATTATGACGTGGATGGGTAATTTCTGAGTTTAAAAAGTATTTTTTATGCCACCAAATAATATTCCTTAAGTTTAAAGTAGCTGACAGTCATCTAATAAAAGATACATGTAATTTTAAAGTCGCAAATTTAAGATGCAAATGTGGCCACTTAGAAATTGAAATTTTGGACCAGCAAACATATTTCAGTAACTAGAAACAATTAAATAAATTAAAGAAATGTTTTAAAAACAATATCCTGGCGAAATAAGTTGTAAATAAGAAAATAGCAAATTTGGGATTACTGGAGATCGCGATTCCACCACGAGTTGTCGTCATAATACTGCAATGGTCAAACGCACGATTCCACTATAAATTCTTCCCGAAGTGCATTTAATTGTTTCATGATGGTCCAGGCTGTATAACAACCTAATTTGTGCTATAAAATAATGGTCCAGGCTGTATTACAAATGAATTACTGCTTGAGATTAATACGTCTTGCGATTGACTACAGCAGTATTCCAACGATATTACTGTATGTTGTTGTAGGGGAATCGCGATCTCCAGTAGACCCGCAAATTTGAGCAGTTTTGGAAAAAAAAACGAATTTAGAAAAATTAATAACTTTTGATAGACTCAACCGATTTAAAAATAATTAGCTCGTTGGAATCAGCAAGCGTGTAAGAACATTTTTGCAATAGTTTAAACAAAAAATTATAAAATTGAAAAACTATGTCAAATTAACTGTACTATTCCACCAACTAAATAAATGTTTTACAACGATTTGGAGGCATTTAGAGGAAAAACTCACTGAACACAAAACACTTTTTAGAAGACACTCTAAACATTATGATTTTCTGGAAGTCCTCCAATGACATGAGTTTTTTGAACATCTGTTGTTTTCGGCAGTTAGATGCCATTCTGATAAAACGAAATCCCGGTGCGGCCATCTTTAGAAAATCTCGGTGGTGAATGGACGTATCAACCGAAACTAGCGCGCTGCGGCGTGGTGGTTCATGGGAGCGCTGGGTAGCCGGAAGTAGACATGGCGCTCTTCAGGGAGGCCATGATGAAAATTCGAACGTTGTCATCCATGTGGTCAGCCATTATAGTGCGCTCCACGAACGATGGCGGCCCAGTTTAGCGAGGTTCTGCGCAGGTACGTCATCGCTCTGCCAGTAGCCAATCGAATTCAGTAGCAATCCAGCGCTTGTCGTGGTTACACGAGTGTCGAATTCGAAGTTTTTGTGTAGTGGGCCGTGAGTATTGTTATAATTCCTATACTAAATAATGGAAGACGAACAGCATAAGCGTCAGGTTCTGCATAGGCAAAGCAGAGAACAAATTTTTAAAGTTTACACATATTTTAAGCGAGAGGCAGACGCTGGAGCGCCAACCTACGATGTTGCCAAAGCTCAGGAGAGGACTGCTGAAGCGTGTGGTGTTAGCCTTAGAACTGTGCAACGAATAGTTAAGGAGAGTAAATCTTCATTACAGGCAAGTGGGAGCGTGCTTTTGAAGTCACCAGGTAAACATCATAGACGCCAAAAGCCTGTGACAGGTTTAGATGACTTTAATAAAGACGTTCTCAGGCGCAAGATACACGACATGTATGCCGCAGGAAAATTTCCTACTGCGAAAAATCTGACAGTAATAATGAGCGAATCTATAGGGTTCGAGGGAAGTGAAGGGTACATGTTACGTATTTTTAATAATATGGGTTTCAAATACGCGAAATGTAACGATGGGAGGAAATTTCTTATGGAACGTTCAGATATCGCTGCTGCAAGGTCCATGTTCCTGAGGAAAATGCATGAAATAAGGCAACAAGAAGGAAATACTGAAATTTATTACTTGGGTAAACCAGAATCACACGAAAAGTACTTGTTGGACATTGAATGATAGTTTAGGGGGCCTGAAAGTTCCGACTGGTAAAGGTGCCCGTTTAATCATTTGCCATGCTGGGTCTGCTGCATCTGGTTTCATTCCTGAAAGTAAATTAGTTTTTAGGTCCAAACATAGCAGTAACAGTGATTATCATTGTGAAATGAATGCTGCAACATTTAGTCAGTGGTTCAAAAACCAGTTCCTACCATATTTATCCCCACATTCCATAATTGTAATGGATAATGCAAGTTATCACTCGGTTGTAAGGGAAAAAGCACCAAATAGCAACAGTAAGAAGGCTGATATAGTTGAATGGCTCTCCATAAATTCAGTTCCACACTCTGCTTCTCAGACTCGTGCAGAATTATTACAATTAGTTCAAATGTACCGTCCACGCGAGAAGAAATATGAACTTGATGCTATCGCTCAAGAACACGGTCACAGGGTTTTGCGTCTGCCACCGTATCACTGTCAGTACAATCCTATCGAGCTTGTGTGGGCACAGGTTAAGCGATTTGTGGCAGAAAGAAACTGTACTTTCAAAATCGCCGATACAGAAAAGTTAGTTCATGCCGCTATTGAAACTGTGACTGTAAAATCATGGGCAGACTGTGTTCGACACGCGGAAAATCTTCAAGAAGAAGACTTCAAGAGGGAGAGTTTTATAGATAATGCCGTGGAGCGATTTATTATTAACCTACGAGATTCTGGATCAGATACTGATACGAGTGATGAAGATCAAGACACAGAATAAATACAGGTATGACAGTTCACTTTTCCTTGTTATAAATCATGACGGTATATCAGGATACGAATGTATCTTACTTACATCAATTTAACTGTGTCTGTTTTTACTTGTTATTTTTCTAAACAAAATCTAAGCAATGACATACGTTTGATATATTTGAAGTGCTTTGTATTCGTTTATTGAAGGTTGTTCACTGTTGTAACAATTGGAACATAATTGTTTGCTGCGGCTGAAACTTTCTGTCATTCTTGTCTCTCTTTAGAGTATTATCATGTAAAGGGTTGCTAAAATTCATATTATTATTATTATCATTATATAGAAGTATTAGTAAGAGTAGCGCAATTACTAAACTTTCTTCCCCACCCTACGTCGCTCGTGTCCGGCTGGAAACATGGCAACGTCACATACCGTGTGCCATTACTATTTCTCTCTCTCTCTGCGCGGGCCGCCGTTGTTCGTGGAGCGCACTATAGTAGGATTTGAATTTTCTGTTCGGGGTTCGGCGTGTCTGTTCTGCTTCATTTCCTGTAATCTTTCGTGTGTTGATTGGACTGATGCCTTAGCTAACTGCCATTTATGTAATTTATCGAACTTTTCAAGAATACATTGCTTTCGTGATCTGAACTTTTCATTTCTAGAATAAAACCTTTCTTACCTAGGGTTATTTAGGTAAGTGGCGGCCGTTTCTATTGTGCAGTTAGCGATTTCCAATGGTTGATCACGATTTCTGAACATTTTTAAGACATTAACAGTATGATGAAGGTGCAACAGCTTAGGTGAAGAAGCCGTTACCCACCCCGGTGTGAGTTTCGACCTTAACAAGTCACACTTCTTGCAACATAGTAATAGAAGAATTGAACACAAAACAAAATATGTCTCAGCCATTTTAGACATACCACTAACGAATTTATTAAGACATGATATTAGACAAAAGAAAACCATCTACTGCTATTGGATTGTTAATACAAACCTCTAACAAAGAGTGTTTGAAGCGGGGATCTAAGATGGTCGCTTTGGGAAAACAAATTGTATTCTAAAGGCACCAAACTATTATTAATACCTGTATTGTTCAACGGTATTAATGATGGATTGGTGCCTTTAGAACACAATTTGTTTTGCCAAAGCAAACATCCCGAATTCCTGGTTCAGAAAAATTGCATTTTCTAATTCAGTATCAAATCTGTCAAAAGATATTATTGTCAAGTATAAAAGAAGAGGCAATATTTCTCCTGATGAAGCAGCCTACCCATTTTGAGCAACCAAACTTCGTCTGTTTAGGATATTTACTCTTGAAATATATGCCCAATGAAGTTTCTGATAAGAGTTTTGGCACAATGATTTCTTTATTAAAACAAAATTTATGGGTCAGCCGAATAATTCAATATCATCCACTGCCCTAAAATTCTCGATAGGTAGTAAGCATTTTATGCTCTTGCTGTCAGAAATTGTTTTAACATATTTGATATCTTCATCAGGTTTTTACCATTTGAACAAGTTGCATAAACAATTAATCTTCTGGTGCCTAATAATCGCAGTAGTCTACCAGCAAAAATTATAAAACAATGAACATTTTTTAAAACTGCTGCTGATACAACTTAATCTTTTTTATCAATAATTACATGAAAGCACAGAAACCTAATGCCTTCATTCACTTGATTTGCCCAGTAAATTTACTTAATTAAAAAACAATTTTGCTCATTTCTGAAGTGAGTTGTGCTACCCTTTTCTGGAAGCGATTCTGGTCACCTTAATATTTTCAGTCTGGATGAAGCTATGTGCCTCAAATGCATAAATGATCAGCAAGCTTACCATATACATTCCATTTTGTTTCGTTCCTGCTCTCAGTTTGGAAGTTATTCGCGTGAAAATATGACCGATTTTCTCACTTACAAACAATGATCATAAAAACTCTAAAGTACAGTCGGGGACACAATTCGCGAGACCCCTCACCTTTCGATTATGCTTCGTTCTAGACACGAATGCCACATGGGGCAGCATAACTGGTAGGTGGTACACTAAATTCATGACAAAATAGACCTCTCATACCCAGCACTTTACCCAAGACTAAAAAAAATGAGCCCTCGCAGCAAGAAACACGCAGACGCTTAGAGGCAAAGTTCGAAGTTCTACAGTTAAAATAACCACGAATATCACCATTTTAGGAATAATAATTATTGAAATAACCAAATAGCTTGATTATAGAGGAATGATAAAACTTTTTTCGTAACTTTGATAACTATTATGTATTTTTTTCCCTCGAATAAACAGTTGACAATTTGCTAGCAAACGCAATTATATGAACACCGAAAAAAATTGCTAAATTACGCACGAAAACCAATAATAATACAGCTTTAATGGAATTAGTTACAATTTCTAGCGTTGCAGCGTTATAGAACTGGGTGTGACAAATACACGCAAAGGTTGAGGGTAAGTAGAAAGATCATTTACGAAACAACACTAATGGTAAAATAAGTCACGAAATACAAATAAACTATTTCTAGAAAATTAAATGGTTCGGAAATTAACACCTT
>JARYHS010009186.1:240341049-240361811 GCA_031002005.1 Vandiemenella viatica
TCTTGCTTATGGTTTTGAGCTCTAATGATTAATTAATGTTATAACAGAGTGACCAACTGCTCCTCAGATGTTTCTCATACTGAAAATCACAGTATTTTATTTACTAAACCTTTGTTTTCACAACCAGGAGCTGAATACTAGATCAGATGAGTCATTAAAAAATAGAAATAATAATAAAATTTAAAAAAATACTAAATATGAGAAAAAATACTTTTTTATAGTTGAAGTGTCTCAGCCTTCATTACCAAAGCAAAGGATGTGTTGTTGGTATTCTTTTCTGTATTTATCTTATCATAACAGCTTAAATACTCTTGATAGGTAAAAATTGGTTGTGTGATCTAAAGTTATGCAGTAAACACAGGGCAAATACAGAGTTCTTAAAATGTGTACTTTCTTTTTTGCTGTCATCAGTTTCTTGACTAGTTTGATGCAATCCATCTCTTCCTATCATGCACTAACCTCTTAATCTCAACATACACCTTACAACCTATGTCTTCAGTTATCTGCTTCATATATTATAATCTCTGACTTCCTCTACAGTTCTTACATTTGACTGTACCATCAAGTAACAATTTAATGAATCTTGCGTGTCTTAAAATATTTCCCTTCTCTCTGTCACTTCCACAAACTTCTTTCCTCACCATCTTTTCCAAAACATGTTCATTTGTACTTTATCTGTGCATTTAATTTTCAGCATCCTTCTATAGCAGCACATTTCAAATACTTCAATTTTCTTTTTTCCATGCTTCACTTCCAGAAAGTGCTATGCTTCTAGCTTATTGATTTTTTATTCCTCTAACACTTGTGAAATATTGATTTAATTCCTTTGAATATTATTGGGGATACACTACAACCTTGTCTCACACCCTATTTAACAGATTCATGTCTTTCATGATTTTCTAATTTTTTAGCCATTTGATTGTTATGTAGATCATATAGTATTCTTCTATATCGATTTTTAGACCTGCTTTCTTAAGTATTTTGAACAGCTTTTAATTTAATTGCAATGGAGCACACGTTCCGGTGGCAATTTCCCTTCACACCCATCTCCCCCTTTCCTGCAACCACCTACATTTGCCCTCTACAAATTTCAACTTTAAATTCTTTCAATGTTTTTGGTAAATTATTCATCATTTCCATTGGTAACTTATTCCAATCCTGAGACCTTACCTAAAAACCCCTAACCACCTAACATTAACAAAAGCTTTATTTAATTGTCATATCAAACTTCTGAATATGTAAGCACATAGTAGGAGTAGTGCATAGAAGGGAAAAATTAACAAGCACAAGACTAAGCTGGCATTTGATTTAATGCATAAGGAAATTATAATATTTTCTTTTGTGGATAAGCATACGATCCATCGCTGTTAATTTCATTTCAATTCAAAGTTACCTCAAATTGCTTAATAATTGTTAGGTATATAATTATCTGTTGTTATTTCAGTTATTAATTTTTATATATTTTAATACATTTTTTACAAGTTATATGTCAATCAATATGAAGTTTTGATATTCACTGTGTGAAAGTAAAAGGATTGTTCAGATGAAATTCTTACTCAGTTCCTAGCTGAATTTCTGTTTTGCACCCCCCTCTTTTGCTTTAGTTTTTGTTTTACAATAATTAATGACAATTATTGGAGATAAAATTTGATGTATGATAACATTTTTAAAAATAAATTTTTACGTAGAATATATTTTTAAAAAAAATGGGTTTATGTGAAATCCCCTGAAATATGTATTTTGAAATCATTCTGAGCTGGAATTAGAATAATGCAGCATTTCCTATATCTTTTAATGTGATTTGTATGCTTGTTTAGAATTGATTTCTACATGAATGTAATTCTAAAAAAATGTATATCGCATGTATTAATTTAAAATTGGATTTTTGTTATTTGTGTTGAAAGTGACAAAGAGCAGAACAGTTTTGTATCATGAACATTCCATGTATTTTTCCTCAGAAAAAAAAGACATTTTTAACTGAATTACTACTTAAATTTTTTGAAATTTTATTATTTTTTAAAATTTAAATTGTTATTTTAAAACTATTAAAGAGTTTGAAAAATGTAATTTTAATTTAAAAAAAAAGGTATCTAATTTTTTTCCCCTGAAATAATTAATTTCCTAATTTCTGAAGAATTCAAACACTTTTTATTTAGCATTAGGATTGATGGGAAACAAAAGACTATTATTAGCAAATATGAAGCATTTGATGGCAGTTTAATGTAAATTTATTGTTCTTTCTAACTTCTACCCAGTGCACATCCTGTGTTCACCCAAAAATTTGATTTTTTTCCCTTGTTTCTCAACATTTGTATGAATTTGTCACTTTTGTGGCAAATGATTACTCCTATTATAGCTGATCAGAAGCTTTGTTTCTAGGATGAGGGTACAATTGGAAAGACAAAGGATAATGCTGAAAATACCACAAAGCCAAAAATAAGAGTGTTATTTGTGAACTGTAAAAGTATAATGTACAAAGTAATAGAATTTGCAAACTTAATAGAGATACATGAACAACAAGTGATTATTGGAGTAGAGTCTTGGTTAAAAGGAGTATTAGACAAGGAGGTTTTCCCTGATGGTTACAGTGTGCACTGCAAAGACAGAGGAGCAATTGGTGGAGGGGTATTCGTACTGGTCAGCAAAGATTATTACAGTTCTCTAGTGTTTATAGATCATGACAGTGAGTTACTAGGGACAGATATTTGGGGTAATAAAAAAGAAACAAACAGAGTTTTGACATGGCTCTGACTACACATTCAAATTACATCTATTAATTCAAACACACAAATATTGTGTTTCGACATGGTCATATCCGTGATGGGAAGTATATATTCAAATTATGTATCTTTATATATAAAGATGAATGTATGTTTGTTGGTTTGTTTGTTCTTCATATAAATCCACAGTTTTCATCCGATCTCGATGAAACTTTGCACACTTATCCTTTGAAACAAGGAGAAAAATACTGTCTACATTTGGTTGGAAAAATTATCTGTATAAATAACACATGTTGTGTCATAACTTCGAAATACGGCGATAGACAGACACGTTGGATGTGGACGTCTCCAGACCGTGTTTCCGTGTAGTGAACTGGCAGCTCAGTGGCTAAAGATCTTGCTTATGAACGTCGTGGTCTCCGGTTCAAATCTCCGTAAAGGCTAAGATTTTTAAAAATTGTTTTTGATCGTAAGAGTCACGGTTGGGCCGTCGGTTATTCGGATTGAATTTTAAACTGTAGATTTCACAAAGGTAGGGGTGCAACCTGAGGCAATTCGTAGGTAGTCTTGCAATACAGTAGATGTACACTTTTTTACGTTATATTGATCCATCAGGGGTGATTCGTAGTCAGTGTGTGTGTAATCTGCAGTAGGAATACTATAAATGCGGAAGTAAGTCTCTGTCTTTTTGTTACGTTTTGATGACTAAATGGCTATATCTTTGTGATGGAATTTTATAAGGAAAGCTGTATGAAGGGCACAGGATATTTTTTGCAGTATGATTAACAGTTGTAGTCACGAAATTTTGAGATCATATCGAATAGTGACAGAAATATGTTGGAAATTGATTCTCTTCAAGTGGGAGGTTAGACGGTAGAATTATATAGTGATAGCTTTCCTGTCAAATTATGCCGACTCGATATCGTTTGGGACCAATCCTTTGTTACCAACAACTTTCTATATTTAATTCTGGCAAAAAAAAATCTTAATCCACGCGTACGAAGTCGCGGGTACGAGGCTAGTAATAATATCATATATATTATTTCTATAAGGTATTTTTTTGTCACAAGCCTATATCTTCCTTCATACTTAACCGAAATCAATGGATAAGATGTCATTTTAAAGCTTATGGTCTCCACTTTGGTTAAATCGTATTTTAAGCAAGAAATTTTTCGGAATTCGACCCTTAAAGGGCAAAAATGTAAATTTTTCTAAAATGCTGTTTTCTGTGTTACGAGTCAGTTATCTCCCTGGATACCTATCTGAAACCGTTTTATGAAGTATCGTTTTAAAGATTAAGATCTCCGCTTTAGTGATGTCATATATTAAGCCAGAAAGTTTTCAGAATTCAACCCTTAAAGGGCAAAAGTATCAATATTTTTGCAATTCGTTTTTGTGTCACGAGCGATTTATCTCCCTTAATATCTAACCGATATAGAAAAATGAGGAATCATATTAAAGAATAAGGTCTCCGACATGGTAAAATTATATTTTAAGAAAGGAATTTCTCGTAATTCGACCCTTATAGGGCAAAAATGTCACTTTTTCTAAAATGCGTTTTTTGTATCTCGAGTCATTTATCTCCCTGGATATCTGACCAAAATCGATAAATGAGGTAGGATAATGAGGAGTAATTTCTCAGCTTTGTGACATCATATTTTAATAAAGAATGTGTTTGGAATTCAACCCTTAAAGGGAAAAAGTATAAATTTTTCTATAACGCATTTTTGTGTCACGAGCGATTTATCTACCTTAATATCTAACCGATATAGATAAATGAGGTATCATATTAAAGAATAAGGTCTCCGCCATGGTAACATTACATTTAAAGAAAGGAATTTTTCGTAATTCGACCCTTATAGGGCAAAAATGTCACTTTTTCTAAAATGCTTTTTTTGTATCTCGAGTCATTTATCTCCCTGGATATCTAACCAAAATCGATAAATGAGGTAGGATTATGAGGAGTAATGTCTCAGCTTTGTGACATCATATTTTAAGAAAGAATGTTTTTGGAATTCAACCCTTAAAGGAAAAAAGTATACATTTTTCTATTACCGATTTTTGTGTCACGGGCGATTTATCTCCCTTGATATCTAACCGATATAGATAAATGAGGTATCATATTAATGAATAAGGTCTCCGCCGTGGTAACATTATATTTTAACAAAGGAATTTTTTGTAATTCGACCCTTAAAAGGCAAAAAAGTCAATTTTTCTAAAATGCGTTTTTTGTGTCTCGAGCCACATATCTCCCTTGATATCTATCCAAAATCGATAAATAAAGTACGATTGTGAGGAATAATGTCTCAGCTTTGCTGACATCATATTTTAAGAAAGAAGTGTTTGGAATTCAACTATTAAAGGGAAAAAGTATAAATTGTTCTACAACGTATTTTTTTGTCACGAGCCTTATATTTCCCTTGATATCTAATCGATATAGATAAATGACATATCGTATTAAAGGTTTCCACCGTGGTAACATTATATTCTAAGAAAGGAATTTTTCGTAATTCGACCCATAAAGCGCAAAAATGTCAATATTTCTAAAATACGTTTTTTTTGTGTTTCGAGCCATTTATCTCCATGGATTTCTAACCAAAATCGATAAATGAAGTAGGAGTATGAAGAGTAATGACTGAACTTGGTGACATTATATTCAACCTCACTATTCATCGCATTTTATTTGCGAAATTTTCGCACGGGTCGTCTAGTATTAACATATTGTGATATGGCATAACCATGACAGGAATGTAAAGAAAAAAAAGTAGGAGTTATAGAGCTGTCAAAATCTCTGAACAGGTACAACAGAAACCAGCAAAGAAAATCAGTTTTCGAAAATACATTGATTGAATTGACTGGAAGTAGGGCTGTTGATAATATATTGAAATATCATTATTTTTAAAAAAATATCGATATTTCAATACTGAAATAAGGATATTGCCATCTATATTTAATTAGTTATCATTTTCTGTTTTCCTCTTACAGTTAGACTGTGCCAAATTATTTTGGGGGAAGGGGGAATAAAAAACAATTAAATTTGTTGCACGTAAAACAGATATAATTTTAAGAAAAACCACAAATTTTTAAAACCTGGCTGAATAAACAAAATCTATTGCAACATATTTTAAGCACCTAGTGCTTCTGATCAACAGTTTGAGTAATAAGCAGAATGAAATAAATGTTGGTCAAATATCAATCTCATTCAAATACATACAATCGTAGGAATTATTAACTGGATATGAATGATTTTTTTAAATATTAGTCTTAATTATCCCAAAAGAATTAGCAACTACTCATAATGTACCCGCAGCTTAAAACCTAATTCACAACACATTAAAGTCAGAAGAGTAAACAAATAGATAATAGCAGCAATAAATAAACAGTTTTTAATAAGAAATCACTTGTAAACTTACCTAAATAAGTGTAATCCTTAACAATCCAAAAATGTAAATAAAAAAGTTTGGTTACGTGACCGTATAATTAATATTACACACTTTTCGCCACTGTAAAGTACTTTCATAGTAACAATTATGCCAAGGAGAGTAAAATTCACTAACAACTTGTAGTTTCAGATAGATTTAAAGCAGTAAATATGATTTTTAAGACATTGAACCATGTGCCCATCTCAAATAAAAGATTATGACGTGGATGGGTAATTTCTGAGTTTAAAAAGTATTCTTTATGCCACCAAATAATATTCCCACTAATATTCCTTAAGTTTTAAGTAGCTGACAGTCATCTAATAAAAGATACGCAAATTTAAGATGCAAATGTGGCCACTTAGAAATTGAAATTTTGGACCAGCAAACCTATTTCAGTAACTAAAAACATTTGGAAAACAATTAAATAAATTAAAGAAATGTTTTAAAAACAATATCCTGGCGAAATAAGTTGTAAATAAGAAAATAGCAAATTTGAGCAGAGTTGGAAAAAACACGAATTTAGAAAAATTAATAACTTTTGATAGACTCAACCGATTTAAAAGATAATTAGCTCGTTGGAATCAGCAAGCGTGTAAGAATATTTTTGCAATAGTTTAAACAAAAAATTATAAACTTGAAAAACTATGTCAAATTAACTGTACTATTCCACCAACTAAATAAATGTTTTACAACGATTTGGAGGCATTTAGAGGAAAAACTCACTGAACACAAAACACTTTTTAGAAAACACTCTAAACATTATGATTTTCTGGAAGTCCTCCAATGACATGAGTTTTTTGAACATCTGTTGTTTTCGGCAGTTAGATGCCATTATGATAAAACGAAATACCGGTGCGGCCATGTTCAGTCTTTAGAAAATCTCGGTGGTGAACGGACGTATCAACCGAAACTAGCGCGCTGCGGCGTGGTGGTTCATGGGAGTGCTGGGTAGCCGGAAGTAGACATGGCGCGCTTCAGGGAGGCCATGATGAAAATTCGAACGTTGTCATCCATGTGGTCAGCCATTAGTAGGATTTGAATTTTCTGTACGGGGTTCGGCGGGTCTGTTCTGCTTCATTTCCTGTAATCTTTCGTGTGTTGATTGGACTGATTCCTTAGCTAACTGCCATTTATGTAATTTATGGAACTTTTCAAGAATACATTGCTTTCGTGATCTGAACTTTTCATTTCTAGAATAAAGCCTTTCTTACCTAGGGTTATTTAGGTAATTGGCGGCCGTTTCTATTGTGCAGTTAGCGATTTCCAATGGTTGATCACGGTTTCTGAACATTTTTAAGACATTAACAGTATGATGAAGGTGCAACAGCTTAGGTGAAGAAGCCGTTACCCACCCCGCTATGAGTTTCGACCCTAACAAGTCACACTTCTTGCAACATAGTAATAAAAGAATTGAACACAAAAAAAAATATGTCTCAGCCATTTTAGACATACCACTAACGAATTTATTAAGACATGATATTAGACAGAAGAAAACCATCTATTGCTATTGGATTGTTAATACAAACTTCTAACAAAGAGTGTTTGAGGCGGGGATCTAAGATGGTCGCTTTGGGAAAACAAATTGTATTCTAAAGGCACCAATCTATTATTAATACCGTTCAACAATAAAGGTATTAATGATGGATTGGTGCCTTTAGAACACAATTTGTTTTGCCAAAGCAAACATCCTGAATTCCTGGTTCAGAAAAATTGCATTTTCTAATTCAGTATCAAATCTGTCAAAAGACAGTATTGTCAAGTATAAAAGAAGAGGCAATATTTCTCCTGATGAAGCAGCCTCCCCATTTTGAGCAACAAAACTTCGTCTGTTTAGGACATTTACTCTTGAAATATATGCCCAATGAAGTTTCTGATAAGAGTTTTGGCACAATGATTTCTTTATTAAAACAAAATTTATGGGTCAGCCGAATAATTCAATATCATCCACTGCCCTAAAATTCTCGATAGGTAGTAACCATTTTATAGATAGATAGATAGATAGATATGTTCACTTTGATCCCATGTGAGAATAATCTCGGGGATGTGGAACAGTACATACACTTATTAGTAATGTCATTATTATTATATAATTGATAATATTATTATATATTGACAACAAGTTAGCAACAACCCATTAGTATAACCAATATCTCCTGTAATCTACAAATACAATCCCGAGTTAATTAATACTTATTATGTGGAACAGTGTATACACTTGTTACCAGCATCTAATAACCAGTTATTTTCTTACCAACCAGTTACCATGTAAGGTTTCACTGTAATTTGTGACTACATATTATATTATGTTAGTTGCTATTTATGTGGAACAGTACACACACCTATTAGCAATATCAATTATATTACCAACAACTCATAAGCAGTCAATTACTTAAAAACCTGTTAATATGATAATTTTTCATAGCAGTTTTTGAGTGCATGCTATCCCATGTTAGTTACTATATATAAGTGAAATTTTGTAAACAGTGTAATTAGTTCATTTGTCAAGTTTCAACAGAAAGAAGAACCATATATCATTTTAGTAATTGTGGATAATTTTGTCACCTTCCCCTTCCATACACCATATATACTATTTTATCAGTCATTCTTAGTTACCAAATTCCAAGAAGAAAATTCTTTTACAGAGTAAAATGGGTTCTGAAGTAGAAACTCTTTCAGTTTGGACTTAAAGTAGTTGGGTTTTTGTAGATAACATTTAATTTCTGTTGGTAATACATTGAATAAGGAAGCTCCAGTAACTGTTAGCCCTTTCTGAACAATTGACAGTGATTTGTAATCCTTGTGAATATTATATTTATTCCTAGTATTATGGCTATGTATGTCAGCATTAAGATTGAAGTGTTCAGGATTTTCTACTACAAATGATAATACAGAGTATACATACTGTGCTGGCATTGTTAGAACACCCAGGTTTTTAAATAGATTTCTGCACGGTGTCTGTGGGTTTGCTCCACAAATAGTTCTTATAGCACGCTTTTGCAATTTAAATACCCTCTGTGCTTGTGACGAGTTTCCCCAGAATGAGATGCCATAAGTGAGCAGGGAATGAAAATATGCAAAATATACTAACTTTCTGGTTTCTATATTAGCTATTCTAGATATTACCCTCAGTGAAAATGTTGCGGAATTCAGTTTTTTAAGAAGTTGTTGAATATGCTGTTTCCAGTTCAATTTGTTATCTATATATACACCCAGGAATTTTGTGAAACTGCTTTCATCGATTGCTTTTCCTTCTGACAATACATTATAGCTGTCCTTTGTTTTATTTTTTGTAACAAACTGAAGTAACTGTGTCTTTTCTACATTAAGTATTTGTTTGTTGGCATTAAACCACCTGTTAATTTTCTTTATAACTTCATTTGCTGTGTTTTCGAGGTTTTGTGCTGATGGGTCTTTCAAGGATATGCTAGTATCATCTGCAAAGAGCACCATGTGTTCATTATCACCTAGTATATGTGGGAGATCATTTATATAGATTAAGAACAGCAGAGGACCAAGAATTGAACCCTGAGGCACACCACATTTAACTATACCCCATTCTGAGTTTATAACATCTCCTTTATTAACATCTTTCAGTGATACACATTGCTTTCTATTTTCCAGGTATGATTTAAACCAATGTCCTGGCTTACCACTAACTCCATAGTGGTCTAATTTACCTAGTAGAATCTCATGATCAACACAGTCAAAAGCCTTAGCAAGATCACAGAATATACCTAGGGAATTTAATTTTTTATGCATTGATTCCAGTATGTTGTTTACAAAAGCAAAAATTGCTGAATCTGTTGAAACGCCTTGTCTAAAACCAAACTGTACTTTACTGAGTAGGTCATTTTTTTGTAAATGTGCATACACCCTTCTGTACATTGCTTTTTCAAAGATTTTTGAAAATGCTGGTAGAAGTGAAATGGGTCTGTAATTCTCAATTTTTGAGGTATCACCCTTTTTATAAAGCGGTTTGATTATTGACTTCTTGAGTGAGTCAGGGAAGATACCTTCTTCAAAAGAACTATTACAAATATGACTAATAACTCTACTAATGCTGGTGTTACATTGTTTGCTCTTGCTGTCAGAAATTGTTTTAACATATTTGATATCTTCATCAGGTTTTTACCATCTGAACAAGTTGCATAAACAATTAATCTTCTGGTGCCTAATAATCGCAGTAGTCTACCATTAAAAACTATAAAACAATGAACATGTTTTAAAACTGCTGCAGATACAACTTTACTTTTTTTTATCAATAATTATCTGAAAGCACAGAAACCTAATGCCTCCATTCACTTGATTTGCCCAGTAAATTTACTTAATTAAAAAACAATTTTGCTCATTTCTGAAGTGAGCTGTGCTACCCTTTTCTGGAAGCGATTCTGGTCACCTTAATATTTTCAGTCTGGATGAAGCTATGTGCCTCAAATGCATAAATGATCAGCAAGCTTACTATATACATTCCATTTTGTTTCGTTCCTGCTTTTAGTTTGGAAGTTATTCGCGTGAAAATATGACCGATTTTCTCACTTACAAACAATGATCATAAAAACTCTAAAGTACAGTCGGGGACACAATTCACGAGACCCCTCACCTTTCGATTATGCTTCGTTCTAGACACGAATGCCACATGGGACAGCATAACTGGTAGGTGGTACACTAAATTCATGACAAAATATAGACTTCTCATGCCCAGCACTTTACCCAAGACTCAAAAAAAAATGAGCCCGCGCAGCAAGAAACACGCAGACGCTTAGAGGCGTTCTACAGTTAAAATAACCACGAATATCACTATTTTAGTAATAATAATTATTGAAATAACCAAATAGCTTGATTATAGAGGAATGATAAAACTTTTTTCGTAATTTTGATAACCATTATGTATTTTTTTTTTCCCTCGAATAAACAGTTGTCAATTTGCTAGCAAACGCAATTATATGAACACCGAAAAGAATTGCTAAATTACGCACGGAAACCAATAATAATACAGCTTTAATGGAATTAGTTACAATTTCTAGCGTTGCAGCGTTATAGAACTGGGTGTGACAAATACACGCAAAGGTTGAGGGTAAGTAGAAAGATCATTTACGAAACAACACTAATGGTAAAATAAGTCACGAAATACAAATAAACTATTTCTAGAAAATTAAATGGTTCGGAATATTCACACCTTAATTTTGTTTTCACCATAACATATTTAGAAGGTAAGCTTAACTTGATCGCAGTAGCAACAGTTTTATTAGTAATAATAATAATTAATAACAGTAAATATATATATACAAATCCGTCTGCATTGTGAATTAGTGGCTCCACATTTTAAATCTGGAAAATAGAAGCAGCAAAACTTTCATAACTCTCTTCGTTTCTAACTAACACTGATACTTCTATAAAATTTTTGGTCAAGCATTACTTCCTACCTTCCAAGCCCGATGGGTTATAGGTAAAACTGTTGTCTGGCATTCGGGAGGACGAAAATTCAAACCCCGTCGGGCATCCAGTTTCAGTATTCCATGGTTTCCGTAAATCTCTCCAGCAGAAGTCAGGAAAAGTTCCTTCAAAAAGCCGTGGCTGAAATTACCCGATCCCAGTTTCCAATACTATCAGCATGGGCGTATCCAGCGAGGGGCAGAGGGGGGCTGCTGCCCCCCCTAGAAGAAAAATTAAGTTGCCTTCAGTACGCTTCGACGAGTGAAGAACTAGTTCAGGAGCACTTTGGGAGAGAAAGATTGACTGGATTATGTCTGATGAGTGTGCATCGAAATTTCGTGAAAGAACACCATGAGATATTATTGAAAAACAAAATTATTGAAATTGAAAATCCTAGAAAATTAATGTTTACATTAAAAACTAACCGACTTACGATCTTAATTAACTACATAGTAGGTCCTTAGATTAAGTAGTTGGGTTACTATATTAATCAATGATAAAAATAGTTTCCTGAATAGGTTTGAGTTTGATTTTGTAATGTCATGTTTCAGTCCCCCACCCCACTTCCTCGAAACCAAAATGAGTTCCCCCCCCCTAGTTCAAATCCTGCCCCCCTCTAGTTCTGATCCTGGATACGCCCTTGACTATCAGGGTTCACATCACATTGGCATCGAAGAAATGAAGAAGTCGAAAAAAATAAAAACAAAAAATCAACGCGTTGTGTATGTGGTCACAATCTAATCCGGTTTTCGGGAGATCGTGGGTTCGAATCCCCATCTGGCCATCCAAGTAAGCGTTTTAGATGGTTTCCCCAAATCACTCCAGGCGAATGCCGGGATGGTTCCTTTAAAAGACCATCGCCGAATTCGTCTCCCATTACTTGCCTCCTAGTCCTTTCCTGCATCTAATGACGTCGATGAGATGTAAAGCTAGAAGCAAAAAAGTAATTTCTCAAATAAAAATAATTACATCTCTGTGGTGTGTTTTGGACCTTTTCCTTGTTGGATTTATCTTATTCAACGGCCGAACATGGCAGCGAAGGGTTTAGAGTGCTATTTCCACATGTGGAAAGTCTCTACTTCGGTGTTGTTTTAGGGCTGGTCGACGTAGAAATCACTGCAGATGAAAAAGGACAGGGGCATGTTTCGGAAATGAATTCAGTCATGGTCATTTCACGGAGTCATCCCGGCACACACCGAGTTATTTCAGTTAATCACGCAATACCGTAAAACGGACGGATGCACGAAGGTTTGAACCCCTGTCCTTCCGAATGGGATGGCTTGAGCGTTACCGGGACTCTCGGTCACTGGTGCGATTCCGGTCAGGGGCATGGGTGTTAAAGTAGGTGTTGTAGTATGTCTTGTGTCGTCTTTCAATTGTATGAACAAAAAGCACTTGGAAATACATCAGTACACAGGATAATCACACAAAACGGCTTAATTGGATGAATGGCTATCGGGAGAAAAGCCATTAAAAATTTAAAGATAATTTTATTGAACCGAAAGGCAACTGGTCGTCTTCAAAAATATCTCAAGGGGCCATCTCATCTCACAAAAAAATATTCTTTGTTTGGTGCCAACTAGTAACATGGCCGAGTTCTAAAATATGTGTAAGGAAAAAAAAATTAGAAAGTAGGCGGACTGTAGTCAAGCTTTTTAGTACACAGGGAAGGGTAATTAATTTCAGATGAGTGTATAGGATTTAATCTCTTTAACACCATGCGTGGCCATTACGTAAGAAGAAATTCTTCGTGCGGGCTCAAGGAAATTACAGTTCAGACGCAAGAAGGAAGTAACCGATCTGACAAACGTTTCGAGGAAGTATTTATTTACCAGTGGCTCTGAGGAAGTGAAGAACACTTGTTCAGTAGAGTTAGCTCTAATAAGGTTGAGAATATGACCATCCGTACTCGAAATATGCCCCTTTTCAAATTACGAGCACCTACAAATACAGTAACAGCCATTTGCCGAAAGTAACAGAAACAACTTTATATAACATATTATTAAAATCCAGCTGAAATTCATACTGAAGGTGTATAATAAAATTAATTATGATAATTTATGCTAAGCTAATAAGGAAACCTCGTATTGAAACTGTTCTACAATTCGAAATTAGTTCCGATTCGTTTAATATGTTAGGTGTGACCCTATCGTTTGATTTTGTATTGGAAATATCGGCGTAGATAGTGGTTAGGTTGAAATGCTACCTGGACCTGAATATTCTTGTTATAGCATCAGGCAGCTGGAATTTAGTAATTATTAGAGTAATAAATAAGCTGCTTTCATAAGCGCCGTGTTAGTGACGACGTATATCGCTGTGTAAACTACTCCTAACATGGCTTCTCGAAACAAAAAGTTTCTACCTTAGACTATTGAATACATTCGTTTTAAGTGAAGGATTTAATAGTTATTAACAAAATATTCAACAGTAAGCAAAAAAAATTTTTTTTCATAGGCAACTATTTCACTGATTTCTACAGAAAGTTAAGATAAAAACAAAAAATGGTTTGTTATCTTCTATTAAGTTTTAAATTTTGTTAAAAATAATTTGTAATGTTACAGAGAATCTATAGCAGAAAAAAAGAAACAAAGGCAATAAACCGAACCGAGGTGGAAACGAAACTGTTTCATATTCGTCACGAACATACAAAAACGGCCTCTTCGCGGACTACCATTTTGTCACTTTTTTGCTGGTATACTCTTAGTATTTAATATTTTTTTTAAACTTTGATTTTTAACATATATTATGAAGCATATATTAGGCTTATGAACGGAATTACGGTGTGATACCTGAGGTGTTATGCCATTTCATGTATGCAACTGAAGAATTCTCTTCCTGAACTTAAGATTAAGTACAGATTTATATTTCGTGCTTCCAAACTATTATTTGTCAAGTGCGTCGGTTTTATGGCTTTTAAACTAAACACAAATTTGCATATGTAAGAAGGTTTTTGCTTTTATTTCTGAAAAGTAGTGTTTGCGATATACGTAAAAAGCAAAGAGTAAACGTGGCACGGCTATCTACGAAGTAGGAAACTCTTTGTTGCTTCCGAATCGATATTAATGGCAATTTCTAAAAGAACTATGCGTTTTTGCGGGATAAAATCTATCCTATAACACTTCGCACGCAATTAACTGTCTTCATGCCAAATTTCATTTAAATATGTTGAGTTATTAAGGCGTGATTGATTGCAGACGTACATCCAAACACACATCCGAACTTTCTTATTTTCTCATTTATAGATATATAGATAGATTACAGTTGAAAGATACATTAAGGACTGTTGTTTGCAGTAGAATATTCGTCTACGAGGCGTCGCGAATAATTCAGTGATGAGGTCAATATTGTCATTTGTAAAAGCTGTGGATTTCGGGATAGTCATCTGTGACAGACTTATTTTTTAAAATTGTGTGTCTGTTCCGTATAACATGATGTTACTATCTATAAGGCTGTGATTTTCTTCGGTCATATCATGTCCCAGCCATGGAGGTAGGAATAGAGGGGAGACCAGGTGTCGCTTAAACTGTGAAGCATCTTCGTGAGTTTAAAACATTGGTCTGTTTTCATTAGCTTCCTGCTGTGAACATTTCATGTTCGGATATTTCAAGGTGTTTTATAATGCCTATGGTTGCACAAACAGAACCAGTAAAAAACAATCTGGAATAACTTTCCATAGGTAAGTCACGTTGAAATTATTGTTCTTGAAGTATTTGTAGTGCGGCGTCTGCAAGACACAATAGAGGTCATTATAGATTTACAGTGCCTATTAAAAAAGTTTATTCACAGCTCTCAATAGGACGACGCTGTTATCAAATATTTGCTGATGCAGAGAACCATTTTATCTTAGTATTTTTATCGTGTGAATCAAGTTTACATCGCGATGAAGCGAATACATTATTCGGTTTAATTCTAGATGGGGATACCGCTGCCTCGCGACTGTTAACGTGACGTCGCGTTCACGTACAGTCATCCGTCTTAGTATTTTTAACGTGTGAATCAAGTTTACATCGCGATGAAGCGAATACATTATTCGGTTTAATTCTAGATGGGGATACCGCTGCCTCGCGACTGTTAACGTGACGTCGCGTTCACGTACAGTCATCCGCGTAAAAACATATATTGTAACCGAGCGTTAAAGTTGTACAATATCAACATAAACTGATATCCCGAAGGTGAATCAGATGCAGGCGGCAACACAATCAGATGTTCAACGTTTCAGGTGAAGCTCGCATTTCATCATCTTCCGGCATTGAACCCGCGAAGATTCGCAATATTTTCTAATATTTATTTATTATTATGACAGTTCATACTTAGTACACTACCTGCTTCCACAGTGCGCACACTTTCATAGACCATTGATCTTGCTATCATTTTTGTCTGAGCTGAATTCCATTCAACACTGTCGGCTTGGTCCCTTTCCAGTGTACATTTTGATGGTCCAGAATCACTGTAGGAGGAGTTATGACATGAAAGGGCAAGTAATGGGCTTCGTGGCTCCATGGCAAGCAGCATACCTTTGAACACTTCTTCTCAAACCACTTTGATTGGCCTTTGATTTCAAACAACCTACTTGCCTTCAAGATGTGGGCTTTCCCCACCACTGCAAATTAAAGTCAAACTTACATAATGCACATTTAGGCAAATTACAGTAATTAATACTACAAGCTCAATTTAACAAGCTCTTACCTATGGCTGGCTAATCTTGAAAACATGCTCCCTGGATTCCCCACACAAGTGATAATGTTATAAGTTGTAGCTTACTGCAACAACATGTTTAGATGTTACGGACCAACCAGGTCTAGCTAGACATGGATGGCACATAGCCTGATAAATTTCCCTGGATTATCTATTGAGTACCATTTTCACCCTATAATCCATATTCTTTGTAGTTGCAGCCGCACACAAAGCTTTAATGAAGATAATCTCATTCGGCACACATCTCATTAAACCCATCTTCGGGAAATTAGTACACTGCCTCCGGACGCACTAACTCAACTTGAAATAATGTTTTATTGATGTTTGGGAGTTGTTATCTCCTCTGTAACCTGTAAATGCAACGTAAAACTTTAAAAAAAAACAGGAATAAAAGACTTTGATCTAAAATCAAACATTTATAGGTTTTTAAAAATGATTTCAAGTGGTTCAAAACATGAGTAGAGAAAGGCCGACAAGAAGGCTAAATTCAACGGTACTTTCAAGGTTTAATTCGCTTTGATCTTGTGAATTCTCAGCTGTTAACCAGTTCTTGTTTCGTGCACTTCGACATATTAGATGCTTCGTCTTGAAGGAGTAACTCTTTTAGCGTTAAATTCTGATGATTGCACTCCATCACACACAAAAACAAACACATAATGTGTTGGCGCTGCAACTCAATACCAAAGAAGTTATACGTATCGTCATTGCCACGTCACTTCCGCGGGCCGAGGGAGTGGGAGGATTCGCGCACGGCATCGGGTGTACCCACAGACGCTTCAGCAATTTGGGATCCGTATCGCAAGGGATTGATTGACACGTTAGATAAAGTACAGTGGAGAGCCGCTCGATTCGTGACCGCTAGTTACAGTCCTTATGTAAGTGTCACAGAGCTGATACGTGGGTTAGGCTGGGATTGTTTGGCGGACAGACGACGTCGTTTCGTTTAAATTTGTTGGAGAATATGCGAAAATCTCTAATTTACGAGTGCAACGAAATACTTCTTCCGCCAACCTATTTAGGTCGCAATGACAGGAGGGATAAGATTCAAGAAATAAGATGCCGTACTGATACATTTATGTATTCTTTCTTTCCTCGTTCTGTTCGGGATTGGAATACTCTAAAATAGGATTGGTGCTTAGCACCCTCTGCCACCCACAGTAATTGTGAATCGCAGAGTATAGATGTAGATATCGCTATTAATTTATTCATTGCTCACAACAGGATGATATCGTTTTTGTTGGTGTAGTGTAGACAATTAGCATATGTTCCTAATTTACACCTGAAAAGCTAGCCTTATTGTAGACAAGTGCTGAAAGTTTAATTTAAGAGGGTCAACTTTACATCGCGACACAGTGAATATGTTATTCTGCATGCTTTACTCGAGTTTAAGTTTACACTGAAAGTGTACGATGAAATTAACGTTGTTGTCCAAAATGTAGTTCGCGATGCATTTCTTGTGTTTAGATGTGTCTACATAGTTTGATTTCGTAGTGGCAATATTAATGGAAATGTTGGCAGGTTGAAATGCAGTGTGTACCAGAAGAGAACAAGCAATTTATTTATTATTAGTTATTAGCTTCTGATTTATGAATGTACTGATTTTTCTAGCAAAATTATATAGGCCACTAACAGTACCATATCTTCTAAGTAAGCTCAGAAACTACGAGGTTTTTTGAAGTGTTAATTTCTTAAAAAGTTCTAAACATTGATGCTATTTTTAAAAATTTCAGATATGACTTGTTTCTGTTTCTAAATACGTCTACAACTATTTTTATAGATTTTGAAATCTTTCATATCAATTACTGATTTTTTTTATATCTCTCTTAGTTCTCTAGATATCACCTATCAAAAATTAGTTACAGGTATAGTTCCTTGTGCATTTGGTGACGTTTTTATTCTGGTCCAGACCACGTTTCAACCTAACCACAAGGATTAGTAAAAAATTAAACACCCAATCTACAAGTGCACCAAAATTATCTTTTGGTCCAGTCCATATCATAACCTAACAAACTCAATTTGGGGACATTATATCTCGCGAGATATCGAGAAATTTTCTTCTTTATTTTCGATTTGTATCGTTATGATGCATAGTAATTTATCATCAAATTTGACTTTGGAGAAATGTTTCTTCTGAAATTCAACCCAAAACACTTAAAATTTGAGACAGTATATCTCGAGAACTAAGCACGATACCAAAAAAATTTGTTCTTAATTTTTGATGTGTCTCGTCGAGTTACATAATAATCCATCATCAAATTGCGGTGCCACTTTGTATTATGATTTCCTTGAGGTTTTTGTGCCTTTTCCCCTCAACCACCCACTATACAAGATGAGTGACTTATTTATTTTTAACATTCATCACAATCAAATGTTGACATCCTTGTTCTGTACAAATAATTCACATAAGCAAAATTCTACCCCTGGCAAACAAAATTAAATTATCATCTCCGCTAGCATCACAAACTTTTTACAATTTTTTTTCAAAAATTCTTTAACATTTTACAAACACAAAAAATAAGGCACGTCGTAGATTTTTGACAAAACAAATATTTTTAACTACTCATTTAGGTTGCAGGGCCGCATTTATGATGTGTGGGCCCCTAGGCTATAACCATGGCGCGGGCCTTTATATATATAAAGCAATATCAGTTACTTATTATTAAACTTGTAAACGATTTAATGCAAAATATTAAATAATGTAATGATAGTAAAAATATACGAGGATAACTTATTGAGTAATCGAATGTTCGATACGTGGTTTCTGTATCGCACATTCAATTTTTCGATTGATGATTGAGAGATAAGGTGCTGCCTATTGAAGTTGTGTTGTTGCAACCAAACACCCTCAGTAAAAGCCCGCGTAATTGCAAAGTAAAAAGGTTTAATAACAATATGAAAGACTAGACGAAAATTTCGCGAATAAATGGTTGAATGCTTGTAATATAATGAAAGGTAGAACCACACTTTTGTATCAAAATTTTATTTTTTAGTGTAATTGTTACGCATCATAATATTTACAACATATTACGAAACAGTTACAAAAATTTAAGACATACTGTACGTGCCAAAATGTCACTGACCTTAACAGAATACAACCAACCTTTTACACAGCATTTCAACATCTCTGTGATATATGTTGCTGTGCTAGTAAAATGTTTACATTGGAATTGTATAGCAAAATAAAAATGTTTCCGTAACAGAAATAAAGTATCCGAAAAGCTACCTATTTTATAAAAACAGTTTAATCTCTGTTAAATCTACTGCTGCAATCTAGGGTTTTGGCTCTGAACTGTCTCATACGCGAGACCGCTTTAAGCATCAAATTCCGAAATATTCTTTCTTAATTCGTGATTTTACCCAATTGAAGACTTTAATCTTTAAAACGATATGTCATTTATCGATTTCGGTTAGGTATCGAAGGAGATAAATGGCTTGTAATTTAAAAAAAAGAAGTTGTAGAAATAATATTGATACTTTTACCCTATAAGGGTCGAATTCCAAAAAAATCCTTTTATAAAATATGGTGTGACGAAAGCGGACACCTTGGTCTTTAAAATAATACATCATTTACTGATTTCGGTTAGGCATCAAGCGAGGTAAAAAAAAAAAAAAGTTTTAGAAATGATATTTTTGCTTCTTAAAGGTTGAATTTAGGGAAAGTTCTTTCTTAAAATTTGATGTGACCCAAGTGGATACTTTAATCTTCAAAATGATATCCCATTTTTCGATTTCTGTTGGGTATCAAGGTAGATAAATGGCTCGCGATAAAAAAATGCCTTGTAGAAATATTAATACTTTTGCCTTTTAAGGGTCGAATTTTCAAAAATTCCTGTTTTAAAATATGACGAGGCCAAAGCGGAGACCTTAATTTTTAAAATAATAGCTCATTTCTCGATTTCGGTTAGATACCAAGTGAGATAATTAACACGTAACAAAAAAAAAAATACGTTATGAAAATAATGTTAATTTTGCCATTTAAGGCAAATTCGAATTAAGAAAAATTCCTTTCCCAAAATATAATGTGACTACGGCAGAGACCTTAATCTTTAATATGATACCTCATTTATCTATATCGGTTAGATATGAAGGGAGATAAATGGCTCGTGACACAAAAACTTGTTATAGAAATATTAATACTTTTGCCCTTTAATTGTCGAATTCAGAAAAATTCATATTTTAAAATATTATTAGACAAAAGCAGAGACCTTAATTTCTAAATAATACCTCATTTCTCGATTTCGGTTAGATATCAAGTGAGATAAATAGCACATGACAAAACAATACGTAATGAAAACAATGGTAGTTTTGCCGTTTAAGGGTTGAATTACGAAAAATTAATGTTTAATAATGTATAATCTATAATAATGTATTAATATATAATGTGATCACGGCAGAGACCTTAATCTTTAAAATGATACCTCGTTTATCTATATCGGTTAAATATGAAGGGAGATAAATGGCTCATTACACAAAAACGCATTGTAGAAATATT
>JARYHS010009186.1:240362811-240380052 GCA_031002005.1 Vandiemenella viatica
TACCGTAATATGGACGAATGCACGAAGGTTTGAACCCCTGTCCTTCCGAATGGGATGGCTTGAGCGTTACCGGGACTCTCGGTCACTGGTGCGATTCCGGTCAGGGGCATGGGTGTTAAAGTAGGTGTTGTAGTATGTCTTGTGTCGTCTTTCAATTGTATGAACAAAAAGCACTTGGAAATACATCAGTACACAGGATAATCACACAAAACGGCTTAATTGGATGAATGGCTATCGGGAGGAAAGCCATTAAAAATTTAAAGATAATTTTATTGAACCGAAAGGCAACTGGTCATCTTCAAAAATATCTCATGGGTCCATCTCATCTCACAAAAAAATATTCTTTGTTTGGTGCTAACTAGTAACAAGGCCGAGTTCTAAAATATGTGTAAGGATAAAAAAAATGGGAAAGTAGGCGGACTGTAGTCAAGCTTTTTAGTACACAGGGAAGGGTAATTAATTTCAGATGAGTGTATAGGATTTAATCTCTTTAACACCATGCGTGGCCATTACGTAAGAAGAAATTCTTCGTGCGGGCTCAAGGAAATAACAGTTCAGACGCAAGAAGGAAGAAACCGATCTGACAAACGTTTCGAGGAAGTATTTATTTACCAGTGGCTCTGAGGAAGTGAAGAACACTTGTTCAGTAGAGTTAGCTCTAATAAGGTTTGAGAATATGACCACCTGTACTCGAAATATGCCCCTTTTCAAATTACGAGCACCTACAAATACAGTAACAGCCATTTGCCGAAAGTAACAGAAACAACTTTATATAACATTATTAAAATTACTTGATCATAGTTAGAGGACCGATGAAAATGTTGAAAAATAACATTGAACTAATATGTATTAGTCATTAAAAATTACTGAAAATTATTTCGCGAGGATTTTGACTTCAGCACACTTTCACTGAATGTTGCAATGTTCTACTTGCACTATTTGATTACAAAATGAATTAATCAATATTCCGTAACTAATGCGCTTTTTCTTTTCATTTTTTAAAAAAAAATAATATTAGAAGTGTACGTTATTGAAAATTAACCTGCCTTCATTTGTTGATCTAAATATTTTTCGACCTTTGGTACCTTTAACCATTTAGCCTGCTCTAGTTTATAGTTTTCTGACTATTGTGTCAGCCTTTGCTGAGGCAATATGGCACACTATTGTGAATTCAACACAAGACGAACACTACACTCATCACAAGCAACCATATGGGAGAACGGACTGGAATCGGTGATATTTACAAAGCGATGACCGTGTTCTTGCCCCGACACTGCTAGCGCCAGCTTAAGTATCTTGGTCAGGACTCCATCGAAGGATTTTGTGAATGTGTCTGCGGTCGTGGTTTGCTAACACGGGAGACAATTCCGTAGGCCCACAGAACAAGGAAATTATCAGACATTTCAGGCATACGATTTTCCTCATCCTCGTTCAACTAGCTTGCTTGTATCGCTACCTGAGGCTGTTGTCTCACACAGTTAACAGACGAAAGAATTATTAGGGAGTAGAACCGTTTATCCACGAGGAATCAGGGCTTCTGAACATTTTTAAGTTTGTTTCCAGCTTGACTACGTGGTCATTGGAGACGGGAATTGACTGGGAGCTATCCCGACGTTCGCTTGGAGTGATTTGGAAAAACCGTAGAAAATTCAAATCTTGATGGCCGGAAGGGCATTAGAACCTGCATCCTCTCGAATGCGAGGCCAGAACATTATCACTCGTCAATAACGCACAGTTTTTTTTAATTGAACGTAACATGTAGATATATAAGAACAATAATCACAGACTGACTCCTCCATGAATCTTTTTTAATATATCTAATTTTGCAGCCTCGTAGTAGACGCACAAATATTTGATCAACTAAAGATTTCAGATCTTAATCAAATCATTTCTCATGAATCCGGAATCAGCCATAATACCCACACTTTTGCAACCACATATGTAACCTTTCAATTAGTTTTTCGAAGAAAACATTTTACTTTTACAAATCCAGCTTATTCCAGTTTTAAAAACAGTCATCCTTTTTCTTCATAATACAGGCATAAGAATTTTAAAAGCTCCACTGCATATGGAATTAACCAACGTCACTAACTTGAAGACAGACAGCGGTCTTTTTCCAAGACCATTCTTGCTTGTAGAAAAAGCCATGGTGGCTCCCAAAGTGAGAAGAATTATTGCAGCGGTTTAAATTCCCGTCGGCCATCATATTTCATTGTTCCATGTTTTCTCAAACTATTTTCAGTTTAATGGCAGGATGATTCTTTTAAAAGGCAATGGTCAAAATTCTTCCTGTTGTTTGTCCACAATTCTCTCCTGTATTTATTCACCTCGACAGTAACGAGGCGTTTAGCCCTAATTATTAAAAAATAGTTAATGTATAATAAAGAAGATCTGATGTGCAGAGATGAAATTTTAATTACAAAGCACCGTAAAATAAAAATTTGAAGTGTACAGAAATGATTATTTTTCTATAATTTTGTATTGACATGTATTTGACGACTATATGAAATGCATGGTTTTCAATCATCGTTCATAAAACCACAGATTAGTATCTTATTATCAAATCGATATATGGAAACTTACCTATTTCCAATGTTCTAAAAAATATTATAGTTTATTAGGCGGGATTAGAGGTAATAAACGATTCTTGTTTAATTTTTCTGCAGTACGTCACAGTGCCTAGTATTTAAAAGTTGTTCATACATCGAAACGAGGTAATTAGTTGCAGTTATCATTTAGTAAACGAATCTAATCCAGCAGTATTCCTGTCAAATTTTTCAATGATAAAATTTTATTTTGATACTGCTTTGCCTAGGCTCTAACGAAGGAAAATGTAGTTTTATTTCGATGGCAGATGATTCCGAAGTCACAATAGAAAGAAATACGCATCGTTTACAGCCAGAAGACTTCCTCGTCGAATGTGCGACTTGTATTCAAATTTTAATATGCTTCAGTGTCAATCGCTAAACGAACCACATCTAGCAATTGGAGTGATATGATAAGGCGGCAATTATTACCTTGCATGAAGAGCTATATTCAAACGGTTTTATTGCTAGAATCATGAGGATAAATAAATTAACCGTGGTATGCCTTATATTTGATTATCAGAAGGAAATGAATGCCATTAAACAGTCCCACATAAGCACACCACGCAAAACATATGGCCAGGATTGGCCTGGCAGCAGCTTCCATTTTTATAGAGCATTACAGTTGAAAGATACATTAAGGACTGTTGTTTGCAGTAGAATATTCGTCTACCAGGCGTCGCGAATAATTCAGTGATGAGGTCAATATTGTCATTTGTAAAGGCTGTGGATTTCGGGATAGTCATCTGTGACAGACTTATTTTTTAAAATTGTGTGTCTGTTCCGTATAACATGATGTTACTATCTATAAGGCTGTGATTTTCTTCGGTCATATCATGTCCCAGCCATGGAGGAAGGAATAGAGGGGAGACCAGGTGTCGCTTAAACTGTGAAGCAGCCTATCTCCGGAGCCGCCATCTTCGTGAGTTCAAAACATTGGTCTGTTTTCATTAGCTTCCTGCTGTGAACATTTCATGTTCGGATATTTCAAGGTGTTTTATAATGTCAAATTGTGTTGCCTATGGTTCCACAAACAGAACCATTAAAAAACAACCTGGAATAACTTTCCATAGGTAAGTCACGTTGAAATTATTGTTCTTGAAGTATTTGTAGTGCGGCGTCTGCAAGACATAATAGAGGTCGTTATAGATTTACAGTGCCTGTTAAAAAAGTTTATTCACATCTCTCAATAGGACGACGCTGTTATCAAATATTTGCTGATGCAGAGAACCATTTTATCTTAGTATTTTTAACGTGTGAATCAAGTTTACATCGCGATGAAGCGAATACATTATTCGGTTTAATTCTAGATGGGGATACCGCTGCCTCGCGACTGTTAACGTGACGTCGCGTTCACGTACAGTCATCCGCGTAAAAACATATACTGTACGGGGTGTCCACAAATGAATATCGGGGTTTTAATGCTTTATAAGATTTATTACATTATCCTTACAGTTATAAATGATATGTCAAATGAAAGAGCAACTCAAACAGTTTTGTTCGTAGGCACTAGTGCGCATGTGCGTGAAATGTTTCCGCTGCGATCCGCTAGAATGCGGTAGTAGCAAAGATGGCGACTAGTGAAGAGAAAGCGTTTTGTGTTTTACAGTTTGCAAAGACTGAATCTGTAGTTACTGTGCAGCGTGCGTTCCGCATTAAGTTCGGGCGTGATCCTCCAAGTGACAATAACATTCGTAGATGGTATCATCAGTTTGAAGATACAGGCTGCCTTTGTAAAGGGAAGAGCGCGGGACGACCAAGAGTTAGCGAAGAGACTGTTGAGCGAGTGAGAGAGTCGTTCACTCGTAGCCCAAAGAAATCTGTTCGGAAGGCTAGTCGCGAATTAGAAATTTCTAAGTCGACTGTTTGGAAAGTTTTAAGGAAACGCTTGCAACTACGTCCTTACCGTTTACGGTTGTTACAGGCTCTAAAGCCTGCAGACCATGGTTTACGTGCCAAATTCGCTAACGAAATGTTGTTACATGACGATGAAGATTTTCTACATCATGTTGTCTTCAGTGATGAATCGACCTTTCACCTCAGTGGACATGTTAACACTCATAATGTGCGGATCTGGGGCTCAGAAAATCCTCAAGAGATCGTACAAGTGCAACGAGACTCCCCTAAAATCAATGTTTTTTGTGCCGTATCCCGGCGGAAAGTTTACGGACCTTTCTTTTTTGATGAACCGACTGTAACTGGTACTTCTTACCTTGATACACTAGAGCAATGGCTCTTCCCTCAGTTGGAACAATATGAACCAGAGAACTTCATTTTCCAGCAAGATGGTGCGCCACCTCACTGGCATAACGAAGTACGCGGTTGGTTGAACGTAACTGTACCCGACCGCTGGATTGGCCGCAAGGGGCCCAATGACAGAGCTTGCTATGCGTGGCCTCCACGTTCACCTGACCTAACGCCATGCGATTTCTACCTTTGGGGTTTCATCAAGGATCGTGTGTATGTGCCTCCGTTACCAGCCGACCTCCTTGAATTACGACAGAGGATTGAAGCAGCTGTTGCAACAGTTACTGAAGACACACTGCTCAACGTTTGGGAAGAACTCGGCTACAGACTTGATGTGTGCCGTGTGACAAATGGTGCCCACATAGAACACTTGTAAGCTTGTATATAAAACTGTCTGAGTTGCTCTTTCATTTGACATATCATTTATAACTGTAAGGATAATGTAATAAATCTTATAAAGCATTAAAACCCCGATATTCATTTGTGGACACCCTGTATTATAACCGAGCGTTAAAGCTGTACAATATCAACATAAACTGATATCCCGAAGGTGGATCATATGCAGGCGGCCGCTGGTAAGCGGCCGCAGATGTCCGATAACACAATCAGATGTTCAACGTTTCAGGTGAAGCTCGCATTTCATCATCTTCCGGCATTGAACCCGCGAAGATTAGCAATATTTTCTAATATTTATTTATTATTATGACAGTTCATACTTAGTACACTACCTACTTCCACAGTGCGCACACTTTCATAGACCATTCAACCATTGATCCTGCTATCATTTTTGTCTGAGCTGAATTCCATTCAACACTGTCGGCTTGATCCCTTTCCAGTGTACATTTTGATGGTCCAGAATCACTGTAGGAGGAGCTATGACATGAAAGGGCAAGTAATGGGCTTCGTGGCTCCATGGCAAGCAGTATACCTTTGAACACTTCTTCTCAAACCACTTTTATTGGCCTTTGATTTCAAACAACCTACTTGTCTTCAAGATGTGGGCTTTCCCCACCACTGCAAATTAAAGTCAAACTTACATAATGCACATTTAGGCAAATTACAGTAATTAATACTACAAGCTCAATTTAACAAGCTCTTACCTGTGGCTGGCTAATCTTGGAAACAAACTCCCTGGATTCCCCATACAAGTGATAATGTTATAAATTGTAGCTTACTGCAACAAAATGTTTAGATGTTACAGACCAACCAGGTCTAGCTGGACATGGACGGCACAAGGCCTGATAAATTTCTCCTGGATTATCTATTGAGTACCATTTTCACCCTATAATCCATATTCTTTGTAGTTGCAGCCGCACACAAAGCTTTAATGAAGATAATCTCATTCGGCACACATCTCATTAAACCTATCTTCGGGAAATTAGTACACTGCCGCCGGACGCACTAACTCAACTTGGAATAATGTTTTATTGATGTTTGGGAGTTGTTCTCTCCTCTGTAACCTGTAAATGCAACGTCATTTTTTTTTATTTTTTTTTTATTTTTTTTTTTTAAAAACAGGAATAAAAGACTTTGACCTAAAATCAAACATTTATATAGGTTTTTAAAAATGATTTCAAGTGGTTCAAAACATGAGTAGAGAAAGGCCAACAAGAAAGCTAAATTCAACGGTACTTTCAAGGTTTAATTCGCTTTGATCTTATGAATTCTCACCTGTTAACCAGTTCTTGTTTCGTGCACTTCGACAGATTAGATGCTTCGTCTTGAAGGAGTAACTCTTTCAGCGTTAAATTCTTATGATTGCACTCCATCACACACAAAAACAAACACATAATGTGTTGGCGCTGCAACTCAATACCAAAGAAGTTACACGTATCGTCATTGCCACGTCACTTCCGCGGGCCGAGGGAGTGGGAGGATTCGCGCACGGCATCGGGTGTACCTACAGACGTTTCAGCAATTTGGGATCCGTATCGCAAGGGATTAATTGACACGTTAGAGAAAGTACAGTGGAGAGCCGCTCGATTCGTGACCGCTAGTTACAGTCCTTATGTAAGTGTCACAGAGATGATACGTGGGTTAGGCTGGGATTGTTTGGCGGACAGACGACGTCGCTTTCGTTTAAATTTGTTGGAGAATATGCGAAAATCTCTAATTTACGAGTGCAACGAAATACTTCTTCCACCAACCTATTTAGGTCGCAATGACAGGAGGGATAAGATTCAAGAAATAACTGATATTCTTTCTTTCCTCGTTCTGATCGGGATTGGAATACTCTAAAATAGGATTGGTCCTTAGCACCCTCTGCCACCCACAGTAATTGTGAATCGCAGAGTATAGATGTAGATGTAGATATCGCTATTAATTTATTCATTGCTCACAACAGGATGATATCGTTTTTGTTGGTGTAGTGTAGACAATTAGCATATGTTCCTACTTTACACCTGAAAAGCTAGCCTTTTTGTAGACAAGTGCTGAAAGTTCAATTTAAGAGGGTCAACTTTACATCGCGACACAGTGAATATGTTACTCTGCATGCTTTACTCAAGTTTAAGTTTACACTGAAAGTGTACGATGAAATTAATTGTGATAATTTGTGCTGTGAGAACTACTAAACGTGATGAAATTAACGTTGTTGTCCAAAATGTAGTTCGCGATGTATTTCTTGTGTTTAGATGTGTCTACATAGTTTGATTTTGTAGCGGCAATATTAATGGAAATGTTGGCAGGTTGAAATGCAGTGTGTACCAGAAGAGAACAAGCAATTTATTTATTATTAGTTATTAGCTTCTGATTTATGAATGTACTGATTTTTCTAGCAAAATTATATAGGCCACTAACAGTACAATATCTTCTAAGTAAGCTCAGAAACTACGAGGTTTTTTGAAGTGTTAATTTCTTAAAAAGTTCTAAACATTGATGCTATTTTTAAAAATTTCAGATATGACTTGTTTCTGTTTCTAAATACGTCTACAACTATTTTTCTAGATTTTGAAATCTTTCTTATCGATTACTGATTTTTTTATATCTCTCTTAGTTCTCTAGATATCACCTATCAAAAATTAGTTACAGGTATAGTTCCTTGTGCATTTGGTGACGTTTTTATTCTGGTCCAGACCACATTTCAACCTAACCACAAGGATTAGTAAAAAATTAAACACCCAATCTACAAGTGCAGCAAATTATCTTTTGGTACAGTCCACATCATAACCTAACAAACTCAATTTGGAGACATTATATCTCGCGAGATATCGAGAAATTTTCTTCTTTATTTTCGATTTGTATCGTTATGATGCATAATAATTTATCATCAAATTTGACTTTGGAGAAATGTTTCTTCTGAAATTCAACCCAAAACACTTAAATTTTGAGACAGTATATCTCGAGAACTAAGCACGATACCAAAAAAATTTATTCTTAATTTTTGATGTGTCTCGTCGAGTTACATAATAATCCATCATCAAATTGCGGTGCCACTTTGTATTATGATTTCCTTGAGGTTTTTGTGCCTTTTCCCCTCAACCACCCACTATACTAGATAAGAGTGACTTATTTTATTTTTAACATTCATCACAATCAAATGTTGACATCCTTGTTCTGTACAAATAATTCACATAAGCAAAATTCTACCCCTGGCAAACAAAATTAAATTATCATCTCCGCTAGCATCACAAACTGTTTACAATTTTTTTTCAATAATTCTTTAACATTTTACAAACACAAAAAATAAGGCACGTCGTAGATTTTTGACAAAACAAATATTTTTAACTACTCATTTAGGTTGCAGGGCCGCATTTATGATGTGTGGGCCCCTAGGCTATAACCATGACGCGGGCCCTTATATATATAAAGCAATATCAGTTACTTATTATTAAACTTGTAAACGATTTAATGCAAAATATTAAATAATGTAATGATAGTAAAAATATACGAGGATAACTTATTGAGTAATCGAATGTTCGATACGTGGTTTCTGTATCGCACATTCAATTTTTCGATTGATGATCGAGAGATAAGGTGCTGCCTATTGAAGTTGTGTTGTTGCAACTAAACACCCTCAGCAAAAGCCCGCGTAATTGCAAACTAAAAGGGTTTAATAACAATATGAAAGACTAGACGAAAATTTCGCGAATAAATGATTGAATGCTTGTAATATAATGAAAGGTAGAACCACACTTTTGTATCAAAATTTTATTTTTTAGTGTAATTGTTACGCATCATAATATTTACAACATATTACGAAACAGTTACGAAAATTTAAGACATACTGTACCCGCCAAATGTCACTGACCTTAACAGAATACAACCAACCTGAACAAAATGTACACAGCATTTCAACATCTCTGTGATATATGTTGCTGTGCTAGTAAAATGTTTACATTGGAATTGTATAGCAAAATAAAAATGTTTCCGTAACAGAAACAAAATATCCGAAAAGCTACCTATTTTATAAAAACAGTTTAATCTCTGTTAAATCTACTGCTGCATTCTAGGGTTTTGGCTCTGAACTGTCTCATACGCGCGACCGCTTTAAGCATCAATTTCCGAAATATTCTTTCTTAATTCGTGATTTTACCCAATTGAAGACCTTAATCTTTAAAACGATATGTCATTTATCGATTTCGGTTATGTATCGAAGGAGATAAATGGCTTGTAATTAAAAAAAAAGAAGTTGTAGAAATAATATTGATACTTTTACCCTATAAGGGTCGAATTCCAAAAAATTCCTTTTATAAAATATGGTGTGACGAAAGCGAACACCTTGGTCTTTAAAATAATACCTCATTTACTGATTTCGGTTAGGCATCAAGCGAGGTAAAAAAAAAAAAAAAAAAAAAAAAAAAAAAAAAAGTTTTAGAAATGATATTTTTGCTTCTTAAAGGTTGAATTTAGGGAAAGTTCTTTCTTAAAATATGATGTGACCCAAGTGGATACTTTAATCTTCAAAATTATATCCCATTTTTCGATTTCTGTTAGGTATCAAGGTGGATAAATGGCTCGCGATAAAAAATGCCTTGTAGAAATATTAATACTTTTGCCTTTTAAGGGTCGAATTTTCAAAAATTCCTGTTTTAAAATATGACGAGGCCAAAGCGGAGACCTTAATTTTTAAAATAATAGCTCATTTCTCGATTTCGGTTAGATACCAAGTGAGATAAATAACACGTAACAACAAAAAAAAATACGTTATGAAAATAATGTTAATTTTGCCATTCAAAGGCAAATTCGAATTAAGAAAAATTCCTTTCCCAAAATATAATGTGACTACGGCAGAGACCTTAATCTTTAATATGATACCTCATTTATCTATATCGGTTAGATATGAAGGGAGATAAATGGCTCGTGACACAAAAACTTGTTATAGAAATATTAATACTTTTGCACTTTAATTGTCGAATTCAGAAAAATTCCTATTTTAAAATATTATTAGACAAAAGCAGAGACCTTAATTTCTAAATAATACCTCATTTCTCGATTTCGGTTAGATATCAAGTGAGATAAATTGCTCATGACAAAACAATACGTTATGAAAACAATGGTAGTTTTGCCGTTTAAGGGTTGAATTACGAAAAATTAATGTTTAATAAAGTATAATGTATAATAATGTATTAATATGTAATGTGATCATGGCAGAGACCTTAATCTTTAAAATCATACCTCGTTTATCTATATCGGTTAAATATGTAGGGAGATAAATGGCTCATTACACAAAAACGCATTGTAGAAATATTGATACTTTTGCCCTTTAAGGGTCGAATTCCGAAAAATTCCTGTCGTAATATATGATGTCACCAAAGCGGAGATCTTAATCTTTAAAATGATACTTCATCAAACGATTTCAGATAGGTATCCAAGGAGATAAATGAATCATAACACATCAAATAGAATTTTAGAAATATTGACATTTTTGCCCTTTAAGGGCCGAATTACGAAAAATTCCTTTCTTAAAATATGAAGTGACCAAAGTGGACACCATAAGCTTTTAAATGACGCCTCATTTATTGCTTTCGGTTAAGTATGAAGGGAGACAATGGCTTGTAACAGAAACACCTTATAGAAATAATATATATGATTAGGCCTAGATATTAAGATCATCAAAGAAACCACAATATAGATTATTCACACACGCAATTACAAACGAATGTAATTTTTTATAAATACTTTTAAACAAAACATTAAAACTTGGACCTCCCTCCGGTACTCGCTGTTTACATCGTATAAAAAATGAATTTATTTTACCTACTCTTCCGGACTCTTCTGAAGGCTAGGGAATTTTATTTCGTGTAGGTGTACGACAGTCACTTAAATCTACATTCATACGCCCTGACCACAGTATACTGCAACCATATGGTACAAGAAATTCCTCATCATTGAGCCGCAAAGTTGTTAGTTTTCGCCTTAGGTACACTGAAATGTTATCTTACAGTACACCCCTATTTCAAAGTATTGAACAGCGCATGCGCCAAAATTTTTTTCGGAATTCACGAGCATTTCAGTACTTTCGGTGCAAAAACCGGTTCGGAAATAGGTATTTTCTTTCCATATGTTTGATTATTTCATTTATTTTTTCATGCGGTGCGGGACCCTAGGCTACAGCCTATGCTTAAATTCGACCCTGCTGCATTGAATGTCGATAAAGCAAAAACTAATACTATGTAAATCTCTTTGCCACGGCGCCGGTTAGGTATTCAGAGCGAAGATGAATTTTAATGCAGTTAGTTCAAAAGTACAATGACTTAACGTTGTCAATCAGTTCTCGGCATAGTCAGGAGTTTGCAACACCAGTAACGGTTCCCAACTCCTTTACGACGTCTAGTGATCCTTCGTTCCTTCATCAGCTACAGTCGTTCTCTTGTCCAACCAGACCCCAATTCAGTTTGCCTCTCACCAGGACAGGCCACACATGTCAACAATATACATGAACAATTACTTTACTTAAATCAAATAATTTTCTTAGCAGCTAGGCACGTTTTTTCGTCCACTCAAACCAACATCTCTTCGTTCCTTCTCATCGTAATAGGTGACGTCCATATCCTCCATTAAGTCGTTTCACAGAATTTCGTTTATCGGTCCTCTCACCTCATTCGATAACGTTTTTCTCTCTGACATATAGTGCTTGCTGAATCATTTATCCATCTCATCTTGATTTAAGCACGAAACACCAATTGGTCTCGGTCTCTAGAGTGTGGTTCCCAAGTTTTCATAAATCCGTATAATTATAAATTTGGTCGGCTGTCACCACCTAAGAGGGTCTCCTCTTACTCCACCTGTCGCCGCAGTCCAATAGCCTCGGCAGGTCGCATCAGCCTTTCCCTTCGAAAGGGATGCGTACCCATGGACAGGTATTTGTCTCTCTCGCATGTGACGTAGCCATACACTGACATTTAGCTATGCCGGTAGCCATTCTTACTGAAAATAATATGTATTAAAATAACGCTACAATTGATGGATGGTCCGTCGCTTCAGTTCTATGATCTCATGTAAGTATGATTTTGTTTCAGGTTTAGTACTCGTCAATGTTATTAGAGTAGGGAGGGGATTGGTTGCAGATGAAACATGTAAATCTGAAAACTTGATGGCCAGACGCAGATTAGAATCCCAAAAAAAAATCATTGTAAGACGATGAAAATATAAGTACTTCGGGATATGTGGAGCTATTTTTTTTTCCGTCGGAGTTTTTATGTAATCCTTTGACTTTCTATGGTAAGAGGTAGTACCACACAATATCATACTGAAATCTGTGACTCCAACCACTTATAGTCGCAAGCTGAAACTTAATTATTGATTCATCTTTGGCAATAAGATATCGGATATGTATACAGCTTTTCAGTGCAACTTTCTGGCGTCTGGCTTTGATTTCGTGATCAAATTAAGTGATAGTACTATCGAATGTACGATTAGCAATGTTCCAAATACAGTATTGTGTGGAAATGTTGAATATTCTTCGAATTACCATCATTGGGCAGCAAACCCGTGACTTCATGGTGCCAGACGCTCAATCTGAAAAAAACAGTTAAGTCGAAGCATGGGCGTATCAGAACTAGAGGTGGGCTAGATTTGAACTATGGGGGAGGGCAACTCATATTGGTTTCGCGGAAGTGGGGTGAGGAGCTGAAACATGTTGATTTATTACAAAATGAAACTAAAACCTATTGAGCAAATTGTTCTTATTATTGATTAATATAGTAATCCAATCACTTAACCTAAGAACCTACTACGCAGTTCATTAAGATCGTAAGTAAACAACTCGTCCCGTATTCTCAGAAAAATTTTCAGTTACTTTGTCAATATATCACGGTGTTCTTTCGCTAAATTTCGATGCACACTCATCAGCCATAATCCAGTCAATCTTTCCTCTCCAAACTGCTCCTGAGCGAGTTCTTCACTCGTCCAAGCACACTGAAGGCAACTTAATTTTTTTCTAGGGGGGAGGGGGGGCCAGCAGGCCCCCTCTGTCCCTCGCTGGATACGTCCGTGAGTTGAAGTCACTGGGATTACTGGAGATCCCGATTCCGCGTGTAATTGTGTCATAATACTGCTGTAGTCAAACGTAAGAAACCGGTACAAATACTTTCCGAAGTACATTCAACGTTGTTATGTTGATTCAGGCTATTTTAAAACCTAATTTTTGCTTGAAAATAATGGTCAAGGGTGTGTTATAACCGAATTACTGTTTGAAAATGGTGCGTGTTTCGATTGACTACTGCAGTATTATGATGTTAGTAGTAAATATTGTTGTTGTGGAATCACGGTCCCCGATAGATCTCAAGTCACCTACCGCCGCCCTACCTTGCCCTCCGCCGCTCTCCCCTACATCCTGCGTCCTGATCCACCGCCTCCACATCCCCTGGATCCATCGTCGACTTACCTCGCCTTTATGTGAACATAGTGTATTCCAAACGGTTTTATCTATGTATATTCTGCATAGTAAAATCAAAATAAAATATCTTGAGTTTAAGATGTTCGCATAATCTATGAAGTCAATAGTAGTATTTCTATGGAGCATGCTCTTAAACTATACTAATAAACGCTAGTGTAGGAATACCGAATGTTGGCAAATCAAATTAATTATTTTAATAGATTAGTGGTAGAATAAACAGCTGTCTTTAGTAACTTCCTTGGGCTAGCGAGGAATAGACATAAGGTAGCTGGAAGAATTAGTGATTTTAATTTAAAAGTTATTGATACAGGATGATGGAACCATATTAATTTTTTATTGCAAGTTATTTCTTGTTGGTGAAAAAGCACTAAATGAGCAGAACAAAGAATGTTTAAAGTAGCGAAAAAGAAATATGAGTAAACGTGTAGAACGCGCCACAGATAAATGTGGAAGGTCAGAAAATGTTGATTACCTGAAGTTTTTTAATTCATAGTTCCGGTGTTTATCCCAGCTGATCATAACCTTGGCATTGTTTACTAAGCTAAATACTGCAACATCTGACGCTCAGATAATGAAAAGTCAATGTTTAGGTATATTACTTGAGGTATGTTACTTACAGAGAACATGCTAATTAGTTCAGAACTAATTAGTGAGTACCACACGTAACTCCTTGGATATTACCTGGGATCATGGTGGAAAGCTAATTAATCTGATTGATACTGTCGGATTCCATAGATATTAAAGGAAGTGGAGTTAGTTCTCTATATAATGAACACTCAAACAGATTTGGTTTAATTTCTTACGGGAAGTTTGAACTCAGTGAGTGCAAATACATCACATTGAAGTAGTTGGAATGGAGAGCCAATCATTTTGGAAATACACGAATCGAAATTTGGGAAGGCAAAATATAATCAAGGCTAATGCACGGATGGAAATTGGGTGTTTGGCAGAAATGAAAGAGGCTCAGTCAAGTGTCTGACAAGAGGTAGATCACTGAAACCACATTAATACGTCATCTCATCCTAACCATATCCTAACAGCCTCTCTGCAAATGCAATGCTAGCATCTTTGAGTGCTGTAGTGGTTTTATTATTATTATTATTATGTTGTTCAACATGTTTTACTCATGAAATAACCTCAAGATAAAGATCATGGATCATAAAAAGTGGTTAGAAATACTAAGTGCATTAAATACTGATAATGATTTAAATGGGGACTACGTAATTACAAAAATAGAAGAGAAATTAAAATTAGCAGATCCAAGCATACATGAAGAATGGAAAAACAATTGTTTTGATATAAATCATTCATTTAAGTTTACTTACGATTACGGCGACGATCACCAAACATTGTTAGGTTTTGTTGCTAAAAACGGCTTTTCGAATATAGCAAACGCTCTGGTAGATAAAGGTGCTGATATTAATAAAGCAAATAAGTATAGAAGTACTCCTTTACTTTTGGCTGCTAATAATGGCCATGTAGAAATAATAAGAGCCCTAATAGGCAAAGGAGCTGACATTAATAAAGCAAATATACATAGAAGAACTCCATTAATCTGTGCAGCTGAAAATGGTCACATAGAAATAGTAAAATATCTAACAGGCAATGGAGCGGATATTAATATTGAGGACAAAAATTGCTGGGCACCTTTGCATTATGCTGCTTATAGTGGTCACTTAGAAATAGTAACGTACCTTATAGACGAGAAGAATGCTGACTTTACAATTGCTGACAAAGAAGGGGAAACTCCTTTGCATTGTGCTACCGAATGTGGTCACTTAGACGTAGTAAGGTACCTGATAGACAAGAAAAAAGCTGATTTTATGATTGCTGATGATAATGGATTGAATTCTTTGCATTGTGCTGCCAGTGGTGGTCACCTTGAAGTACTAAGGTACCTGATAGACAAGAAAAATGCTGATTTCACCATTGCTGACAATAAAGGCTGGACTCCTTTGTGTCATGCTGCTTTTGGTGGTCACTTAAATGTAGTAAGATACCTAATAGATGAGAAAAGTGCTGAGTTTGTGACAGTTGACAAAAAAGGTTTCACTCCTTTGCTTTGTGCTGTTGTTGCTGGTCACTTAGACATAGTAAGGTATCTTATAGAGGAGAAAAATGCTGATTTTAGCATTACTGACAAAGAGGGCTGGACTCCATTGTGTCATGCTGCCAGTGGTGGTCACTTAGATATAATAAAGTACCTAATAGCTGAAAAAAACGTTGATGTTACCATTGCTGACAAGAAAGGCTGGACTCTTTTGTATTGTGCTGCCAGTGGTGGTAATTTCAGAAGAATGAGGTATGTGACAGTTGAAAAAAATTCTGTTATTGCCAGTGCTGTTGAGGAAGGTTGGATTCATTTGCATTGTGCTATTTATAGTGGTCAATTAGTAAGGTGCCTGATAAAAGAAAAAAATGCTGATTTTACTGTTGCTGACAAGACTGGCTGTACTCGTTTTTATCACACTGCCGGTGTTGGTCAGTTAGAGGTAGTAAGGTACTTGATAGATGAGATAAATGCTGATTGTGTGATTGCTGATGGGGAAGGTGGAACTCTTTTGCATTGTGCTGCTGGTTGTGGTCAGATAGACATTGTAAGGTACCTGATAGATGAGAAAAATGCTGATTTTACCATTGCTGACAAGGATGGCTGGACTCCTTTGCATTGTGCTGCTAGTGGTGGACACTTAGATGTAGTAAGGTACCTGATAGCTGAAAAAAATGCTGATTTTACTGTTGTTGACAAGAAAGGCTGGACTCCTTTGTATTGTGCTGCCAGTGGTGGTTATTTAGCTGTAGTAAGGTACCAGATAGAAAAGAAAAATGTTGATTTTACTAATGCTGACAAAAAAGACTGGACTCCTTTGTATCATAGTGATGGGGGTGGTCACTTAAACATAGTGAAGTACCTGATAGATGAGATAAATGCTGATTTTATGATTGCTGATAGGGAAGGTGGGACTCCCTTGCATTGTGCTACTGGTTGTGGTCGCTTAGACATTGTAAAGTACCTCATAGATGAGAAATGTGCTGATTTTACCATTGCTGACAAGAAAGGCTGGACTCCTTTGTATATGCAGTCTGTGGTGGTCACTTAGAAGTAGTAAGATACCTAATAGAGCATAAAAATGCTGATTTTACCATTACTGAAAAGGAAGGTGGGACCCCTTTGTATTTTGCTGCCAATGGTGGTTTCTTAGACATAGTAAGGTATCTAATAGATGAGAAAAAAGCTAATTTCACCATTGCTGAAAAGGAGGGCTGGACTCCTTTGCATTGTGCTGCACGTGGTGGTCACTTAGACATAGTAAGGTATCTAATAGATGAGAAAAAAGCTAATTTTACCATTGCTGAAAATGAGGGTTGGACTCCATTGCATTGTGCTGCACGCGGTGGTCACTTAGACATAGTAAAGTATCTAATAGATGAGAAAAAAGCTAATTTTACCATTGCTGAAAATGAGGGCTGGACTCCATTGCATTGTGCTGCACGTGGTGGTAACTTAGACATTGTAAGGTATCTAATAGATGATAAAAAAGCTAATTTTACCATTGCTGATAAGGAGGG
>JARYHS010009186.1:240381052-240570993 GCA_031002005.1 Vandiemenella viatica
TAACTCATGGTCTTGATCTATAAACGCCAGTGTACTGTGGTAGTTTTTTCTAACTAGTATGAAGACTCTTCCACCAATTGCTCCTCTATCTCTGCGGTACACTCTGTAACCATCAGGAAAAACCTCACTGTCTAGTACTTCTTCTTTTAACCAACTCTCTACCCCAATTATTACTTGTGGTTCGTGTATCTCTACTAAGATTTCAAATTCGATTACTTGTTAATTATACTTCTACAGTTTACCTTTAACACCCTTACTACTGGGTTTACATTTGTCAGAATTTATCTCCTCTTTCCCACTTTTACCGCAGTTATTATTTCAGCCACTTCATCTATTTCTTTAACATCTGTGAGTTTCCCCATCGCGAATCTGAAATCATTATCACTTTGACAATCTATTTCTGTCCCTTCACCAGCAGCCCCTAACATAAAAAAGCACAGTCCTGTCCCCATCATCACTGGAAACGGGCTCCCTCACTGCTTTAGCTAACAACTCAGAAAGTACTCCCTTCCCCTTTCTATTTAGGTGTAGGCCATGCCTAGTGAAACCCCACCTACCAATGGTGTTCACAGGCACAACCCCCAACACAGAAACTAATGCCTTCCCAAGTAGCACTTCCGTTTCCACATTAACCCGCGTCACAGCATAGTTCAATTGTGGCCGGTCATGGCGACTTAGGACCTGCATGAGCTCCACCCTGATATGCTGCGCCTCCTTCACCACCTTCCTCAGGTCACTCTCTATACTATAACTCGCGTTTCTATAAATACTATTTCCCGCACCTCCCACTATCACTACTCTATCATCCTTAGTGAAACTCCTACAAAGGGTACCTATATCCTGTATTACTTGGCCTAATGTTGCACTAGGTTTGAAAAAACTTGTGACCTGGTATCCTATACCTAATTGCTCCTGCAGAAGAGGGCCTACACCTCTCCCATGGCTACTACCTAACAGCAGAACCATTTTTTTCCTATTCTTGCCCTGCACGCCCTTATTCCTAAAGGTCTGCTGCATGTTACCTACTCCTACATCTACATGAGGCTCTTCTCCTCCTGACTCTGGCAACAGGTCAAACCTATTTTTTTCCCACAATTACTGTAGTGTCTGGCTTGTTCATCCTGTCAACCATGTTTCTCCTACCTGTTACCAGCACCCACCAATCCTTATCAACTTCCTCCAACCCACTATCTCTACTTTCTGCCCCTACAGCTTGAGCCTCGACAAGCTCAGCCCCCACAGGCTATGCCTGTGCTGTCTGAGGCTCCACAGGCTGGACTTCCACAGGTTGAGCCTCCACAGGCTGAGCCCCCACAGGCTGAACCTCCATAGGCGAGGCCACCACAGACCACGCCTGCAGAGTCTCAGCCACCACAGGACGATCCTCAAGAGCCCTGATTCTTTCACGCAACTCTCTAATCGTTTCGTCCATCTTCCACATCCTATGATCCCTAAGACACAGTGAACAAAATCATGGGAGAGCCTCATTTATATCCCCCGTTTCCTCTTCCCCACATGCCTAGTGAAACCACTTCTTACACCAACTACAACCCATCCCCTTCGCAACGTACCTACGACAGACGCCACAGTTTCCAGTCATGATTTTCCCAAATACTTCAACAATCTTCCAAACAAACCTTAAATTTATTTGATAAAGTAGTCTTATAAAGTTTATACTATATTTTTTAACGTTTTTTTACTAAATATGATAGGCGCTATATTCGACTGACTGTTGAATTGTTATATGTATTTAATTTGATTGAAGTTTTTTGAAAAATGACTAGGTAACTAAACTACTTAAGAACCAATGAATAAAACTTAAGCTAATGGATTTCGAAACAAACTTAAGATGGTAGGTCGTTACTATTTAGTGCTAATGTGGATAACATCTATTTTGTTACTTATGAAAGTTTTTTAAAAAAAGAAAAAGAAAGGTAGGAAGTATTTTTTTATATATATATATATATGTATTAGAAGGCAATTAAACACTATTAAATTTCAGATAGAACAGGTTAATTATTAGAACCTACGTTTTTGTTATCGTAAACTTGATTTCGATATCGATAGTCGAACTTAAAATCACGATAATGTATTAACCTAATGTGAGTAACTAAATGCTATATATGAATACTTATGTTTATTATTTCCAGTCTATTTTATTACTAATCCGGAACTAATTAAATAAGAAACTGTGTTATTTTAAACCTAATAAAGCCTTAGTATAGGACAATACAGAAAGCTTTAACAATCGAAATTTAAATTAGTGATTTGAACTATTTTTTCACGGTATATAAGAAATTTAACACTACAAAATAACTTACACTACTATTTTTACCTATGATATAGTATTATAGTAATCTAACTATCAAGCTTGTGCTAAGTTTAATTCAATAAAACGTGCAATAACTAGTAATACCTTACAACAATACGTTAACAACAATGACGCGAAATTTAAAAACTGTTTTCTATGGTGTAATCTTAAATAATTCTTCTTGGTAGAAATAATTCTAAAAGTTTAGATGATAATTAAAGCTTTTAAAATAATTTAGTCTACAAAACCTTAGCTGATGAATGCAAAATCGTAGTTTGATGAGCAGCTCTCGACAGACACAGCCAATCGATGGTCAAGTCTCGTCGCTATTCGAAGGAAGTGGAGTTATTATTATATTATTTTATTTGGCCTGAAGCGCCAAATGGCACTATACAGCCATCAGCTATTTATATAGATAATTGGCTTGGTACAAATGAGTAAAGCATTGTACAGATAAACAAATTTACAGGATAATTATAATAAACTAGTAATTTCACATCAGCTGGAATATTTCTCAAAAAAATACATACATGATTACAAAATGAAGGATTGGTAAAACAAGTAAATAGAGGACTCTGTACCAACAGTGGGGAGTACAAGGCTCTCCGTGCACAAACAATAATTACAGTATAATTAAAATATAAAGGAGATTTTTATATACAAATTAAATTATTATTTATATACAGGAATTAACACATTATAAAAAGGACTTATTTGCTTAAATCTTAATGTTTGTTGCTTTTATAAAACTGGCTAACAATGTATATACAATCACATTGTTGCCATGCAACAGACAAGAAATACTTGTTGGAAAAGGTATACCAAAGTTGTTAAGATCTTTCAAGAATTTAGGTCTGTGGGCTTTATATCTTGGACAAGCGAAAAATATATGGTTTGTGTCACCTACTTCCGAATTGCAATATTCACAGATATTTGAAATTATGATGGTTAGACGATGTAGGTGCTGTGCGAATATACCATGATTAAAACGTATTCTGATTATCGTGGTGATAACCCCCCTTTGTTCCAAGGAGCTGGAAAACCAGGGACGGGTAGGAATTCGTGGCTGGATATTGCCATAATATTGTCCCCTTGTTTTTTTTACTGATGTTCCATTCACTCTGCCATTTGTTCATTACCTTGATTTTTATTTGTGGTAGATAGTCCGTATACTGTAACCGAGTTTTGAGGGCGACACCTATTCTAGCTGCTTGCTTTGCCAACTCATCTACTTTTTCCTTAAAGACCACCCCTGCATGCGCCTTCACCCAGAGGAAATTGATTGCTCTGTTTCTTCTTGAGCATTCTACTACCTGTTGAACTATATTTACTATAATCTGATTAGTTCTCTTGCCCCAATATTTGTTTTGAATAGAGTTCAACACGCTCTTAGAATCTAAGATGATGAGAAACTTCCTCTCTGTTAGTGTTGAGCAATACCTGACTGCCTCTAAAATAGCTAATGCTTCTGCAGTGTATATAGATGTTGTTGATGGAAGTTTATACATTCCTTGATACTTGGTGCAGGGACAGAAGAAGGCACATCCTACGTTACCTCCTGGGGAAGTTTTAGATCCTTCAGTATATATATGCACGGTGTTATTCCAGTTTTCTATAAGATACTTCTGTACTGACATACTGAGGTTTGGGTATTGCTTATCCTCAAGAGTGATATAAAATACCGGAAGTTGAATCATACTGAAGATGGAATGGTATTCGTATGGTGGAAATAGCTTTGTTGGAATTATTCTGTCCGTTTGTTCTTCCCACTCTGTGTAGCTGTAATAGATCTCTGAGAGTCGCGATCTTCCTCTATTATTCCACAAGCTACTCAGCTCTTTACATTTAAAAATAGTTGGGTGTTTCCGGTATGCTAACCTCTCAACAATGAATTTGTTGGACAGCAACTGTCTTCTAATATGCAGAGGCATCTACCGAGCTTCCACCAATAGAGCGTTGGTGGGAGTAGATGTCATGGCCCCAAGACAGGTGCGAATACAACTATATTGTAGCTTGTCTAACCTGGACAGGATTCCGGAGCTTGCACTGCTGTACAGAATGCATCCATAGTCAATTTTTGATCTAATTAGCGCTCTGTAGATCATCAAAAGTATACTGGGATCTGCACCCCACCAAACGCGTTTCAAAGATCGAATAATGTTCTGCGCTTGATTACAAAAGTTAATTATTTGATTAATGTGCGGTTTCCAACTGAGTTTGGCATCCATCAACAATCATAGGAATCTTACGTTAGATTTCACTGAAAATGAGTAGTTCCCTAGCCTAACTATTTTAACTACATTGAGTTCTATCCGTTTCCTGGTGAATATAACAACGGAAGATTTCTGTGTTGAAATTTGAAGTCCATTTGATTTCAGCCATTTGTCTATTTCTATCATGGTTGCAGATAGGTTATTTAAAGCCATCTCCAATGAGACCGCCAAAGAGTATATACAGATGTCGTCTGCGTACTTAAGGATTCGGGTGTTAGGGCCTATTACTCTTTCCAGATCCCATGTATAGAGGATATATAGTAGCGGACTGAGTATGGCACCTTCGGGTAATCCAGTAGTAAGTATTCTTGGTCCTATAATTTGATCCCCATATCGCACAAAGACCGTTCTTTCCAACAGGAATTTGCTTATGCCATATATAAAAACCTCTGGCAATCCTAGTCTACTTAATTTTTTTAATAAAATAGGAATTTGTACGTTGTCGTAAGCTGAGTGGATATCTAAAAACAAGGAGACCGTAAAGTATCTCCTTTTGAAAGAGGTGAAGATGTCCGTTACTAGTGTACTTAGATTATCCATTGCTCCTCTCCCTTTACGAAAACCAAATTGAGTCTGAGGCATCAAGTCATTAGCTTCCAGCCACCATTCGAGACGATTCTTAACTAGTTTCTCCAGGGTCTTCCCCACACACGACGATAGAGCAATTGGTCTATATGAAGAATGGTGTAAAGGATTTTTACCAGATTTTAAAACTGGGAGTATTAACTGGGTTGTCCATTCTATCATTAAACAATTCCTTGTCCATATTTCGTTAAAGGTGCTAAGAAGTAAATCCAGTGCTTTTAAAGGGAGATTTTTTAGCATTGCATAATTGATGTTGTCTATTCCCGGGGATGTATTCTTGGTTGTAGCGAGTGCGTTTTGTAATTCCAGGATGGTGAAAGGTGTCATGATTGGGTGTGAGTAATCTTCAGCTTCATGACGTTTCCAAGGGGCGTTCAAACAAGAGGATGGTGATATTCTGTCAACGAAGTCTTCCAGCCAGACCGGATCAGTGTCGAAGGGTTCAGCTACACTTAATTTTTTTTAAAGATCGGACTTTCTTCCAAACATCGGAAAGACTGGCGTCTTTATTCAGGCTGTTGCAGTATTTTACCCATTCCTCCTTTTTTCGATGCTTTAAAAACTTTTTTGTCCGAGCATCCTCACGTTTAAACTCCAGGAATCGTTCAAGAGTCTGCTCTTTCCGATATCTATTCAGGGCTAGTCTGCGTTTCGCCACCGTTTTCGAACACTCTGTATTCCACCAAAAGACTTTAGGTTTTCTACATAAACCAGCTGTTTTACGGCGAGGGATTGGCTTGATAGCAGCTTCATTGAGTTAGTTCTTTATATAATGAACATTCAAGCAGATTTGGTTTAATTTCTTACTGAAAGTTTGAACTCAGTGACTGAAAATACATCACATTGAAGTAATTGGAATGGAGAGCCAATCATTTGGAAATACACGAATCGTAATTTGGCAAGGCAAGGCAAAATATAAACAAGGCTAATGCACGGATGGAAATTGGGTGTTTGGCAGAAATGAAAGAGGCTCAGTCAAGTGTCTGACAAGAGGTAGACCACTGAAACCACATTAATACGTCATCTCATTCTAACCATGGAGGAAAGAATTCCTTCCTCCATGATCCTAACCATATCCTAACCATGGAGGAAGGAATAATATGGAGACGACGCAAGAGACCTTTACCACGCATGGGAGTGAAGCAGGCCGGCGGAGGAGTGGGGGGGCATGGCCGGAGTGGTGGGGGCTTGACCGCTTCCCAACAAACACGGGGAATATGTACAAACACCTCAAGGGGACTCTAGGATAAACGTGACGCCGCAATCTGGTGATGGATTATTATGTGACTCGATGAGACAAATAAAAAATGAAGAATAAAATTTTTTGATATTCTGCTTAGTTTTCGAGATATTCTGTCTCAAATGTGAAATGGTTTTGGTTGAAATTCAGAATAAAAAATTATTCAAAGTCAAATTTTATGATAAATTTTTATTTAAAAAGACGAGACAAATAAAAAATAAAGAGTAAAATTTTTCGATATTTCACCTAGTTCTCGAGATATACTGTCTCAAAAGTGAGGTGTCTTGAGTTGAAATGCAGAAGAAAAATTTCGCAAAAGTCAAATTTAATGATGGATTCTTATGTAACACGACGAAAAAACTCGATAATAAGGAATAAATGTTTTCGATATCTTGCTTAGTTTGGGGGATATACAACATCCAAATTGAGGGGTTTAGGTTTGGATGCAGGCTGGACCAAAAATTAATTCTGTCAAAGCCACAAAGCATGGTTGACATGCAAAATGGATATTTCAGTTTTATTACTACCACTTGTGGTTAGTCTGAAATGTGTCCTAGACCAGAAAAAAAGTAAGAGGACCCACTCTAGGGATGAGCAACCCAGACATTTTGTAGGCTGGTACCAGAAATAAAATGTTTATTCAGTCACCTTAATGAACATTCTCTTGATCAAGATGTGTTGTCTAATTTCACAGCCCTACTTATTAGGACAATTGTAAAAAAATTATCTCTCAGTTAGATTTAGATACGGGGGGGGGGGGGGGGGGGAGAATGTTGTACAAAAAAAAGAGACTAAATTAGAAACACATTCCCCAAATTGATTTTGTTCAAAGGCCAATAACTTCTTTATTTATGAAGCCCATTTTTATTTCTGCATGAACCTGTTTCGACATAAATAGATGAGAAAGATTTCAAAATCGGTAAAAATAGGTATAGACGTATTTACAAACAGAAACAAGTCTTATATGAAGCTTTAAAAATAACCTAAGTCAATGGCCTGAAATAGCTATTTAAAAAATTAATAAAACTCACAGCCTCTCACATAACAGTTAATTTCATCATCCATTGTCAGTATAATCAGCAACGTGACGAAGGAAATCGTAATAGTAAATTCACTGAATCGCGAAGTAAAACACGCCCCTTTAAATCTCATTTTAAACACTCGTTAAAAAATAATGCTAGTCTATTATGTGCCAAATAGCAAGTTTGCTGATTTTCTACACTACACCAAGAAAAATTTGCGAACAAAGTCATCCCATTGAGAGCTATGACTAAATATTTATAGACGTGCTGCAAAGTTTGCGGTGTCTACCGCTCACTTCAACAACGATAATTACAATTCAACTTATGAAATGATATTCCAGGTTCTTTCCTGTCTGGCCTATTTGTGCAAACGTACGCAACACAAGCTGGCATTTTTAAACACTTATACACAATACTAAATGAAATAATCACTGCATCTACCACAATGTGAACACCTTAATTGTTGGGAAGCGCCATATGGTCGCTGCCGGTGCTGCCACCATGCGGGAGAGTTTAGTGCTTGCTTCACCGTTTTAACGTCACTTCTCCTCCATATAATTCCTTCCTCCATGATCCTAACAGCCACTATGCCAATGCAATGCTAGCATCTTTGAGGGCTGTAGTGGTTTTATTATTATTATGTTGTTCAACATATGTTATCCTCATGAAATAACCTCAAGGTAAAGATCATGGATCATAAAAAGTGGTTAGAAATACTAAGTGCATTAAATACTGATAATGATTTAAATGGGGACTACGTAATTACAAAAATAGAAGAGAAATTAAAATTAGCAGATCCAAGTATACATGAAGAATGGAAAAACAATTGTTTTGAAATAAACCATTCATTTAAGTTTACTTACGATTACGGCGATGATCACCAAACATTGTTAGGTTTTGTTGCTAGTAACGGCTTTTCAAATATAGCAAACGCTCTGGTAGTTAAAGGTGCTGATATTAATAAAGCAAATAAGTATAGAAGTACTCCTTTACTTTTGGCTGCTAAAAATGGCCATGTAGAAATAATAAGAGCCCTAATAGACAAAGGAGCTGACATTAATAAAGCAAATATACATAGAAGAACTCCATTAATCTGTGCAGCTCAAAATGGTCACATAGAAATAGTAAAAGCTCTAACAGGCAATGGAGCGGATATTAATATGGAGGACAAAAATTCCTGGGCACCTTTGCATTATGCTGCTTATAGTGGTCACTTAGAAATAATAAAATACCTTATAGACGAGAAGAATGCTGATTTTACAATTGCTGACAAAGAAGGGGAAACTCCTTTGCATTATGCTGCTTATAGTGGTCACTTAGAAATAGTAAAATACCTTATAGACGAGAAGAATGCTGATTTTACAATTGCTGACAAAGAAGGGGAAACTCCTTTGCATTGTGCTGCCGAATGTGGTCACTTAGATGTAGTAAGGTTCCTGATAGACAAGAAAAAAGCTGATTTCATGATTGCTGGTGATAAAGGGTTGAATTCTTTGCATTGTGCTGCCAGTGGTGGTCACCTTGAAGTACTAAGGTACCTGATAGACAAGAAAAATGCTGATTTTATCATTGCTGACAACAAAGGCTGGAATACTTTGTGTCATGCTGTCCTTGGTGGTCACATAGACATAATAAAATACCTGATAGATCACAAAAATGCTGATTTTGGGATTGTTGACAAAAAAGGTTACACTCCTTTGCATTGTGCTGCTGGTGCTGGTCACTTGGATATAGTGAGGTACCTGATAGATGATAAAAATGCAGATTTTACCATTGCTGAAAAGGAAGGTATAACTCCTTTGCACTCTGCTGCCATAGGTGGTCACTTAGACATAGTAAGGTATCTTATAGATGAAAAAAATGCCGATTTTACCATTACTGACAAAGAAGGCTGGACTCCATTGTGTCATGCTGCCAGTGGTGGTCACTTAGACATAATAAAGTACCTGATAGCTGAAAAAAATGTCGATGTTACCATCGCTGACAAGAAAGGCTGGACTCTCTTGTATTGTGCTGCCAGTGGTGATAACTTCAGAAGAGTGAGGTATGTGGCAGATGAAAAACATTCTGGTATTGCCACTACTGACAAGGAAGGCTGGACTCATTTGCATTGTGCTACTTATAGTGGTCAATTAGTAAGGTGCCGGACAAATAAAAGAAATGCTGATTTTACCATTTCTGACAAGGCTGGCTGTACTCATTTTTATCACACTGCCGGTGGTGGTCAGTTACAGGTAGTAAGGTACTTGATAGATGAGATAAATGCTGATTGTGCAATTGCTGATGGGGAAGGTGGGACTCTTTTGCATTGTGCTGCTGGTTGTGGTCAGATAGACATTGTAAGGTACCTAATAGATGAGAAAAATGCTGATCTTACCATTGCTGACAAGGATGGCTGGACTCCTTTGTATCGTGCTGCTAGTGGTGGACACTTAGATGTAGTAAGGTACCTAATAGCTGAAAAAAATGCTGATTTTACTGTTGTTGACAAGAAAGGCTGGACTCCTTTGCATTGTGCTGCCAGTGGTGGTTACTTAGATGTAGTAAGGTACCAGATAGAAGAGAAAAATGTTGATTTTACTAATGCTGATAAAAAAGACTGGACTCCTTTGTATCATAGTGATGGGGGTGGTCACTTAAACATAGTGAAGTACCTGATAGAGGAGATAAATGCTGATTTTGTGATTGCTGATAGGGAAGGTGGGACTCCCTTGCATTGTGCTACTGGTTGTGGTCGCTTAGACATTGTAAAGTACCTCATAGATGAGAAATGTGCTGATTTTACCATTGCTGACAAGAAAGGCTGGACTCCTTTGTATTATGCAGTCTATGGTGGTCACTTAGAAGTAGTAAGATACCTGATAGAGCATAAAAATGCTGATTTTACCATTACTGAAAAGAAAGGTGGGACCCCTTTGCATTTTGCTGCCAATGGTGGTCACTTAGACATAGTAAGGTATCTAATAGATGATAAAAAAGCTAATTTTACTATTGCTGATAAGGAGGGCTTGACTCCTTTGCATTGTGCTGCCAATGGTGGTCACTTAGACATAGTAAGGTATCTAATAGACGAGAAAAAAGCTAATTTTACCATTGCTGATAAGGAGGGCTGGACTCCTCTGCATTGTGCTGCACATCGTGGTCACTTAGACATAGTAAGGTACCTAATAGACGAGAAAAAAGCTAATTTTACCATTGCTGATAAGGAGGGCTGTACTCCTTTGCATTGTGCTACACTTGTTGGTCACTTACACATAGTAAGATACCTGATAGAGCAGAAATGTGCTGATTTTACAATTGCTGACAATATAGGCTGTACTACTTTGCATTATGCTGCCTGTGGTGGTCACTTAGAAGTAGTGAGATACCTGATTGAGCATAAAGATGCTGATTTTACCATTGCTGACAAGAAAGGTTGGACCCCTTTGCATTGCGCAGCCAGTTTTGGTTGCTTAGATGTAGTAAGGTATCTGATAGAGCAAAAAAAGGCTGATTTTACCATTGCTGACAAGATAGGCTGGACTCCTATGTATTATGCTGCCCTTCATGGTCATGCAGACATAGTAAGGTACTTGATAGATCAGATAAATGCTGATTTTACCATTGCTGACAAGGCAGGCCAGACTCCTTTGCATTGTGCTGCTGGTGGTGGTCATGTAGACATATTAAGGTATCTAATAGATGAGAAAAAAGCTAATTTTACCATGCTAATAAAGACGGGTGGACTCCTTTGTATTGCGCTGCTAGTGCTGGTCACTTAGATGTAGTAAGGTACCTGATAGATGAGAAAAATGCTGATTTTATAGTTCCTAATGAAGAAGACTGGAATCCTTTATACCTTGCTAATCTCAACCGGGGTAAATTAGATGTGGTTGAATACCTAGTAAGTAAAGGTGCAGATGTTAATATTGTTACCACTAAAGGTAGATCCCCGTTGCATGGTGCTGCATGTAGCGGCAAATTGGATGTGATAATATATTTAATAGAGAAAGGTGCTGACATCAATATCAAAGATAAATATTGTCACACTCCTCTTTGTACAGCTGTTGAAAAGGGGCATTTAGATGTAGCAAAGTATCTAATAGAAAACCAAGGAATGGATACTAATGTTAAAGATCTAAGTAATAGAACTATTCTACATTTAGCAGTCCACAGTGGTAGTTTAGACATGGTAAAATATCTTATAAAGGAAAAGGGTATCAGACAATACATAAACAGTAGAAGATTTGATAATCGTTGGACTACTTTACATGAAGCTATTTCTAAAGGCTACCGGGAGATAGCAGAATTTCTTATAAGTGAAGGAGCTTTAGTAAATGCGGGTGATAAATACCATAATACTCCTCTGCATAAAGCTGCTATAAGACGAGATTTGGATACAGTCAGAGTGCTTGTGAGTAAAGGTGCAAAGCTTAATCCGTGTAACAGTGATGGCAGAACACCTTTGCATTTTGCTACTAAAGAAGGTAATTTAAGTTTGATTAAGTTCCTTGTGGAAAAAGGAGCTAATATCAATATTAAAGATAAATATAATAATACTCCTATGAATTTAGCTGTTGACCAAGATAGAAAAGATATTATAGAATTTTTCAGCACTATCCCTTGTGATAGACTTGAAAAACTTTCTACCCACAGTAGTACTAACTGGCGAAAATAAATTTTGAGAGTTACTAAAAATACTAATACATATCATTATCGTTGAGGACCATCTCCAGTTTCCCGGGTGTGGTTTACGAGCCTTGGTTATTATAGACGAATACATATACTTCCATAATTAAGAATTAGAACCAAGGGGAAGAGGTACATGGGGGGTGGGAGTGAGGTGTGTGAGCCAAGCTACGTAGCTTTTCATTTGTTATTTATCATCGTCAAAATGGGGCCAAGAATACGTAACAGCATATACATATTCCTTACCGTCATTTAATATCTCCTTATTTTAGATACCATTTGTACTGACATTGCCACGCACGTGTCTGATGAAGTCATACTGTTCAGGTTGCACAGGTCCAGAGCATTTGATCTATACAACAAGTGATGGCGCACTAACTAGACTCAAATTCACTTACAGATGCCACACAAAATTTTCCATGCCTGTGATAGTTTGGATTGTTCTTAGGGGGAGGGGGGGGGAAGCTATTCTGATTCAGATTGCACATATGTCCACACAGTGTGCATTGATAAAATAATTCTAATTTTGTTGTGTTAAGTGAATTAATTACAGTGATTGATGAAGTGTTATTTCACCTTCAAAGTGTGGTGTGAAATGGCACTGTACAATAAACTGCAAGGTTTATTGGAAATATTTTTCAGGCAAGTTTTCAATATCAAAATTTCATCAATGAGCTATCAAAATCATTCAAGCATGCCAAAAAATTATTTCCTGGTAAATCAGAGAGAGAAGTGGCTGAACTATAGGAAAAGGAAACAAAAAGTGCAACTCTTCTTAGTTACTGTATTTTTTTTAAATTTTTTATATGGTTGGCATAGTTTGTTCTATTTTATCAGCTAGTAAACCATGCTGCATGAATGAGGAAAATATTTTTAATAACACTTCAATAAGATGAAGATCCCTGACTGAACCTGAGAAAGAGGTTTCCCCAATAACTGATCATTTGTGGGAGAAGCTTATATCACCATTTCATTCCATGTAATTATAAATAAGTATATATAGTAAATATAGCTCCTGTTCATTATATATCCAGTAATTTTAATGACAGTGTGGTAGGGAAGTCCGCACAAAATGTTTTTTGGAATTAATAGGGGTAAATTGACATTTCACTTGGGGGTGGGTGGTGTCAGAGCAGGAGCAAATGGGCAGAAGGGGTGAGAGGAGGTATTCAAAAGAGGCCAGAATGATGGAGCCACAGTGTTTATGGACTCTCTCTCAGTTACAATAAACACTGGTTTAAATTTCAAACATGGTGTATGAAGCAGCCTTGCTTTCGGTGTAGGCTTTAGTGATTTAGTGACAGTGGTACCACCTCCTCTTCAGTTGTTTCTCACATTCAAAATCACTATATTTTCACATTTGCATAGCCAAGCTTTGTTCTCACTATTTGGGAGCTGGTGAGTCATTAGATGTGAAATTAGTGTTATAGGAAAGGTGTAAATGGTTAGCAAGGGAAACTTTTTGTCTGGAACATGCATTTCACCACTAATAAATAAAATAATAACAAGAATTGTGAAAGTGAAAATGCTGTTGGTCTTGTGGTGAGTCTCAGTATGTACACTTCTGATCCCCTTGCCATATATCTCTCCCCAATGCATAATTTTAAAGGGAATATTGTAAAGTTAATGTTTATTTTTGTAAATTATCTTGTATAATTTTAGTGTTAATTTCTTCCTCCATCTACCTTAGACTTTTTGGTAAATTATTCATCATTTCACATGGTAATTTGTTACAATCCGTGACACCCTTACCCACAAAAGAAAATTTTCCCACATCCTTATGCATGGAATTGAGTGCCAGATTATGATTTGCTCATAACAGCCTTCCCACCTTCATCTGTGTCGTGGGATGGGTTTACTTTCCCTCTCTTTCCTTACATTTGGAAATTATTATTAAAAAAATCATTTTTTGCTGTATGAAAGGACTCAGTCAACATTACCAAAGTGTATTGTAAGTATTTTTTCCCTACATTTATCACTTAGTTATCATATCATGAAATACTTTTATTCTTGTATGTATGGGAGCACCCATAAACTATGTACAGGAAAAGGTGGGGAAGGGGCTATGTAGAAGGGGAAAGGTGTTTTCGAGTTAAGCTATGTAGCTCACCATCAGTGGCGTAGCTAGGTCAACAAGGGCCCCGGTGCAAAAAATTTATTTTGGGCCCTCAGGCCAGACGGGTGACCTTTTTTTTGCTTTGTCTGCTGGTAGGGGCCCCCTGAACTGAGGATGGGGGGCCCTTGAATTGTTCTTTAGGGGCCCCTGAGCAGTTGAGCAGTGGTTGCCCCCCCCCGAGCAGCGAGGGGCTCCTGTGTTCTCAGGGGCCCCTTAGACGACGGTAGAGCTAAAAAACGCTCCTGGGGCCTCTAAACTCTGCTTGAGGGCCCCTAGAGGTGCGCTTAGGGGCCCCTTGAGGTATGCTTGGGGGCCCCCTGAGCGTGAGGGCCCCGGTGCACTGCACCGCCTAGCCCCATAGTAGCTACGCCCCTGCTCACCATATATTTTATTTCTCACTGTTAAAATAGGGTACAGAATTCTCAATAGTATATTTATTTCAGTTATTTAGTTATCTCAGTATTTTAGACATCATATATACTGACAGTGCTGTGCATAGTTCTAACTTGAAGTCTGTGGCACGACAGTATAAAAGCCATGTGTGTGTTCGTGTTGAGCGGTGGAATCGGGACGAACCGATTGTTGAAAGTGTGACGCGAGATGCGAGTTGGATTGTTGAAGGCAGTATGTGACTCACTGTCTTGGAGGTCGGTCACAGTTGGTTGCGCGGGGCAGTGATTGTTTGGCGGGGCGTCTGGCACTATCGTGTGGACCTGATGAAACATTATAAGTACGCCGCTGTCGTGCATATAAACTGCAGTGTTTCGTAAATAGCAGTGAACTCGTGGGCGTTGAACTAAAACATCCAAACCAAGTGATAATAGTGTAGCTCAGAACTTGCAGTTTGGAGGAGAAGAAGTCCTGGATAGCTTGTATACATGGTCAAATTATAATCGTTGGTGGTGGTGGCTTAGTAATTGTATGTTCGGTGAATAAATTGAAAGATTATCTCTATGGCGACTTTGTCAATTATTAGTAGAAGAACCTGCAATCCATTGATACCGAGACAACAACAATTACCCCACACCAAGCTGCTAGTGCATTATCGCCGATAGCAGACCACACTTTATCGTTACAAGTCAAAGAGTTTGGATCACATGACACCGGCAGATTTGAACTAACCGACACGAGACGGTGCATTATGAGCCGAAAAACGTTAGGCATGCAATACCTATACTCGCTTTCTGATTTCACACAGAATTCTCCACACTAGCGAAAGTTCGTTTTTTATTTTTTTTTTTTTATTGAGAGAGATTTTCCTCACTATAGATGTTTTACTCGAACAAACAATAAAACACTGTTTTGATTCAGATCGCCTGCGTATCATCATGCAGCATGTTGATAAAATAATTCTAATTTTATGCTTTCAAGTCCATCTTTAGTTCTACAGCTCACCGAAGTGTTATTTCAAATTCAAAATGTGGTGTAAAATGGTGCTGTGCAATAAGTTTATGATACTTATCAGAAATGTTTTTCTAACGAGTTCAAAATCCAAAATGTCAGTTAGCTGTGATAATTTTTTAAGTACAACAAAATACAGCTGCTCTTAGTTTTTTTAGGTGTCAGGTGTAGTTTTATCAATTAATAAACAGTGATGGAAGGAATTAGGAGAATGTTTGTAGTAACACCTCGAAAAGGAAGAGATCCCTGACTGTACCTGATAAAGAGGTTTTCCCAATAACTGATAATTTGCAGGAGCGTCTAGTGTCACAATTTCATTCTGAATGTTTATAATTATAGAAAAGTATTCAAACCAAATATTGGCCGTGTTCATTATACATGTTAGACTCAAAGACCGCTTACTGAGCAAAAAAAAAAAAAAAAAAAAAAAATCCCTACCACAACTCATTCTGGTTTCTTGAAAATGGCCACCACTCATTGTGGCTTATCAGTATCTAACTCTTTGTGTTTGTGACAAGACAGGTCAGGCTGCATCTGACATATACTATTTTTCTTACCCATCACATTACAAGGCTAAAAATAAAAAAAAACATCATGCCTCCTGGACCAGACATGTGTTATGTTGTGGCCTTTTTGAGTTAGTCATAACATGTTATGGCTGTTTTTTGTTAGTGCCATAATGCGAATAACATGGTTTGGCCATTTTCAAGAAACCAGAATGCATTGTGGTCATACTTTTTTCACTCAATGAGCATTTTCAGTCTTTGAGCACAATAATTTTAATGATAGTCTGGAAGAGAAAACAGAACAAAATGTCTTCTGGAATTAATACAGAAAAAAGCTACGTTCCATAGGGAGTTGGGGTGGGGGGAGGTTAAGGCAAAATGCACATCAACCTTCGTGGGGGAAGTGGGGCTTCAAAAAGAGGCCGAAATGGAGCTATGTAGTTTATGGATGCTTCCTGTGGTAAATGTAGGGTTTTTAGGGAGATCTTAAAAATGCAATACAGTTGCCCTATCAAAATTCTGAATATTAGCACTTCTTGTTTAGTGCTACAGAATCAGATGAGTCTATTACAATGTGTTGCCACAAATTTAATATTAACTGTTAATTTAAAAATTATCTGTTAATATTTCAGTTGTTAATGCTCTTGATTGTTAATTTTGATATATTTTAGTGCATTATTCAATTTCTGTCAAACAGTATATAGTTTTTTTTCATTGCCTGAGAGTAAAACTATATTTCAAATAAAACTGTTGCTCAGTTCAGAGCTGAATTCCTGTTTTGTAATCAATTTTTTACTTTATTTTTTTGTCTTACAGGTAGTAATGATAGATATTAGAGATAAATTTTGATGTACAAGGACATTTTAGATTATAGAGAATATATTTTTGCAAATTGGATTTATTTGAAATATCCTTAAAATCAAAATATTATAATCATTTTGAGCCAGAATAAGAATAATATTTTTGAGATACTTTTATGTATTTTGTATGATTCTGTATGAATGTAGTTTTTATAGACTTGTTTGTTGGAGATATTTATTTTAAACTGGTTTTTGTAATTTGTGATAAAAAAAGAAAAAAAGCAGAACAGGTTTTACATGACAAATATTGCAGAAAAAAATGTATTTTTAAATGGTTTACCACAAGATTTTTTAAATATATTATTTAAATTTTTTATTTGTTTCTTGAAACTATTAAAGATTATACAAAATGTTAAAGATTTTTTAATAATAATATATATATTTTCCCTAGGTACTAATGTATCTAATTGCTGCAGTAATTGTACACCTTTTATGCAGTATTACAATGGTTGACAAATATGAAGAATTTGTTACCATTATATATTTCAATAGAATTTAAATTTATGGTTCTCTCTACCTTTACTCATTGCATCTCAAGTTTTCATTCAGAAATGTCATTGTTCTTTGTATCTTATCATCCCTGCTGTCTGTCATATGTGACAAGCGTTATTTGAGTGTGTGTTTTTTTTTATATACATCTAAACACTCAAATACACAAAACTAGGTTTGTAGGGAGTGATTTTCACCAAAACCAATCTCTTACAAAAATTCTTCTCGGACGTTCTACCAGATCATTTCTTCCATGTGTGACGTTTCGACAACATCCTCTGTCGAAGTTGTCAGTGTCTTGTTGTCACATTGTCAACTTTGACCTTTTCGTCTGATGAAGACAACAGAGGCTGTTGTCCAAAACTCGCACGTGGAAGAACTGATCTCGCAGAATATCTGAGAAGAATTTTTGTCATCAGTACGCTGGGAAAGACTCAATTCTCATATCAAAACCAATATCTTCTCTGAGTATTCCAGACCCTGAAAGTTTGAGAGAAGACAGAATACATCCTGGTCATTGTGACCAAAATATATTGGTTGTAGAAGTATTTACCTAAAGATTTATTTAATTATATCATCCAGCCCAGTTTGTTTCATATCTGTTATACTTTTGTATGAGTTAGGCAAGCTATCGCAAAATGTGCAGTTCATCTCTCTACTTTCTAAACACTGTGAATGGTTCCCTTATGATAAGGATTGTGTGTGGCACAACAGTTAACAGTATGTATGAGCATTTGAAATAGTATCTCTTTTTGTACAAGAATTAATTTTCAACCTTTGAATCACAATCTAAATTAGCTTTACGTGTGGCCAAGATATGTATTGTCTTGCACTCTTATACTAAAATACTTCAGATATAATTCTTATCAAGGATAGAACAGCTTAACTCTTGGGCTAGTGATTTGTTTTTGTTTGTTATATGTATTACCTTACATTTGTTGCAATTTACTGTAGTTTGAGTTTCGTTTTATCACTCTTCATTAAAATGGAATTAAAATAATGTTGCATCCTTAAACAAATAGCACGAAAACTAGGTTGTAGACTTGTGACCGTGGCATAAAAGAAACATTTCTGTAGGGAAATGTCAACCTCCAGAAAGGTGATAAGTGTTGTAAGAAATGAATAAAATTAAAACTGCTAACTAATATAAAATACTTAGTTAACTTGATGTGATAGTGAGGATTGATTGACTTGTGATTTGGAAATTAAGGGATTGGTCATTTTGTAGGGAATGCAATCCAAACAGGTTTGTAACACTAATATTATTCTACACTAACCTGGTGTCAAAACACAGATATGTTGCTGAAATTCTACAGCAATCTGCATAGAAACTTATCCAAGGTAATAAATTTTTTGTCTGTAGTTGAGCTAATTAATTATTTGATTTAGTTGTTTTAATTTATTAAATTGCGATGGAATTCTCCTACAACAGTTTTAATTTCAAATTCTTTCATCATTTTTGGGTAATTATTCATCCCTTTCATCAGTAATTTGTTCCAATCCCTGATCCCCTTACCTACAAAAGAAAATTTTCCCCCTCCCTTATACTTGAAGTTAAGTACCAGTTTTTTGGTCATAGAAACCTTGCCCCCTTTCAAGCACTACTATTAATTTTGCCATCAATATCTTCAGAAGCCTCATCACCAATATATGACTTGTACACTCTTACCATTTTTTTCACCCTCTTTCTGCTATCTAATACAGTGCTGGGCCTGGAGGGAGGAGGGTGAAGGTGGGGAGTCAAACTGGATCGCTTGCCCCGGGTGGCAACTTAAGGGGGTGGCAAAATTATGTTTAAAGGACAGCAAATTTATATCCCGGCAACCCTTTGTTTTTTTTTTTGAGACATGGGTTGGCGACAATGGGAGCGGCAAAATAATGTTCGAAAGTGGCAGAAAACTCTCAGTTTTTGCCCCACCTTGGAAAATTCCTACATCCACCACTGATCCAATGAGTTCCATTCCAGCTCCTTTATCATATCATGTAAGAAACAAAACTTGCAGTGGGGTTCTGCATAAAGCTTGGATCTTAGCTCTGACCGTGCGTAACCTTGGATATTACAGTTCTGACTTAAATATAATAACCCTGTCACCACATAGCTTATTTAAACCAAAAGCTATGGAGAGGTGAATGTTAAATGATGTTAACGAGTTCATTGTTATTTGAATAACTATATTCTTCAGATTTTTCAAAGTCAAAAACTGTTACAGAAGGAAAGTTTGCAAGTTCGATTAACCGTTCGAGCCAGACCACACTCCAAAGTTCACTTTGTACTGATTATTACTGGAAAGTACATCTAGAAAAGTTCGTCACATGCTTCTGTTATGGCACTTGGTTAGCCAGTGACCGACATTTAAGAAATCCCGAGGCCCCCATATAGTGTAATGCTATTTCAAAACTGCATTGTAGTAAAACTTGAATTCGTGAATCTATATTATGCCAAAATAAAACTTGCAGGCCTATTGGGTACATGTTATTGCGTGCACGGTTCCTGGACAATTGAGGGCGACTAACTGCACGCATGAGTCTATATCATCGCGCTCCCCGCTTCTTGAAGATTCCTGGCGACTCTGCTTGTGTCATGATGGACTGATTATAATTATAAATAACTCAGTTCTTTCGATCCAAACATATATTGTTTATTATATATTATTTGAGTCTACTAGGGATTACAATGAAATTGGTTACTCTCAGAAGATGCAGGTTCGTTTTTTGCCAATGATTATCTCGAGCATTCAATCTTCTCATCTACGCTGATAACTAACATCTCACGAGTCTTCATCTCCATAGCAACTTATATCTTATTGCTTTTTTTCTCTAAGAGTTTGTATATTATTAATTTCTATCTGCTCTCAGAAATCAAAAATATAATTTTCTTATGAAAATATTTCTGTTCTGCCACATGCTCTCTCACAAATTAGTTCAGAAATTAGAAATATTATATCAAAAAAATGTTCCACTTGAGATATTGTTGATTTATTAATTACTTTTATTCAATGACACAATTATATTTCGATACATTCTCTCTAATTGTACAGCCTAACCCTGCACCTCCAATAAAAATAAAAAAAAATAAAAAGGGCGCCCAAATCAACAAACCACGCCCGACAGCCGTGCTGGCCAGGATCACATATTATTACTTAATACCAAAACACTATGCTACCCCAGTTACTACACATACTACAATCTGTGGAACACTATATACATCTTATTGCAATTATTTATGTTAATTATAATCAGAACATTATTAAATACACACTATAAATACAAATTTAATTATATACTACAATTTGGTCACTGTAATGCCTCTGTCTGTCATTTTTAAATGCTGATACGGGGGACTCGACGATTTATTATTAATTTAATTGCAATGGAGCTAATACTCTAGTGCCAATTCTACCAGTCATCTAATTATTCCTTTTTTACTTTATTTTTTAATATTTTCTTTTATAATTGGTGTGTCGGATCCCTCCCCCATTTATTTTTCTGATTTACAAATTTTAATTTTAAATTCCTTAAGTGCTTTTGGTACATTACTTACTCATCACTTCGCTTGGTAATTTGTTCCAATCCCTGACACCCTTACCTACAAAATAAAATTTTCCTGCTCCCTAATGCATGAAATTGAGTGCCAGCTTGTGGTCAGGGTCGTGTTTCGCATTACATGCCCTATTCCTAATTCTTTGACAAATATCCCACCATGCCCCATCACCAACATATGCCCTGTATATTCCCAGCACTCTCTTCACCTTCCTACCTTCATCTAGTAATCCCCAATCCCAATTTAATTTTCTGAAATATTTTTTTTCCTTTTGCTGTTAGGATATTGGTTTTATTTTGACGCTGTGTTAGTACGATCATTTATTTTTGCTATAAAACTTAAATTTTCGTGGATTAAAACTAATAGTGCGTGGTATTACATGTTAAGAATTATTTTTAATTTCCTTCGCTTTCAAATCACCGTATTGATAATGCTATTATTTCAGCCACATATAAATAATTCCAAAATGTCATGATTTGTTCACGGTGCAGTGTATTTATTAATGCACATTTGACTGAAGCCATGATTATTTTCGAACGTCAATATTATCTAAGGTTGTGGTTCGGTTGAAGTACAGCCTGGACCATGATGACAGTTGATAAGCTTTGTTGAAACATAAGAGACTATGGATTTAGCTTTATAATTAATGTGTTGTAGCATTAGGGTATTAATTATTTTAAATTCTCTTTGATTTCAATAAAACCGTATTATTGATGTTATTATTTCAGTCGCATTTAAGTACCTCCAGCAGGCAAAGATTCGATAGCGAAACACTGAATGTATTAATGCGCTTGTGACAGATGCCAAGTTTGTCATTAAGGTTGAAATGCAGCCTGGACCAAAATGGTAATTGACATGCTATGTTACAGCATAAGGCATAATGGATCTAGTTTTATAATTTATGCGGTGTAACATAAGGTGTTAAGATGCCTAGTTAATTTTTAATTTCATTGGTTGCATGTTGCTATCGTCATTAACTCAATTGCACGTATGGAGAAAATCAGGGTTATGAAGTTATTTTATATAAAGAATTTATTTTACTGCCTGTAGTTTGAATACTCAAAATTTGTACACACGTTAAGAATATTTGCACATGAGAGCCACCAAATATATATCCATTGAAAAATGTGCAGTTCTGTAGAAGTTATTATGGAAAAACTACGTATTTTTACCTGTTAACTTTTTTCTAAGACATCTGTCTTTCGGAAAAAGAAAAAAAAAAAAAAAAAAACTGAATTTCATCTCCATAATGATATGTAAGGAAGAAATATTACCGTAATAATGTTTATTGTAATTCGTTTAGCAATCAAGTGAGACATATTGTACCAGAGACAAACTGTTTAACTGTCAATCAAAGACAATCTATATCTACCACATTAGTAATCTAACGCATTTCACATAACAACTGATCTGTTATGATGTGAATAAATGCTGCTTACGTTTGATTCATGTATTCTGTTTATTTTAGAGTACTGCGCTACAAAAAACTGAATAAAAAAAAAAAATGGAATCCTTAGTTTTGTCAGATTTTTGCGAAAGGAGTGAGCGTCTGAAAGTGCATAATGATCTGTGGCCCACAATTCTCCATATATAAAGGTTTTTAATTGCTTGCTCCCTCCCATGGTACATCTAAGTCATTAGCTATTTTTGCAGATTTTTACTCGCATCATTAGTTCTAAAAATTTGAAAACCCTGTCAAAATTGCTGTCATAGTTTTTGCGCAGCTCCCATTCGAATAGAGACATGCGCAGCTTGCTTACAAGCTTATAATAGTATAGATTAATCAAAGAGAAAGAGAAATAAAGAAACTACTGTACAAAAAACATCAGATATAAATGTCCCCACATTGAGGCATAATTAATTGGGTTTTGAAAACATCCAATTCATTTGCCGAGATGTACCAACATCTCAGGTGACAAAATTGTTATACTTTAATCAACCACCGATGGAGATTTTCAATCAAATTTCTGGTGAGCTCATTATTTCAATGTACAACTCACGGTGTGACTCACTAACTCATCAGTTACAATGGTTAGTGACAACTGTTTTCCTCAGCCACTAAATTATTCAATTTTTAATTGAACACACATAATATTAGCAATTTCACGGTGTCCAAATCCCTATTGCACTATACTTACATATACAAAAAAGACACTTAAAAAATACAATAAACAAAGCAAAAGAAGTCTAATACTAAGCACTGTCTCTTTCAGTCCCTTGCTCACTTGACATTGTTAAGTACTTTTACATAATTTTAACACCTGTCTTTATTTTTATACAGTCTTAATTCTACAATGTTTCTCAAACCAAAGGTTTTGTTTGACTCAGGGTATGCTAACAAATAAGCATTAACATTTGGCTTTGCAATTATTTTGAAAGACCCATGGTAAAATTTAAAAAAAACTTCTTAATTTTGGTATTCATTTCACACGACTTTTTCTGTGTTCTCACCAGAATGAGATCTCCACATTGAACTCTGTCATCATACCTTCTTTTTCTTTTGTCGGCTTTCTCCTTCGTCGTCTTTTGTGTCATCTCCTTTCCATATATTCTTATTTATTTCAAAAAATCTTCATTACAACTCATTTTCAGGTATCTTCGGTATAGGCAGTTGCCCCATCTCGTCTCTTGGTTATTGTTTTTCTTCTGACTATCCATTTATATTCACTATGTCAGTCATGTAAATATTCCTCACCAATCTTTATAACTCTTTGTTTTACAAATTATACATGTTACAAAAAGGTTTGCTTCATTATTAACATGCATGCATTGTACTGGTACCTGCTCCATTGTTGATAATTTGTGTTGCCTCCTCTAGCACAATCGATTCTTGCATGTAGACCTCATTTCTTCTTAGCAAAAAATAAAATCCTTCTTTATATTCTTCTTTTTCCTCATTCTTTATTGATTTTTCTTTTCTGTTTCCACATTCATAGGATTAGAATCCATATACTGTGTATGTTTCATCTGATCTTGTTTCATATTAGTTAAAATCGCCATGCCCCCCTTCAGTCAATTTTTTATCACATTTTTATCTTTTATTCTTCGTAATACTTGTTGCTTCATTTTGTAGCTTAATCAACTTCACTATTTCAAAGTCTTTGAAGCCGCTTTTCTTCAAAATATTCTATTCATCTTCACATACATTGCTGCTTGTAACTTATTCATTACTGATTCTCTTCGGTATCGGTTTCATTTATTCATCATATTCTTCGTAGCTTTATTCTTGCTAATTGACTTCTATGAAACACTTCCTTTTGTAAGTACATTTCCTCCACAAATTCCTCCTACTGCATTTTCGCGTAAAACTTTCACTTCATGATGTTTCTTTTTCTTTTCACTCCTGTTTGTCTTTGCTAATTCAAAAATTCCTTCATTACATTCAAAAATCTTCTCATCCCATTGTAGACATGCATTAATTATCCTAAAGTACTCTGCTGCATTTCCTTTCAGCCCGGAACTTCTGTCATAATCTTTTAAGTTTTGTTACAATATGTTCTGTGCATTGGATGATTGGTTATTCTTTAATTTAACCTTTATTACATTTCTCTTTCGTTTCCTTCTCACTTCTCCCAATGTCTCTTTCTTCTCTCTTAACGTATTTTGGCCATCTTTATAGACCTACTTAGTGTCTTCACTAGCTCTTGTCTTTCTTTTCACCCCGTAGTATTTCGTAATGATTACTTTTGTGCTCCCATAATTTTCAAAATCAAGCTCTTCGTGAATACTTTCTTCTTTTTCTTCACAACAGATGTTGCTTCTCAAATTTTCCATATTTTCAAACTGACTGTGCTTTGATAAGACATTCAAATAGTTACGCAAAAGCACCTTGATCGATTTGCTGTATGTAGGAGACATAGGCGATGGCCCGCCAGCTGATCTCCATAAGTTGAGTTATCATCTTCATGCGTGTTCTCCCTCTATATATATTTTCCAATACTTCTACCACCGGTAATATTTCAAGTTCTTCTGTACTATTTTCTTCCATTCGACTCTCTTCACTTTCCAACTTGTAACTTTCAGTTTCTCTGACAACACATAACACAGTGTTCCCTGCTTCTTGATCTGGCTTCTGGTACTCTTCTCGGTTCTACTTCAGTTTCAAATTAAGGAAGTCTTCTATGATTTCTCCTTCTGTTCTTTCAAACACTGTTTTATCAAAATGGGGATGCCTCGTCTCACCTCTTCTTTAAAATTTAATAAATCCTTTTATACCTCTTGTTTCCAATTTTTCTGCATTCTATGTATCTCCTCCTTTAATTCTCTCTTAATTTCTTGATTTGAAAAAATTCTCTCTTCATTTTTCCCATATTTTATTTCTTGATTTGCTTTTTCATATCTTTGACTTGCTTCTTACTGTTTTTGTATTAAGAAGGCAATCATTTGTTGGAGATCTATGTTCCTATCTCGAGTACAATCTGATCGATCCAAGTTTGGTGAAAACACGTTTTGCCTTGAATCCTGCCTCCCTTTACTAACATTTTCACTATCTAACCCATTATCTTCATCTTTATTACTAAAGCTATTATCTGCAAAATATTCTGCAACGCCATTTACATTGGCATTTGCATTCAGACTACTGCTAAATTCATTCTGAACAAGGCAATCATTACTACTGTTTTCGTCCCTGTTTACTTCATTCATTGACACTGACAACCCCAGTACTATCAGTTTGCCAACTCAACATATTAATCTGATCTTCCTCTAAACTACTTCTGGCATTTATCCTTAACAATGCTTGGCAATTATTATCCATGATAAAACACCAAATAAATTCCAGAATCTCCACAAATAATTTTTTACGTGGGATCAAACAGACAGCAATGAAACAATTGCTTCTCAAGGTTAGCAGCAACACAACAATAGTACAACACCGCCAAAAATGCTGATAATTCTCACAACAGACGTTAGACACCAGAACCACATTTATTTACAATAAATTTTCTGTTTCTGGAATGCATACAGAAATGCATTACATAAATTTCCACTCATTAAAGCACCAAAATAAAGCAAAATAGACATATACATACATTCAATAATTTATACACTTAACTAAATGAGAATAATATCCCCCCCCTTTTTTGATGTTGAATAACTTTCTTTTATTTGGACTTAGCTAAGAGTTCCACAGATTTCTAGATCTATATTAACCATGCTACCGCAAAATATGAATTTACTAGTTGACTACTTCTTTATACTTTTGAACATTTGACAATTTATGTTTCAGTTTAACTTTCGATATAATTTTGGATTACAAATTCAATTTCTTTTGCCAAATTGATAGTCTTTCACAATTAAAACTGACCTTATTGCTGTTCCAAACAAAATTTCTACCCAGTTTATCATTCTAGTTCCAGTTCTGCCAATTACTGATCAATTATTTGCACAAACTAAACATTATTTCTTCTTCTTGTGTTGTTGACTATAGAAATGCAAACCCTAAATAATAATTGGATTTCTACTTTCGCACTGCGTAAAAAAAAAAAAAAAAAAAAAAAAAAAAAAAAAAAAAAAAAAAACCTGTAGCTTTTGCTCTTCTACGCGCTGCTATGCTGTGTCAGAAGATCCAAGCCATTTAAGATGATAGATTATCAAGTAATTACCATCCATTATCCTGAAGTAGGGTCGCCACATGCGAGCTGATACTGGCGTGTAATCTAGTGGTCGGCCCATATTCTCCCCTTTTATACACATGCAAGCCGTCAGTTCAGAAATTAGAAATATTATATCAAAAAAATGTTCTCCTTGAGATATTTTTGATTTATTAATTACTTTTATTCAATGACACTATTACATTTCTATACATTCTCTCATATCGTACAGCAGCTCCTCTCGGCACAGGTTGACGAGCAAAACTGCCTCGCCCTGCACCTCCATATGAAAAAAAAGACGCCCAAATCAACAAACCGTGCCCGAAAGCTGTGCTGGTCAGGGTCACATATTGTTACTTAATACGAAAACAATATGCTACCCCGATTGCTACACATGCTAAAATCTGTGGAACTCTATTTACATCTTTTTGCAATTATTTATGTTGTTAATTATAATCAGAATATTATTAAATACACACTATAAATATCAAATTTCATTATATATTAATCAAAGAGAAAAAAATAAACTACTGTACAAAAAACTTCAGATATAAATGTCACATCTGATAAGTTTGGTAACATAATTTCTTCTCTTCTCTGATAAATCCTGACATCACTTCCTTTCAGTAAATGAAAGATTTTGAAATCTTTTCCTACCATCTGCCCAGTTAAATTTACTATCAAACTTTATGCCAATGTATTTAACTCTTCAACAAACAGTTCGCTCTGGTCTCGCATTCGGGAGGACACAGGTTCAAATCCTAGACTGGGCATCCAAATTTGGGTTTTCCATGGTTTCCCCAAATCACTCCAGGCAAATGCTGGAATGCTTCCTTCAAAATGCCATGGCTGAATTCCTTTCCCCTCCAAATAATCACTAACAACCTTTAGATTTTTATCTGTTTACCCAATAAGCAAAGGCGGATCTAGGAATTTTCCAAACCGGTGCAAAAACTGTCAGATTGCCACTCCTTCAAACATTACTTCACTGCCTCCATTGTTGCTATCCTGAGTGTCAGCCATTGTCACTGCACTGCCACTTGCGGCAGTAGTGGAGCTAAAAACAGGTAGCTGCAATATAAACACAATTTTGCCCCTCCCCTCTCTAGATCCAGCACTGCTAATAAGCTGACTCCTTGCATTTGCTTGTTGACTGTCCAGGTTACTTTGCAGTTGTTCAGTCTTCTCCAGTTTTTATCCTAACATATGGCAGTATGTCATCTGAAAAACATCCAAATTTCTCACTGGAAACCCTAATGCTTTACTTCTTACTTTTAAGAATTCCTCTATCCACCAACTAACTTTTTCACCCACTCCAGTTGTTTTACCTAATTTAACACACTGTCAAATTCCTTAGAAATATGTATTGCTACACTATTGATTTGATCTCTCTTGTTCATTTCATATTCACATGAATATCTCTGCACAAAGCCATATTATCAATTTGATAACCAGTTTTTTTCTTCAGACATTTGAATCCATCTGCCACCAATGTCAAACCAATTGTTCTGAAATTATCACTCCTTCTTTATGAACTGGTACCATGATCGCACCTTTCCAGTTCTTCATAAGCAAAAGTTATCCAGACTAAATAAAAATAACATTTCAGAATGTTGCAGACTGAAGAAAAGACAGAAAGGCAACTAGTACGGAGACAATGCCTTTTAGAGAGATGGTGAACAATTGAGCATGGCAATGCACTCTCCCAAAGTCCAACCCCGTCCTCCACATGGTGGGATATGGGCAACAGCATAAAGTAGGATACTGCCCATGGGGGTGAGGTACAGTGGGGACCTGGGTAAGATGAAGGGTGGAAAGGCACCAGTCGTTGATAAGGGCAGCAGGAGTAGTAGGAAAGCAGAGTAGTGGACTGGAACCAGGTGGTGGGAAGAAAGAAGAAAATGGGAGGCTTGTGTACAAAGCAGACCCGGCAGTGGCTGAAAACTGTTGAAGATGATGATGATTGTACTCCAGAGTTGGAGAACAGAAAGGGAAAAAAATGGTGATTAAACCTCGAGCATGGTAGCAATGGCTTTTGTTCAGTAGATGAAATATGGTCAGTTAATTATGATTCTAATGAGAAACAATGGAAAGCAGAGAAAATTCTCAAACTCTGAGGCATCTAGTAAGATCCTAAAGGAGTTGTACTACCTTATGTTTAACTGTAAATGACTGTTTTTATTCCAAAGTAAAACATCAATCAAGGTTATAGTTTTATCCTATGGAAGATATATAAGCGAAATGACAAAATTACAGCTTAAAGAAAGAGTGATACACTTGGGAAGCATAAGGAACAAAGGTTTCTAGTAGGGAATTACAAAATAATAATAGTCTTTTAGGTTTTGTTGCTGAACTGTAATGAAATAGAACTAGTGTGAACAGAATATTAATTATTAGACATTATAATGAAGGAAATAAGGGAGCAGTGCATTTCTTAGAAGCTTTGTTCTGTATTACTATAATATACCGTTTATAAGTTCTAGGCAGTTTTAATATTAACTCTTACATGTTGTAATGGTTGCTGCAAATATTAATAATTACAAGTTGGGTACTAAAGGGTTGTTATCAAAATGAACATGGCAACTAATGATAATATTAAAAAATATGCATTATCCTTATGAAATAGAAGGAGTGGGCCAGAGTATTAATAATGTTGTAAAGAACCAAACCACAATGAATTCTCAAACAAAATTATTTTACAATTTCTATAAAACCTTCGAAATAAATTATTTCACCATTTCTATAAAACTTTCGAAATAAAATTCAAGTGAATATTTATTTAATGAAATTAATTAAAATGGTGAAATAATTTTACATGTTTGTAAAGTGAGAGCAACGAGACTATCAGATGACGTTGGTCAAATCGGGAGCTCTGGACCAGATTCTGTCTCGAATTTTGTAATCTTACAATGGGCAGAGGGTGTCAGTGTTAGATTACCATAGTGTTGAAGGCTGGTGACTGGTAATTTGGTATAATGCTGCTGTCAGTTGTGTGTATTGTTACATTGGCTTGATATTGATATATTGTGTATTGATACATTGTCTTGAAGTCGGCAGCAACAGTAGTTTGTCACTGAATAGAGAAGTGATACACATACACCTGTGTACTGTGCCAGAAGTGGCAGCAAAAGAATTATCTATGCAGCATATTGTTCCAGAATTGATAGTGTAGTGAAATCTCTAAGGACCCAACATATGTTCATAATTTTCTGTGTAAAACAGTAAAATTATAAACTATTATTTTACTAGCCACAAACTGCTGCCAAAACTCCTGCTCACAAACAGATGCTTGTGACTGGCTTGTATGGTTTACACCCCTTGTAATGTAAGTGTTAAAGCTGATCCAGCAAACAGTGGCATAGCTAGGTTAACAAGGGCCCAAGGCCAGATTGGCACCCCTTTTTTTTCCATCTCTACCAAGTCTCTGGTGCATGGCACCGCCTAGCCCTCCAATAGCTACGCCCCTGTAAGCAAAGAATGATAAATCATTTTGGTACAGGAAGCAATCGAACTGAGATAGCACCAAACTACAAGATAGAATAATAAAATTTAGTGCCATATAGAAAATAAGATAGCAAAAATACTTGTGTAGAAAAGAATCTCTGTCGTGTTATTTAAAGTACAAACTCCTGATAAGCTAACAAGGAACATGTGATGGTAAGAGGCGATTCTGATTGCCTGATGGACCAAAGAATGATTCAGCCATGTTTGAGCAAATGAGTATTTCTCAGGTCTTCAATTGGTGCAGAAGGGCCTTACAACTATAACTATAGTAGCGCGATCAGAGTGGTGGCCATGTGTTTAGCTTGCTGGGCTGTATCCATTCTTAATGTGGATGTGGGGTGTCAAATCGGGGCTAAATAACTTCATAAACTGATTGACTGTGGATAAATGTGTTTGTGGAGGTGAATGTGTGTTAATAAGACACTGTTCCTAATTCCAAACCTGCGATCAGGTTTGGAGCAAAGTCCATTGTTGTGTGAAAACAGTAATTACATGCATGGTATCAGCCTGAAGACTTTTCAATATTAAATAAACTTTGTGATAACTTTATGCTGAGTTGGTGTGACTTATTTCTACATTCCAGATTCACTTAAAGATGGATCATTTAAGTGGAATTACTACGAACTTTTCCTGTAAAGGAATGGCAACCATGATTATTATTTTCTAAACCTTTGTATAGTCAATATTGTTTCGTGGTTCAGTATGACATGAACATTATTTCACCGTCAAAGTTTCCTAATCATTTACTGAAGGAGGTACCACAATTACTTTTAATAAACTACTAGTTGACCAAACAGCCATTGTCCTGTCCAATTTTCAATAATATTGTTTGTGATACATTTGTGAATTTGTGAAAACCTGTTTAAAACGTGTAACAAAGTAAAAATGAAAAAAATACATAGTACTGAGTGATCCTCGTATTTATTAACAATTGTGTCCATGATTATTCAATTTGAGCAGGAGTACATTCATAATTGTGCCAATTAGAATTCTTACATGCAAGATGAATTCTATTGGCTGTACACCAGTGAAATGCAGGAAATATGTGATTTGCCTTGAAAGTGATTGACTTGGAAAATTCCAAAATTTAAGTCTTATATTAAGTCAGAATTTCATGTTAACGAAATGATTTATTTTCTTCCATTGAATTAGAAATCCCCAATGAATCCCAAGGCATTTTAATTACATTTCAATCATCACATGACCAAAACAGTTTTGATTGTATCGTAGATCTTACATCATGCAGTCTAATGCCTACAAAGATTTTTTATGTGCCAACGCAAATGATCAATTTGCAATGTTGCAGAACTTTGGCAATAACACAATTCTTCTAAAGGTTGCATGTTAGAATTACATGGATTTTCATATTCAGCAGTAACTTGAATGCTGAATGAGCTGTTTAACTGCCTTCCTGCAATGTAGCTGCAATTCCTGATGAAGAAAGTTCAAGTGAAATTTCATTCTGCAAATGAATCGTTGCCAAAATCAATAAGATCAAAAAAGTTTAATTTAATTTAATTTAATTTAATTGCAATGGAGCACAGGCTCCGGTGGCAATTTCCCTACACAGCAGCTATCTTCCCCCTATCCTGCACCCACCTACATTTGCCCTCTACAAATTTTTTCTTTAAATTCCTTCAAAGTTTTCGGTAAATTATTCATCGTTTCTCTTGGTAACTCATTCCAATCCCTGACACCCTTACCTAAAAAAGAGAATCTTCCTACACCCTTGTGCCTGAAATCGAGTGCCAGCTTGTGGTCATGGTCATCTTTTCCCTTCCATGCACTACTTTTCATACCTACTGCAATATCTTTCCATGCCTCATCACCAGTATACGCCCTGTACACCCCCATGACCCTCCTCATCCTCCTCCTGTCTTGCAATGAATCCCATTCCAGCTCCCTTATCATATCCGTCACTGATTGCATTCTGCGATAATTTCCAGAAACAAATCTAGCAGCCCTTCTTTGCACCCTCTCCAACTCCTGTATTTGATACGTAAAATGAGGGTCCCATACTACACTACCATATTCGAGCAATGGTCTGACCAAAGTTTTGTAACCCAATTCCTTGACTTCTCTCGTACATCCCATCATAACTCTCTCCAACAAGTGCAGAACTCTGAAACCTTTTCCTACCACCTGTCCTATGTGTCCTGCCCAGTTAAGTTTGTTATCAAAAGTAATTCCAAGATATTTGCATTTCAAGTCTTCAGCAAGCAATTCTTTCCCCACCTTATATTCATAATTAACCTTTTGTTTTTTATTTGTGTATCTAATAAGCTGACTCTTCTTTGCATTTATCTTCATTCCATGTTTACTAACCCAATTAGATATCCTGTCCAGATCACCCTGCAACTGTTTACAATCCTCTATCGTTTTGATTCTTTTATACAGCATTATGTCATCTGCAAACAATCTAATTTCAGATAGTAAACAGGCAACACAATTATTCATTAGAATAATGAATAGCAATGGTCCCAATACGCTACCCTGTGGCACACCCATTTTTACTTCCACTTCTTTTGATACTACATTTCCTACCCTAACTTTCTGTTTTCTACCTTTTAAAAATTCTTCTACCCAGCAAATCACTTTCTTATCCACTCCAATGGTTTTTACCTTATTTACTACCATTTTATGGCTTACTCTGTCAAACGCCTTAGACAGATCTAGTGCTACACTATCAATTTGGCCTCCCTTGTCCATTTCATCTGAAATATCTTGCATATATCCCACCAACTGAGATTCGCATGAATATCCTTGCCTGAAACCATGTTGCCTGCTTGAAAACCAATTACGTTCCTCACATATATTTCTGATGTGGTTGCATATCAATCTTTCCATTAATTTACCTACCACTGATGTCAAACTGATTGGCCTGTAATTCTCAACTCTATTTCTCACGCCTCCCTTATGTACCGGTACTACTATTGCACTTTTCCAGTTCCAGTTTTTTCAGTTCCACCAGAAGCGTCCCTCTAGATCTATCATTCACATCTTTCATGAGTGTATTTTTCTTCCTGATTCAACAGTGGAACTTTCTTTCGAACTGATTCTCTCAATACATCAAAATCATATTGTTTTTAACATTTCAATTCTTGATTAAATGTGCCATTCATCAGATAATTGGGTGCTGTCATGACTAATTGAGGTTTAATTTAATTTATTTTAATTTCAATGGAGCACACGCTCCGGTGGCATTTTCCCTACACACCCATCTTCACCCTTTCCTGCACCCAGCTACATTTGCCCTCTACAAATTTTAACTTTAAATTCTTTCAGCATTTTCGCTAATTTATTCATCATTTCACTTGGTAACTTATTCCAATCCCTGATATCCTTACCTAAAAAAGAAAATCTTCCCACACCCATGTGCCTGAAATCGAGTGCCAGCTTGTGGTCAAGGTCATCTTTTCCCTTCCATGCACTACTTTTCATACCTACACCAATATCTTTCCATGCCTCATCACCAGTATACGCCTTGTACACTCCCATGACCCTCTTCATCCTCCTCCTGTCTTGTAATGAATCCCATTCCAGCTCCTGATACTGATTGCATTCTGCGATAATTTACAGAAACAAATCTAGCAGCCCTTTTTTGCACCCTCTCCAACTCCTGTATTTGATATGCAAAATGTGGGTCCCATACTACACTACCATATTTGAGTAATGGACTGACCAAATTTTTGTAACCCAATTCCTTTACTTCTCCTGTACATCCCCTCATCACTCTCTCCAACAAGTGCAGAATTTTGAAACCTTTTCCTACCACCTGTCCAATGTGTCCTGCCCAGTTAAGCTTGTTATCAAATGTAATGCCAAGATATTTACATTTCAAGTCTTTAGCAAGCAATTCTTTCCCCACCTTATATTCATAATTAACCTTTTGTTTTTTATTTGTGTATCTAATAAGTTGACTCTTCTTTGCATTTATCTTCATTCCATGTTTACCAACCCAACTAGATATCCTGTCCAGATCACCCTGCAACTGTTTATAATCCTCTATAGTTTTGATTCTTTTATACAGCGTTATGTCATCTGCAAACAATCTAATTTCAGGTAGTATACAATCAACACAATTATTCATTAGAATAATGATTAGCAATGGTCCCAATACGCTACCCTGTGGCACACCCATTTTTATTTCCACTTCTTTTGATACTACATTTCCTACCATAACTTTCTGTTTTCTACCTTTTAAAAATTCTTCTACCCAGCAAATCACACTCTCATCCACTCCAATGGTTTTTACCTTATTTACTACCATTTTATGGCTTACTCTGTCAAATGCCTTTGACAGATCTAGTGCTACACTATCAATTTGGCCTCCCTTGTCCATTTCATCTGAAATATCTTGCATATATCCCACCAACTGAGATTCACATGAATATCCTTGCCTGAACCCATGTTGCCTGCTTGAAAACCACTTACATTCCTCACATATATTTCTGATGTGGTAGCATATCAATCTATCCATTAATTTACCTACCACTGATGACAAACTGATTGGCCTGTAATTCTCAACTCTATTTCTCACCCCTCCTTTATGTATCGGTACTACTATTGCACTTTTCCAGTCCTGTGGTAAACAGCAAGTATCCAGACTCAATTTAAATAATATTTCAAGATAAGGTACAATGTCACATCCGGCTATCTTTAAGCATTCTGTAGTAATATCTACATCAGCCCCTTTATGTTTTTTCAGCTTTCTTATTTCCTTCAGATGAATTTCAAATTTTTTAGTATCTTAATTTCTAATTGTGTTGTTAAGCTCGTTCTCCAAATAAGACCCTCACGTTTTTGATTCATTGCCCCTAATGCTGTCACAAAACCAGTTACTTAAAATCTCTGCTTTTTTCAAATCATCAGTAACTTCTTCTCCATCCTTGTCTATAAGCGTCTCAACACCCTCCCTTCCCCTCAGTTTCCTGATATGGCCATAGAAATTTCTAGATGCATCAGTCAATGGTCCTCCTGCACTGACAATAATCTTCATAAACCTATCTTTAGCCACTTTCTTTGCTATTATTAAGTCCTTGTTTAGTTGTTTTAAATACTCCCTGCTACCCTTCTGTCTCTTAACTCTGTTATGTTCTCTTCTTACCCACCTCTTTAACTTCCTCACTTCCCTATTATAGTATAGGTAATACCTTGTTTGATATCATCGAGCACATGTCTCCAATTAATATCAATGGAATGGAAATAATATAACTATATTTTTTGGACAGACTCTGAAACAACACAAAAATAAAATCAAATGTAATTTTATTTTAATTTAGGATGGAATGTGTTTTTGCATTTATTTCTCCAGATCTTGCAGTCCTCTTTTCTTCAATAGAAAACATTTAATTGAGTTATTTCCATCCTGGGAGCATAAGGAGAAAAACAAAAAATATAATTCCATATTTCTACTCATTAGTTGTGGTCTTGAGTTTGTACAAAAATCCAATAGAAAAAAAGCATGTTTAGTTTTTACCAAATTTTCCCGGTAACTTTTCTGATTATTCATTCCCTAAAAATCTTGTTCGGGTTATTTTAAACTTTTTTTTAAAATGGTCCATAGAAAAAGGTACTTTCAGTTATTCCAGGGAACTTTTCCAATTTTTCCTCTAAAAAATTTAATTTGAACCATTACGATAATTTAAAAAAATTAGCCAGATCGGTCCTTAGAAAAAAGTATTTTCAGTTTTTCCAGAATTTTCTGGGCAACTATCCCAATTTTTCTTTCTCTAAACACCTTATTTGAACTATAATGAATGGTTTTTTTTTAAAAAAAAAAAAATCAGGCAAATTGGTTCTTAGGAAAAAGTACTTTCAATTTTTCCTGAATTCACCAGTTTACCTGGCAACTGTTCCAATTTTTCTTTCCCTAAAAACCTTGTTTGGAGTGTTACAAACAACCCTTTTTTTAAATAAATAAATATTAGCTTGATTGGTCCATAGAAAGAAAGCACTTGTTTTTCAGAATTTTTCGGGCAACTTTTCCAATTTTCTTTCTTTCTCTAAAAACTTTATTCAGACTACTATGAAAATTTTTTTAAAAATAGCTGAATTGGTCCATATAGGAAAGCACTTTGTTTTCCAGAATTTTCGAGGAACTTTTCTAAATTTTCCTTCTCTAAAAATCTATTTTGGACCATTACAATAATTTTAAAAATTAGCCAAATCAGTCCATAGAAAATTTTCTTCAGTTTTCCCAAATTTTCCAGGCAACTTTCGTAATTTTTCTTTCTCTAAAAACTTTATTTGGACTATTATCAGCATTTTTTTAAAAAAATAACAAAATCAGTCAATGCAAAAAAGTACTTTCATTTCTTCCAAATTTGCTGGGCAACGTTTCCAATTTTATTTCTCTAAACACCTTATTCAAGCTATTAGGAACATTTAAAAAGAATCAGGTAAATTGATCGTCAGAAAAAGTATTTTCAGTTTTTTCTTGAATTCTCCAGTTTTTCCCAGCAACTTCTCCAATTTTTTTCCCCTCAAAACCTTATTCAGACTATTATAAACATATTTTAAAAAATAGCCAAATTGGTCTTTAGAAAAAAAGCATTTAAGTTTTACAGTTTTTCCAGTTTTGAGGCAACTTTTCCAATTTTCCTTTCTCTGAAAACCTTTTTCAGAGTGTTATGAACATGTTAAAAAATAGCCAAATCAGTCCATAAAAAGGAACCTTAAGTTTTCCGAGATTTTTCCAATTTTCTGGGCAACTTTTCCAAATTTTCCTTCTCTAAACACCTTATTCGAACTATTACAAATATATATATATATATATTAAAAAAGGCAAATTGGTCCTTAGACAAAAGTACTTTCAGGTTTTACTAAATTTTCCTGGGTAACTTTTTTCTTTTTTTTCTTTCTCTGAATACCTTATTTGGACTATTATGAAAATTTAAAAAATAGCCCAATTGGTCCATAGTTTTTTTCTGAATTTTCCCATTTTTATTTTCAACTTTTCCAATTTATCTTTCTCTAAAAACCTTATTCGGACCGTTGCAAACATTTTAAAAACAAATCAGCTTAATTGGTCCATCTGATCTCAAGTGATATGATTACCAACGAACAGCATTTCATTTTTATTTATATAGATTATGTTTTCTCCAGCAGCTTTCAGCCTTGAAATAGTAATGACTATAGCAGAGTAGCAATGTCGTGAATGCTGATTAATATCTCAACAGTGAATTAGAGAACAAGCACTATGCTGTTACACCCTTCTCACTATATGCAAATGAACTCAATTGTCAGAATCACAGATACACTGCTGGTTATTCCAAATTCCATGTGGCATTTCAAACAAACTAATTTTGTAAGTTCTACCGGTATGTTACTGTTAAGATCCAAATACGTGTTGTCATTGTATGCAACACATATTTCCACTATCACTTAATTCTTGATTATCTAAGGCTTTTAGAAGGAACTCCCATGTCAATGTGCTGAGGACTATCCCAACTTCTCCCTCCTGTGAGAAGGCTTCTGCCAGAATAGGAATTTGTCTCGCACAGGCCAGGCAGAGTAATTCTTGCAAAATACCCAAAAATCACTCATTTAAAATTGTTTATATTAAATTATGTAATATTTTTAAGCCTTGCAAATTACAATGTTGAACAAGAATTGTGTTTTTTACTATGTATTATTTATAAAATAAGTCTGTACACTAAACATTTTAAACCTTAGATTCTTTCTAATTAAAATGGACTGTAATTGTGAGAAGCTGACATACTTATTATAATTATATATGCAATGTTATTATTAGAAAAGAATTTCAAGGAAATGTGAAGATATGAAGGCAACTAACAAGCTATGACAATTCCATCACAATGTACCATTATGGCACTTTATCAATTAAAATGTATTTGATGCCAGTCTTATGATTTTAGAACTAAATAAAATTGTTTGTTTTGGTGTTTTTTTCTGAAGTTTGAAGCAGGAATGATGTTTTATTTAAGTATTGACTACACAGTACTCACTAGAATACATTTTGAGACTGGCTGGGTGTCGGAAAGATAACTGAAGTTACCACAAATACTAGAATTGGCAAAGTTGATACAGATTTTCTTTATATTGGAGAAGTGACATAAGAAGATTTATAAACAATATAGGAACACATATAGTGGAGAGAAAATTTCGGGACAGTAGGCCTACATGTTTGGGGTAGACTATTTTCGAATCATATGTCATCCTGCCCTTCACAAACAGCACCTTGTTTGCAAGGAAAAATTTTTAGGATTGGATTATTCTCAGTATTAGGAAGCATCTGTTGCTTAACAGAGCTCTCATGACAAAGGTTTAGGTATTGGAAATGGCTTGAACCAGAAATTATCAATGACATGGGGATACAGAAGCCAATGAGAACCAGTGCATTAAAAACTCAAAATAATACCTGAGGAAACACAAATCTCTCAAATTGGTGTAATGTATATTGGTTTCTTCTTGGGCAAACCTGACCCTTCCCACAATGTGGTCAGCTCAGAGAGGAGCCATCAGATCTAGTATGTAGTACTCCCACCTGGACACCAGTAAACCTATGGGGATTTATGATGAACCTGGCAGCAGGCCGAGCAGAGACTTAGCTTGATTCTATGAGAGGACTAAGTGAATGGGTAAGGATCTCGCCTAAAAGTTTATCTGGGATTGGAATGAGACATTCGTGGTGAATCAGGGTGAAAGATTTCGTAAACATGTACTATGTACACTATTCACTATCATGACAAAGTGCTGTACAGAATATACAAATGGCATACATGAGGATTACTGCTGAAAATTAAAATGTAAGGTGCTGTTGTGCTACCTCCCAACAATACTGTTATGACTGGCAAATGGCTGCTGATATTATAACTGTGTGAATATGATCTTTGCTTTGAGAACAAAATTGCGACTGTGGATGATTATCTATCCCAGTTATTCCGAGCTATAAACATTGTGGAGGACCCTAGCTCTCTATCGAAGATTCAACAATGGCTTTCCACATCCAACCATACTCTACAGTAGAGCCAACCCGTTAGGCACTGACCATCTTCTTCATGTGTGGCGCTCTCCGCGGCCACGGCCACCGTAGGCAACTCAACATCTACGTTCCCTCTGCTCCCACTGTTGCTGGCTGCAACTGAATGATGAAGACAAAACATGATGAGACAAGACAACACCCTTCGATGTGCAGAGGTTTTTACACAACCTCCCACTACGGTCCCAAAGTGGAGGGGCAAATGGTAGACCAATGATGAGGCCAATCAATGCCATCGTCTTTCCTACTTTGGCCGACCATTACGCAGTGCTCTAAATCCCCGGTCAATGCCCATGTCTGGTTTCTTAACATGCAACTTGCCATCCTCATTTCATAATTAATAAATATGTAACTCTTAGCCAAGCGAAAAACTCCGTTCGCTACAAGTCAATACATTATATGAATTGTAGTGTGCAATGTTAGAGTTTGAATAGGGTAGATAGGTTGAAAAACATAAAGGAGGAGATGGAACATTGTTAAGTAGATGTTGTTTTGGACATGTACAAGGTTGTTCAATAAGTTTTGTCATTCAATAAGAAAAACATGATTTTATTGTTTGAAATACATTTTATTATTCAATATTATGTCCCTGGACTTCAGTACACTTGTTCCAGTTATCTTCTAACTCATGGACTCCATCCCTGAAGTGAGAATCCAGAAGACTGTCATAGTAGGCTTCCAGAGGCTGCTATTACCTCTTCATTCAATAGAAATCGTTTAAGAAGCATGAAATATTTTAGATGTGGGAACAGCCAGAAGTCAGAGGAAGCCAAATCTGGTGAATAGGGTGGAAGTATCAAACAACTTGCACTTTAATACACTGATTTTTGTGACGGTTTTTTGAGCAGTATGAGGGGCTGTGGAGATTCAGCTAGCTGATGGAATTGTATATAGGGAATCAGGATACCGCCTCAGCACTGCATGGAATTCAGTGATAGATCATCTAAGGAGGCAGAGATCAAGGCTGCAATGTTATCACCTACAGCCAGCTCCTCTCCGCTGCGTGTACCTTACCATGCCTCCGACCCCACTACCCGGCTGCCTCACCCTGCCCCATCGTCTGTGCAGCGATTGGCCCAGACGCACAGTGACTGACGTCACCTGGCAACCAAAGGCCTTATAAGCGGGGACTCTTCAGAAATCTGACACTTCGCTGGAAGATGGAACCAGAGGCAGGCTCCAAAATGTCGCTTTGTATTTTTACTGACTCTCTCTCTGTTAATCAACGGTCTTCCAAAATCATATCTTGTATTTTTGCTACATTTTCTGGTGTTGATGCACTTTTTGGACATCCTTAATGTTGAATCATCTTCGACTCGTATGACCATGATTAAATTCTGCAAGTCATCTTTCTACTGCTCTAATTGAAGAGGAGTCCATATACAGTTTTTAACAATTGTTCATGAATTTGTTTTGTTACTACACCTTCCAAAAATAAGAATTTTATTACTGCATGATATTTCAATTTCTTCCATTTTACCAATATACTGTGACATATCAAATTTGAACAGCTGTAAATATACGAATAAGTTATCAGAGCTACATGAAATTTCACACATGTTCATAAAAAAGTAGTACCAACTTTAGAAAAATTAAAAACGATGAACCTATGAGTGCCACCTCTTATCAAACGACAAAACTTATTGTAAAATTAAATAACTCTTAGGATTATTGATCTAGAAATAGAGATCAGTTAGTATGCCTAACAGTAGGAATAGTGCTATTAGATTCACAGTTTGTGAGAATAGGAAAAAAAAACACATAACTTACTATGAATAGTTTAGTGGCATAAATAACTTGGATAAGAGAAGAAACTAAGTCTACACCCATCACATTAGTACAAATGTTTAAGTCATCTTCAGAAGTAGAAAAAATATAAACCAAAAGTGAAGAACTAATGCAATATGAAAAGCTGAGGGAAATCCAATAATTATATGGGTAACTGAAATTTTGATCTAGATAAAAAAAAAAGAAAAAAACAACCAAGGAGTTGATTGCCAGAATCTTCTGAAACTTAGAAAACTAATCTCATCTGGTACTTAAGAAAACTACAAGAAGAATACACACATGGAAAGAATGTTAACTGCTGGGGTCAACATGGAATGAAGATAAATGTGAAGAAGAATCTTATTATTTGGTACACAGATAAAAAACTGAAGGTTGCTTGTGATTATTGGATGCTGAAGAAATTGCTTGTTGAAGACTTGAATTGTAAGTATAATAATCCCAACTGGGCAGAAATAATTGAGCAGATGATCGGATTTCAAAATACTTTACTTATTGCAGAGGACGATTTGGGATGTAGCCAGAGAAGTGAGGGAATGGGGTTACTAAACTTTGGATGAATCATTGCTTGAATATGGTGGTGTAAATGGGACTCACATTTTGGGTATCAAATACAAGAGTTGAAGGGCAGCTAGTCTTGTCTGTGGAGCAAAATCAGTAACATATGCAATAAGGGTGCTGGATTGAGATTCAGGGAGAATGTGCAAGGGATATATTGATGATGAAACTTGGAAGAATATTGGGAGAAGAATTAAGAGTAATGTATCAAAAGAGAAGGATGGTCACAATCGCAGGTTGACACAGTCATAACAGATTAATTTATTATTATTTTGTAGGTATCAGGGATAATGTTGAATAATTTACCAAAAATTGTGAAAGAATTTTAAATTCATAAATAGTAAAAGTAGGCAGTTCTGCAAATTACACTCAAAGAATTCAAGATTAAATATAATAATAAGAAGAAAGGAGAAAACTGAGGCTGTAGGAAACTTCTGGAGCATGCGCTCCATTCCCATTAAATTAAGCTAGTTTATATCATGATTAAGCACAGGATAAGAAATTAAAAAAAAATCTAGATTAAAATAACTGACAGCTGATCATGATCCTGACCTACAATCTGACACTGATTATGTACATAGTGAAAATGAAATTCAAGAGAATAAGAAAGCAATATAGGATAAATAGACTTGAAGTGAACAAACTAAAACAACTTCGGCCTAAATAGAAATTTGCTGAATTTAAAGGTTTAAAAATTGACAAAGATATTCAACTAAAGGAGGCTGGAATACATTAAGAAATAAGGTAGCCAAACTAGTAAATAAACACTTAGAATAATGAAAGAAGCTTGCTGCGTGCCAGATGAAATACTGGATCCGAGAAGAAGACAAAAAACAGTTGAGATGAGGCATGACACTAATATTTTAGAAATCAGGAAAGTCAAGAAAACCAAGGAAAAATTGTTGCAATCAAAGTGAAGAAATAGAGAATTGTTGTAGATAAAGATTTGACTAGAGGTTGGAAAAATAAAGTAAAGATGTTAAACATTATAGGTAACAATCCTTTTTAATCTCAGAAGAAAGTGCAAATCAGTGGAAGGAACATGAAGAATATGATATAAATGGCCTGAACAACATTATGCTGGAAAAAAGAGGAAGTGGTAAATAGAGGTTGGTGTATCATACTATGTTTCAAGGGCAGATTTCAACAAAACTGCTGAAATCTGTAGGATAAGAAGTAATGTAAAGTGTTTTTAAACTGATATAAAAATTTTCTAAAAGGGGTGAAATTCCAGAAGATTTTAATAAAAGTATCATTCTCACAACCAAGTGTCGTGGGTGAGTGGTAAGTAGCTATTTCAATTCCCAATATCCAAACAGCCCAGCATCACAAAAAAAGAAAAAAAATCCCCCTCACACTGCTGAAGAAAGCTCAAGCTGTCAAACATTATGTAAATTATATAATTATGGTTCAAAATTACTAAGGAGTATAATAGAAACAATACTGACATTAAGATCCCTACTGGGAGGGCAGATCAAAGAAGAAAAAAAATATAAAGGAAGGAAAAGTTTCTGTTAATGTTAAAAGGGAAGTGATATTCAAAATTTTAGGCCAATTAGTTTATATGTAATTAATTAATTAGTGTTTAGTTTAATCGTATTTGTAGCAGAGCATATGTGTTAGGAAGCAGGTTAACAGTACAGTGCAGTAGGCCTATAGGAATAAAAGTATGATAGTAAAAGGTATGGGAGAGTTGTAGGTCCACTTCAGCAAGATCTGTAAGGTATAGGCTAGCTACCATGTACAAATGTTTTTAAGCCTAGTGCAATGCTTGGTCACATATCGGATAAAATATGGTCACTCAGCAAAGCTGGACAGAATAGCAATACTTGGGGGGATGGTTCCATGAAATAGTCTTGATCGAAACATAAAACATGGTTTATAACACTGGGGACTGAGAATGTCCAGCATACAAAGATAAAACTTATGCAGAATCTCCATAATCAACCATAAGAATTGTACCTGTGGACACCAGTGTAGAGGGGCCAGTATGGATAATATAGCTACAGATTTTTAAGATAGGTGAATATGCCAGGTAGAGCTCCATGGTAATATTGGTTTATAACAGAAAGAAGACCAAATGTGGTTTAAAATTACAGACTGAGTAGTTTGACTTCTCTGGCCTCTGTGAGGCAGCCTACCACAACACCAATCCTCAACAATGTTCTCTATTTGACAAAGGGCTAAAACTCATAAATTTCTATGTCATTTGTGGTTTTGTCTTTATTATATGCTCGTGCCACACAACAATCATCTAAAATAAGTGGTGGTTCATTTCCTTATACTAATTTGTAATTCCTTTTTCACTACTTAGCATCTATTATTTCATTGTTATCTTACATTAGATAATGGTGACAGCAAAAATATCATTAAACACTGAAAATATGATAGGATAATGTAAATAACTCATCATCTACCATGAATGAAGGCAGGAGGGACAGACAAACATAAAAAAAAACCCAGAGACACGCTTCACAATATTCCATTAAATAACCTTATTCATTAAGAGATAAGACATGTCAGGGGGGAAAAGATGTGTATATGGCCAGACCTACCACATGAATGAATTAAAGATGAAACAAGAGGTAAAGATGGAGATTGCAGTGGAGGGGGAAGGGGGGAGAAAGTTGACGAATGATGATTGTGAAACAAAAAATAATCTCTGTAACAATGAGTTGAGGTATGATAATTTTTTTTTCAAAAATATAATTTGACTCTGTTATAAGAGAAAAAAATTAAATAAATAATAAAAATGATATGAAAATATAGTAAAAATATCAACAAAATATATGCAAATTGACAGTAAATTTGTAAAATTGTGACAGGTTTAACGTAGATTGAGGGCAGGTGTATGTCTGGTGTCTAGGATGTGTTGATAGGCCAGTTCCCATCTATAGAGGTCTGAGGAGGTACTCGTGTCCGGAAAAACTCTTGACAGCTCTTAACTCAGAACAAGTATTAAGATTGTTGGAATCATGTGAGCTGAATGGTCTGGGTTGGCAGTATAAACTTTTGGCTTGTAAGAAGCAATGCAATAAAGGCAGGTAAGTTGGTTAATTAGCTGAGTGGTAGTACTGGTGGCATGTAAACTAATAGGAAATCCTTCCCCTATGATAGGATTATCTTTAAAATCCCCATCTAGCCTTCCTGATTTGGATTTTCCATGGTTTCCCCAAATAATTCCAGGTGAATGCCAGGATAGTTACTTCATAAGGCCAAGGCTGAATTCCTTCCTGCTCCTTTTCTGCTTCTAAAGACGTCCATGAAGCACAAAGTCATAAGGAAAAAAAACACTACATATACACCGAGGAATTTTGAGAAACTGCTCTGATTGATAACTTTTCTTTCAGATGGCAAATTAGAGCTGTCCTTTTCTTTATATATATAGCTATTCCCTATTCTGGGTTTATAACCTCATCTGTATTAACAACTTTCAATGCTATACTTTGCTTTTATTATTTTCTGGATACGATTTAAACCGAAATTCTGGCCCACCATTTACACCATAGTGTTTTAATTTACATCAGAGATTCATATGATCAACACAATCAACAGGCTTAGGTATATCACAGAACCTTAAAAGGTAATTTAATTGTTTCTTCATTGCTTCTAATACTTTGTTTATAGAATCAAAAATTTCTGTCACTGGATAAGTCATTGTTATGTAGATACTCTTCTGTAGTTTGCTTTTTCACAGATCTTTTAGTTCTCAGTCTTTGAAATATAACCTTTCTTACAAAAAAGTTTGATTATTTACTTCTTGAGTGAATCAGCAAAGATACCTTCTTCAAAAGATCTGTTACTATGACTAATAACTCCATTAAGGCTCTACATTGTTTCTGTATACGTTAGTAAACTTCATTATAGCCAAATGACTTTTTATTTTGTGGGATTTAATATATTTTTTTATTTCATTTTTACTTGTGTGAAATAGGGACATACAAGCTGCTTCGATGACAAGTGTGCTATTATTATTAATTTTTAATTGTGGTGGAGCTGACACTCCAGTGGCAGTTCCCCCAGTCATCCAACTACCACATATACACATATTTTGTTTTAAATTTTCTTTTATAAATAGAATGTTAAATTCCTTCCCCATTTACTGTTATGATTTACAAATTTTAATTCTAAATTCCTTAAGCGATTTTGGAAAATTATTCACCACCACACTTGGTAATTTGTTCCAATACCTGACATCCTTACCAAAAAAAAAATTCCCGCTCCCTTATTCATGAAATCGAGCACAAGCTTGTGGTCATGGTCACCTTTCCCCTTCCATGCACTATTTCTAATTCTTTGACCAATATCCCTCCAAGGTCCATCACCAATATATGCCCTGTACAATGTACATTCCCAGCACGCTCTTCACCCTCCTCCTTTCTTCCAATGAGTCCCAACCTAGCTCCATTATCATATCAGTTACTGACTGGGTCCTGTGATAATTTCCACAAACAAATATAGCAGCTCCTCTTTGCTTACCTTCCAACTCCTGTATTTGATAACCTAAATGAGGGACCCAAACTACACCACCATATTCAACCAATGGTCTGATCACAGTTTTGTAACCCAACTCCCTAACTTCTCTGGCATATCCTCTCATCAACATCTCCAGTAAATGAAGGATTTTGTAACCTTTTCCTACCATATGCCATATGTGCTCTGCCCAATTGAGTTTGTTATCAAATGTTATGCCAAGATATTTACACTTAAAGCTTTCAACAAGCAATTCTGACCTCACCCTATAATCATAATTAACCTTTTGTTTTTTATCTGTGTACCTAATAAACTGACTTTTCTCAGCATTTATCTCGATTCAATGCTGACCAACCCATTTAGATATTCTCTCTGCAGCTGTTCACAGTCTTAACCTGCTTTGATCCTATTGTATACCATTATATCATCTGCAAAATACCCAGACTCTGACTGTAATCCATTAACACAGTCATTCATTAGAATTATGAGCAGCAATGTTCCCAGTACACTACCCTGTGGCACTCCCATATTTACTTCCACCTCTCTTGATAATGTATTTCCTACTCGAACACTTTGCTTTCTGACTTTTAAGAATTCCTCTACCCAACAAGTAATTTTTTTGTCCAATCCAATAGATTTCAGTTTATTTAAAACCATTTTATGGCTCACCTTAGAAAGATCTAGTGCCACACTATTGACTTGGCCTCCCTTACCCAATTCATCTGAAATATCTTGCCTATAGCCCACCATCTGGGATTCACATGAATATCTTGTCTAAAGCCATGTTGTCGATCTGAAAACCAGTTTCTTTCCTCACAGACATTTCTGATATAGTTGCATATCTATCTCTCCATCATTTTGCTTATCACTAATGTCAAACTAATTGGCCTGTAATTTTGAACCTTATTTGTAACCCCTCTTTTATGAACCGGTACTACTATTGCTCTTTTTCAATCCTCTGGTAAGCAGCAAGACTCCAAACTGTGACAGTTATGTCTGAGTTTTGTACAGTAGTTTAATTTGTTCTCTTGCTCCATAAATAATTAATTTTTTATATATAGCGTGTATTTAATAATGTTCTGACTGTAATTAACCAAATAATTGCAAAAATAGAGTTCCAGATTGTAGGATGTGTAGTAACCGGGGTAACATAGTGTTTTTGTATTAAGTAATATTATGTGAACCTGAGCAGCACAGCTATGGGGCAGGTTTGTTGATTTGGGCACCTGTGTTTTACATATGGAGGTGTAGTGCGAAACAATCTGGCACCACGGTTTGTGCCGGGAGGTCGTCTGCTGTATGCTATGAGAGAATGTGTCCAAATATAATAGTGTCATTGAATAAAACTAATTAAATAAATCAATAATAATATCTGAAGCAGAACATTTTTTCGATATAATATTTCTAATTTCTGAGCTGACGGCTTGCATGTGTATAAAAGAGGAGAATGGGGGCCGACCTCTAGATTACACGCTGGTAGCAGCTCACATGTGGTGACCCTATTTCAGGATAATGGATGGATTATGTGATAATCTATCATCTTAAATGACTGGGATCTTCTGACGCAGCATAGAAGCCATAACAAAAGTTAAACTGGAATATAAATTGTCGAATTTTCAAAGGTGTAAAGAACTAGTCAACTAGTAAACTCATATTCTGTTGCAAACTACAGTAGCACAGTTAATATAGATTTAAAATAAGATAGGATAGGGAAAATAAACAGAAACCCGTCACTTACCACAGATGAAGGCAGGAGGGCGAGACACGTAAAAACACAAAAACAAAGGAATTGCCCAATATTTCGACTTTAGTCTTAATCATGTGGGAGGCGAGACATATGGCAGGGGGAAAGATGTGGTTACATCCCAACCCACCACATGAATGAAGCACAGGCGGAAAACACGCGGTAGTGGCAGGATTGCCGGGAGGGGGGGGGGGGGGATAGGCTTGACCAGCGGTAAAAGTGAAACAAATCAATATAATCTTTGTGTAGCTTAATTCAAAAATTTATAATTGAAAATAAAGGGAGATAGAAGAATTTAAATATATATATATATAAAATAAAATAAAAAAATAACCGACTTTAAAATGAAATGAGAGATGGCAAGTGACAGGTTTAACGTAGGTTTAGGCCAGGGGTGTGTCTGGTGTCGAGGATATGTTGATAGGATAGTTCCCATCTGCGGAGTTCTGAAGGGGTGGTGGTATTAGGAAAAACTCTAATAGCTCTGACTGTGAAACAGGTGTTGAGGTTGTTTGAATTATGGAAGTTTGCATGAATTGCCATGGGATGATCTGGGTTGGAAGTATAAACTGTTTGCCTGTGGCCATTCATTCTGTAGGAAAGTTGTTGAGTGGTGAGACCAATGTAAGAGGCAGTGCAGTGGATGCAGGTGAGTTGGTAAATAAGGTGAGTGGTAGCACATGTGGCATGTCCAATTATAGGGAAAGATTCGCCTGTGACAGGATTAGAGTAAGTAGTGGTGGCAGGGTGCATGCTGCAAGTTTAACTGGAGTTACTCCCAAAAACTATCCCAAGCCATTGTTTCCCACCGATACCCCCATGATCTTGTGGAAAAACAAATTTACCATGCCATCACCCACAACCCTCATTCTGCACCTCCTAAAACTGACCATGGATCAACACTTGTCACCCAGTTCTTTCCTGGCCTGGAATCTGTCAACCAGATACTCCGCCGTGGGCATGATTTCTTACGTTCCTTCCCTGAAATGCGTCTCCTCCTTCCCAAAATCCTACCCACTGCTCCCCGCACTTGCTTCAGCAGACCGCCCAATCTGTACAACAACTTGGTCCACAAGTATTTACCTGCCGACTCCCCTAGACCTCCACAGGGATCTTTCCCCTGTAACAGACCCCACTGTAAAACTTGCAGCGTGCACCCTGCCACCACTACTTACTCTAATCCTGTCACAGGCGAATCTTTCCCTATAATTGGACATACCACATGTGCTACCACTCACCTTATTTACCAACTCACCTGCATCCACTGCACTGCCTCTTACATTGGTCTCACCACTCAACAACTTTCCTACAGAATGAATGGCCACAGGCAAACAGTTTATACTTCCAACCCAGACCATCCCGTGGCAATTCATGCAAACTTCCATAATTCAAACAACCTCAACACCTGTTTCACAGTCAGAGCTATTAGAGTTTTTCCTAATACCACCACCCCTTCAGAACTCCGCAGATGGGAACTATCCTATCAACATATCCTCGACACCAGACACACCCCTGGCCTAAACCTACGTTAAACCTGTCAGTTGCAATCTCTCATTTCATTTTAAAGTCGGTTATTTTTTATTTTTTTATTTTTTTTTATATATATATATATACGAGGGTGTTTCAAATGAAAACCTTAAAAGTTAAATAAAATTTCGACAAGTATCGTGATGGAGTTGGTAGGTGGCAGCAGTGTTCCTTGAAGTTCACAAAGTGACCGACAGGCGGCACAGTGATGTTACAACGCTAGAGAAGGTGATGAAATACATAACAAGATGGCCGCCCCGCTGTCAACATGCACCGCGATTGAGCAGCGTTCAGTGATACGTTTCTTGAGTAGTGAAGGGGTCAAACCAATTGAAATTCATCGCAGAATAATAGCACAGTATGGTGATTCGTGTTTGTCGTTGCAGCAAGTGTACGAGTGGTGTAGGAAGTTTGAAAGCGGTGTAACGTCTGTGGAGGATGCCCCAAGACCAGGGCAGGCGAACCGCGTAGTGACGGACGAAAACATTGCGTTAGTGGAGGAGCTTGTAAAGGATAATAGACGCATAACTCTGAACGAAATAGCCACAATTTTGAAGATAAGTATTGGTTCAGCGCATAATATTGTTCACAACGTACTGCACTTCAATAAGGTGTCTGCAAGATGGGTGCCACGTCAGTTGACTGCCGAATTGAAAGCCCGTCGCATTGATGCCTGTGAAGAACTTTTGCGTCGTTTCCACGCCGAAGGTGATGCCTTTCTGAGCAAAATTGTCACAGGTGATGAGACTTGGGTTCACTACCACCAACCAGAAACGAAAAGGTCAAGCAAGGAATGGCGCCACACCTCATCGCCGAAACCAAAAAAATTCCGCACTCAACCGTCTGCAGGAAAAGTCATGCTCACTGTCTTCTGGGATGCAAATGGAATAATTTTGGAGCATTACATGGATAAGGGGGTTACGGTAACCAGCAATTCCTATTCAAACATGCTGAAACATCACCTCCGCCCTGCAATCAGGAGTAAACGACGAGGACTTCTGACTTCAGGAGTTTTGCTGCAGCATGACAACGCCCGACCACATACAGCCCGTAGGACAGTTGAGACTATTCAGGAAATTAAATTTGAATGTCTGGTACATCCTCCTTATTCACCAGACCTCGCCCCTAGTGACTTTCACCTGTTTGGTGCACTCAAAGAAGGAATAGGGGGCAGGCATTTCAGAAGTGACGAAGAGGTGAAAGCCGCGGTGCATGACTGGCTACACACACGACCAAAAGAATTCTTCCGTCGTGGTATCTATGCACTCCCGAAGCGATGGAATACATGCATTCAACGTCAAGGAGACTACGTCGAAAAATGACATGTAAGTTTTTTGTTCATTGTCACAAATAAAAAAAATATAGCACTTTTAAGGTTTTCATTTGAAACACCCTCGTAATTTAAATTCTTCTATCTCCCTTTATTTTCAATTATAAATTTTTGAATTAAGCTACACAAAGATTATATTGATTTGTTTCACTTTTACCGCTGGTCAAGCCTATTCCCCCCTCTCGGCAATCTTGCCACTACCGCATGTTTTCCGCCTGTGCTTCATTCATGTGGCGGGTTGGGATGTGACCACATATTTCCCCCTGCCATATGTCTCGCCTCCCACATGATTAAGACTAAAGTTGAAATATTGTGCAATTCCTTTGTTTTTGTGTTTTTACGTGTCTCGCCCTCCTGCCTTCATCTGTGGTAAGTGACAGGTTTCTGTTTATTTTCCCTATCCTATTTTCAGTGCCTCGCGGCCATTTCTTTGTTTCCTTTATCCAATTAATATAGATTTAGGAATCTGTGGAACTCTTATTTAAGACCAAATAAAAGAAAGTTATTCAAAATCAAATGGGTAAATTATTCAAATTAAGTTAATTGTATAAATTATTGAATGTGTGTATAAGCCTGTTTTGCTTTATTTTAGCACTGTACCTAGTGGAATTTTATACATGCTTTCCAGAAACTATAAAATTATTGACTGTAAGTAACTGTGGTTCTGGTTTCTAAAGTCTGTTGTGAGAATTATCAGCATTTTTGGCGGTGTTGTCCTATTGTTGTGTTGCTGCTAACCTTGAGAAGCAATTGTTTCATTGCGGTCTGTTTGATCCCGCTTGATAAAATTATTTGTGGGGGTTCTGGAATTTATTTGGTATTTTATCATGAATAATAGTTGCCAAGCATTGTTAGGGATGAATGCTGGCAGTAGTTTAGGGGAAGATCAGATTAATATGTTGGGTTGGCAAACGGATAGTACTGGGGTTGTCAGTGTTAATGATGTAAACAGGGACGAAAACAGTAGTAACGATTTCCTTGGTCAAAATGAATTTAGCAGTGGTCTGAATGCAAATCCCAATGCAAATGGGGTTGCAGAATATTTTGCAGAGATTAGCTTCAGTGATAAAGATAATGGGTTGGATAGTGAAAATGATAAAGGGAGGCAGGATACAGGACAAAATGTGTTTTCACCAAACTTGGATCAATCAGATTATATTCAAGATAGGAACATAGATCTCCAACAAATGATTGCCTTCTTAATACATAAACAGGAAGAAGCAAGTCAAAGACAGGAAAAAGGAAGTTGAAGACAGGAAAAATAAAATCAAGAAATAAAACAAATTATGGAAGAAATGGAAGAGAGAATTTTATGAAATCAAGAAATGGAGAGTTAAAAGAGGAGATAAGTAGAATACAGAAAAATTGTATACAAGAGGTACAAAAGGATTTATTAAATTTTAAAGAAGAGGTGATACAAGATCTCCCCGATTTGGTAAACAGTATGTGAAAGTACAGAATGGACAAATCATAGAAGAAATCGAAGACTCCCTAAATTTGAAACTGAAGGAGAACCGAGAATAATGCCAAAAGTAGATAAAAGAGGCCGTGGAGAAGTCTGACAAAATAGAACAAAAATTCAGTGGGTTGTCGCACAATGCTGACTATGTCGGTAAACGTTTTAGCCACATGGAGGAAAGATTGGAAGAAGAGGCACAACAGGCTAAAACGGTTGTGGAAGAAGTAGCACAACAGGCTGAAACTGTTGTTAGTAGCAGCGTCATGGCGTACAGTCACTTACCCTTACCTGAAGTAGTTTTTAAACCAGGCGGAAAATCCGTCCGGTAGATTTTGTCAGACCAGTAGAGTGGTCAGATATGGATAAGACCTGACGTGTTCAAAGCAAGCTGAAAGATGAGTTGTGAAATACCGGAAGACTGTAATGATTATAATGAATTTTTTGGGATGTTTCGGGACAAATTTTGGTCTGCACAAAGACAGAGGAGAGTAAAAAGTGATTTTTATAATTGTCAGTGATACAGCAGACCAGACGGGTGCATGTGTGGTTTTTATGAACTAATGAGAAGAGAATTATGATATTTAGATCAGTCTTTAGGAGAGATTGAACAAATAGAAATATTGTTGTAGAAGTTACCATGACAGGTCCAAGATAAGCTGATTATCAGTCAATGGGACAAAATTGATTAATATCTGGATGTTCTCGAAAGAATAGACCGATGCAATGTAGTGGATGAAAATAATTCTTTCAGGGAAAACCTCATATTCTAGTACTCCTTCTTTTAACCAAGAGTCCTATAATCACTTGTGGTTCATGAATCTCTATTAAGTTTGCAAAATCTATCACTTTATTCATTATACTTCTACATTTCACCAATAACACCCTTAGTTTTGACTTTGTGGTATTTTCAGCATGTCTTTCCAGTTGTACCCAATTCCATTATTATTTCAATAGCTTCATCTGTTTCTTTAGCTTTTGTATTTTTTCCCATAGTGCATCTCCAACCAGTACCCCTTTGATCACTTATTTTTGTCCACTCACCAGCAGCCTCTAACCTAAAAAAGGCACAGTTCTGACCCCATCATAACTGGAAGTGGGCTCCCTTACAGCTTTAGCTAACAACTCAGAAAGTATTCCCTTACCCCTTCTATTTAGGTGTAGGCCATGCCTCGTAAAACCCCATCTACCAATGGTGTTTACAGGTACAACCTCTAAAAAAGAACTAATGCCTCTTCCAAGTAACTTCTGTGTTTCCATGTTTTCCCGCTTCACCAACTTAGAACCTGCATGAGTTCCATCCTGGTATGCTGCGCCTCCTTCACCACCTTCCTCACGTCACTCTCTATACCATAACATTTCTATCAATACTATTTCCTGCACTTCCCACTATCACTACTCTATTGTCCTTAGTGAAACTCCTGCAAAGTGAACCTATATCCTCTATTACCTGACCTAATGTTGCACTGGGTTTGAAAAGGCTTATGACTTGGTAGCCTGTGCCTAAATGATCCTGCAGAGGAGGACCTACACCTCTTCCATGGCTACTACCTAGCAGCAGAACCTTTTTGTTCCTATTTTTTCTTGTACACCTTGTGACAGAACATAAACATTTTATAAAAAATTATATTTTTGTTACTTGAATGCAGACAAAAATAGATATATTTAGTCTTAAAGAAAAGAAGTGTAGGTTGTTATGGAGATGAGAAAAAAATCAAGACTTAGCGGCTAACGACATAGAGACAGATCGGTTGCTTTTAAAACATTCATTGCTGAAGAACCTTACATCTTCGGATACTACAGAAGTTCGATGTAATTCCTAAAGGAATACAAATTTTGTATAAAAAACTGAAAACTGTTGGAAACAAAAGGATTAGATTCTTTATAGTTATAATCAGTTCACAAAATACGCGGTTATATCATAACCCATATTCCTATAGGCCTGCTGCACCTTACCTACTCCTACATCTACATGAGGCTCTTCGCTATCTGACTCTTGTAACAGGTCAAACCTATTTCTCCCCACAATTTCTGGAGTCTCTAACTTCTTCATCCTGTTAACCATATTTCTTCTACGACCTGTTACCAGTTCCCATCCAACCTTCTTACCCTCCTCACTAAACTCAACATTACTACTAGCAGCATCCAAAGGCAGACCCTCCACAGAGGCAGCCTTCACAGGCACAACCTCCACTGGCTGAGTGTCTACAGGCTGAGAGCCCAAAGGCTGAGCTCCCACAGACCGAGCCCCAAGGATCTTCACCCTTTCACGCAATTCTCTGATCATTTCGCCATCCTCCTGATCATTTTGTACCGCTCTGAAATTTTTATATCCTGCTCTGAAAGTTTCCTATCCTTAAAACAGAGCGGACAATACCACTGAAGAGCCTCATTTGATTCCCTTTTTCCTATTGCCCTACATTCCCAGCGAAACCACTCTTTACACCCATTGCAAACCAAACCATTCACCATACATCTGCGACAGGCGCCACACTTTCCAGGCATGATTTTTACTAAAACAATCTCTACTGCTACCTTTCAAATGAACCTTAAGGATTAAATTCCGAAATTCAATGTATCTTAAATTTAATTAATTGTCTAATAAAAGATAAAAGTGGAAGCCTACGATTACATAAAATTAATCTTCACTTGACTGATTTTTTTCTTTAAGTTTTTACTTTTCAATCGCTTTGTTGTAAATAATAACTAGGTGAAAACTACTTAAAAGCCAACAAAATAAAAATTATGGTTGTGATAGTGTTACATCATCCATATCATAAATAAATTTTCCTTTCATTTTTTCAGCAACTACGAGGGTGGTTTGAAAAGTTCTCGGAATGTATTAGAATTAATTATCTTACCTCGGTGGAACTGCTTTTATTTTTTAACATAGTCTCCCTGTAGACTAATGCATTTGGACCAGCGATGTTCCAATGCCTTGATCCCATCTCGAAAATGAGATTCCTCCAGGCCTGCAAAATACCTCTCCAATTCGGCTGTCAGTTCTTCCCTTGTAGAAAATCTCCGTCCACCGAGGAAATTTGTCAGCTTGGGAAATAGATGAAAGTCTGATGGTGCCAAATCAGGTGAATAAGGTGGATGTGGCAACAATTCGTACCTCAGTTCATGAAGTTTTGCCATGGCAATAACACTTTTGTGTGGCGGAGCGTTGTCCTGATGAAAGATGACGTTTTTCTTTGCCAAACCAGGCCTTGTTTCGCGTATCTTTTCCTGTAATTGGTCTAGGAGGTTTGCATAGTATTATCCCGTGATTGTTTGGCCAGTAGGAAGATAATCTATCTGCAGAATGCCTTTTGCATCCCAGAAAACTGAGGCCATGACCTCTCCGGCCGAACGCACTGCCTTTGCTTATTTTGGTGGTGGTGAATCATCATGTTTCCACTGCTTTGACTGCTGTTTTGTCTCTGGGGTACAGTAGTGGACCCAAGTTTCATCTGTAGTCACAAACCGGCGCAAAAAATCTTGTTGGTTGCTCTGAAAACGGGCCAGACTTTGTTCGGACATTTCCAATCTGGTGCGTTTATCGTCCAGTGTCAAGAGCCGCGGCACCCATCTTGCGGATAATTTTTTCATACCCAATTCTTCGGTTAAAATATAATATACCCGTTCAGAAGACATCCCTACAGCTTCAGCAATCTCCCGCACTTTCAGTCGGCGATCTTCCATGACCATTTTATGCACTTTTGCGATAAATTCTGGGGTTGTAGCACTTTTTGGCCGTCCACTACGTGGATCATCATCCAAGTTCTCCAGACCAAATTTAAACTCGCTGGTCCACTTGGCAACAGTTGAAAATGAAGGAGCAGAGTCCCCTAGTGTGTTCTGAAAGTCGGCATGAATGTCCTTTGCTTTCATACCTTTCTTTACAAAGTATTTAATCTCTGCTCGAATTTCAGATTTTTCCATTGTCACTAATCACTACGCTGGAACAACAACAAAGAGTCGTCACTACCACACTCCTGCAGCTAGATCACTGACGCACCACGTGTTCACTCACAAAGGATGTGTAATTATTGCGCGGGAACCTCGTTACTCTAGCATTGATATCTAGCGGTGATTCCGAGAACTTTTCAAACCACCCTCGTATTGAGTAATAATTATTAAAAGCACATCCTATGAAAGAGGAGTCATTTACAAGTTTATTGTTGTTGCTTAATGTAATAGTTTTATGTTTTGGGGATGACTGAGTGGTTTCTCTTTTATTAATGTACCAAACACTTTTTATCTCATTATCTGACCTGTTAATTTCCCTACTTATGTCCAAATGTTTACCTTCTTTAATTACTTTGGTTAAAATCCTACAGTAAGTTTTGTAATGCTTTCTAAGAAGCACATTATCAGTTAGTCTTCCTATCTTCTACATAGAGTTCTCCTTTATGCCTGCAAGATTTAATTTAATTGCAATGGAACTTCACTCTCTGGTGCTAATTTCCCTATGGCGCCATTTTTCCCTTTTTTTTTTTTTTTACCTTCCTACTTTTGACTTCTACTATTCTCAACTTTAAATTTTTTCAGCATTTTTGACCCCCTTACCTATGAAATAAAATTGTTCTGCACCCTGATGGCAGAAATCAAGTGCCAACTTGTGGTCATGGTCATCTTTTTTAATTTAATTGTGGGGGGCACATACTCTGGTGGCATTTTCCAAATCCCATTTTCTCCCCTTTCATTTACCCATCTACTTTTACCCTCTAAAAATTTCAACTAAATTGTTTCAATATTTTTGGTAAATTATTTAACAATTTCCTTGGAACTTATTCCAATTTCTAACCCCTTTACCTATGAAAGAAAATCTTCCAACACCCCTGTACTTGAAAATGAGTGCCAGCTTGGGGTCAAGGCGATCTTGTCCCTTCCATGCATTGCTTTTAATTCTTACACTAATATATTTCCACACCACACACCAATGTATGCCTTGTACACTCCCATGAATCTCTTCACCCTCCTCCGATCTTCCAATGAAGCCCATTACAGGTCTTTCATCATATCGGTTACTGATTGTGTTCTGTAGTCATTTCCAGAGACAAATCTAGCAGCTCATCTTTGCACCCCCTCCAACTCCTGTATTTGATACCATAATGTGGGTCCCATCCAGTGGCGGATCCAGGATTTTGATTTGGGAGGGGCTTGAGCGGATTTTGGTTTGTGTGTATGTGGGGGGGGGGAAGGGGGGGGTTTGAGCAGATTTTAGTTTATGGGGGCTTGAGTTGGGTAAGGGTCAGCTTTATAGCCATGACACCCTTAAAAGATCAGTAGAACTAACAAACAAACAAAAAAAACAAAAAAAATTATTCGATTCCAAAGGTGGACCTAGATACTTAGGGCAGGGGCAGGGCTTGAGCTCCCTAGCCCCCCCCCCCCCCCCTGGATCCACCAGCTGGTCCCAACAACTGTTATTTTATAGGGAGGGATCTTTCATAAATTTTCAAAGAATTATGATGAAAATAATTGAATTCATTGTTTACCCTTATAATTTTAAACTCGGTGGTTGAGACCTTTTCAGAAGTTAATTGCTTAATGTTTTTATTGAATTGTTATTTAAAGGCCTGACTTTTATAAATCTTTTCCCAGTGTACTCAAACTAATTGTTTGAGCAATGTGGACAAACCAGTTTGTATTGGAACTGTTCCATGTTTCTCTAATTCATTTTGCTCTATAAAAATGTGTTTAGTATTAGTGCTACTGTCTTTTTGTATTGAAGTTGGGAAACTTACAACTCAACAGAGACTGAATTGTCTAAGTATTCTTAGAAAATAGGAAATGATTGTATTGTATTGTATCTTGTTATAAAAGATAATCTGTCTGGTAACATCCTACAATGAAATTTACGATGAAGTCACCACAGAGGATAATTTCTCTTGTAGTTCATGATATGTTTTATACCTAAGGTTTATTATAGGTAAAAAATATATAGAAGTTTCCATTGGGTGCTCTATAAACTGTCAACACTACAAAAAGGTTGTCATTTTAACAGCAGCACCTATTGTTGAACATGCATTTGTTATGATTACATTTAGCTGGTTTCAGTGTTTACACCAGTTGAGTGTAATCATAACAAGTTCATGTTCAATAAGGCAAATAATAGAAGTGAAGTGTACATAAGGTTGCAGAGAAAAATTCTTAATTTTATATTGGAATATCAGTCCAGAGAAATGAAAAAAAAAAATGCTGTTTCTGACTGATATGTGATAGCTACCACAATTTTACCACTGATGATGCCCCACTCCAAAAGGGCGAAAAGTGTCTGGTGAAAAATATTAATAATACAGTTGTTAATAGAGGGTGTATGATTTATAACATTCAATCTTCTTGCTTCCAGTAATTACTCCAATCTAAGGATTTTGTTACAAAATTTTCTTTTACATAAATTACTGAACAATCCATTCTTATCTTTGACTTACAATATTAAGAAGATAATCTATAGACATTAAGGGCGAAAGAGATATATTTCGGATTTTTTTTTTAGATTATAAGGTATTTACATTAAGATTCAACGATTTTTGGATTTATTCTATAGATATTAACTCATTAATTGTGTTTGAGATACTCCTAGTGTTCTGATGAAACAGAGCCGTTTTAGACCAATTATGTTTTTATTTTTGACATTAATATCATTATATAGGTAAAGTCCTTAAACACATCGTGATACAGTTAATGCATTATCACGCGGAAATTAGTGCAGTCGCAGTTCATATTGAGAGTGTATGATGGAATTGTGATCATTTATGCTATGCGATTTAGGAATCCTGATGTAGACTACTAGATAATGTAATTATCTGAAATCGGAGACAATATCCTGAAATGTTGTCTGCGATACATTTCATGTGTTTAGATGTGTCTGCATACTTTGATTTTGTAGTATCAACAGGGCTGCATTTAAGCTCTCTGGGCACCTAGGCTATACAGGTGGTGCGGGCCCCTCAGGCTACAGCCTATGTAGCCTATGCTTAAATGCGGGCCTGGATCTTACTGATGCTTGCCTTAAACTACGTACTACATTTAACTCAACGAAATTGTAGTGTAAATCTTATGTGACTTAGTCGAAGTATCTTCTACGAGCAAATTGCAGTGTTTTTCGTATTTCAGCCATTGTTGCCACACTTACGTTTTTTGGGGGAATTTTTATTGTTGTGGTTGTAGATTAGCATCGTACACACAATTTATAAACCATATTTTCAACAATTTGAACACAAATTCAGATAAACAAACCAGACATTACTTATCTAGAGTGAGAGCTTGCTGGCACGTGACGTCACGAGTGTCGTATGCCCGTGTCAGGCAGCAAAGGAGCGTTTTGGCAAGCTTTTACATACTTTAAACTTTAACATTGAATTTTATCAAAAATAAGCACTTTTGTCAAAAAATAAATAGTACCCGTTGAATAACGTTTATCAATAAACTATTTAAACCATTTTCAAAAAATAGTCGGATAGCCTATTCTCACATCTGTTAGCTTGTGCTTTCTTCGGAAGTGTGAAGATGACACTTTTATTGAAATCAGTGGCAATATCTCCTGTTTAATAACTTTGTTTAATAAGTTTTAATAATCTTTGGATTCCTTCTTCTCCTAGGGATTCTGCAGGAATCTCACCAATTCCAACTGCCTTATTTGATTTCAAATCATTTAAAAGTTTTATCAAATTCTGTCCTCAATACATTTACTTTATTGAGTAATCCGCAGGTCACTATTGAGTTTATTGTATATTACTTTACCGTACAAGGACAATTCCTTAGCTAAATCTTTGTGGTTAGAATGAAATATGAGTTTAATTCGAGATGGCGATACCGCTGCGTCACTACTGTTAACGTGAAATGCGTTGTTGAGGGTTTTAATAGGTGTTACTTTATGAAGCAAAATCAAAAGTAATTGGCCCAGATGCGGAATTTACTGAACACCTTCTCTCACTGTTTCGTTACTGTTGTGTTGCAAAAAAGTATCATAATGTTGAGCAGGGCCGCATTTAGGGTCTGTAGGCCCCTACGTTAATTTAATTTAATTGCAATGGAGCACAGGCTCCAGTGGCAATTTCCCTACACATCCATCTTCCCCCTATCCTGCACCTACCTAGATTCGCCCTCTACAAATTTTATCTTGAAATTCTTTCAAAGTTTTTGGTAAATTATTCATCATTTCTCTTGGTAACTCATTCCAATCCCTGACACCCTTACCTAAAAAAGAGAATCTTCCCACACCCTTGTGCCTGAAATTGAGTGCCAGCTTGTGGTCATGGTCATCTTTTCCCTTCCATGCACTACTTTTCATACCTACACCCAATATCTTTCCATGTCTCATCACCAGTATACGCCCTGTACACTCCCATGACCCTCCTCATCCTCCTCCTGTGTTGTAATGAATCCCATTCCAGCTCCTTTATCATATCAGTCACTGATTGCATTCTGCGATAATTTCCAGAAACAAATCTAGCAGCCCTTTTTTGCACCCTCTCCAACTCCTGTATTTGATACGTAAAATGAGGGTCCCATACTACACTACCATATTCGAGCAATGGTCTGACCAAATTTTTGTAACCCAATTCCTTTACTTCTCTCGTATATTCCTCATCACTCTCTCCAACAAGTGTAGAATTTTGAAACCTTTTCCTACCACCTGTCCTTTGTGTCCTGCCCAGTTAAGCTTGTTATCAAATGTAATGCCAAGATATTTACATTTCAAGTCTTTAGCAAGCAATTTTTTCCCCACCTTATATTCATAATTAACCTTTTGTTTTTTATTTGTGTATCTAATAAACAAACTCTTCTTTGCATTTATCTTCATTCCATGTTTACCAACCCAATTAGATATCCTGTCCAGATCACCCTGCAACTGTTTACAATCCTCTATCGTTTTGATTCTTTTATACAGCATTATATCATCTACAAACAATCTAATTTCAGATAGTAAACAATCAACACAATTATTCATTAGAATAATGAATAGCAATGGTCCCAATACGCTACCCTGTGGCACACCCATTTTTACTTCCACTTCTTTTGATACTACATTTCCTACCCTAACTTTCTGTTTTCTACCTTTTAAAAATTCTTCTACCCAGCAAATCACTTTCTCATCCACTCCAATGGTTTTTACCTTATTTACTACCATTTTATGGCTTACTCTGTCAAACGCCTTAGACAGATCTAGTGCTACACTATCAATTTGGCCTCCCTTGTCCATTTCATCTGAAATATCTTGCATATATCCCACCAACTGAGATTCGCATGAATATCCTTGCCTGAAACCATGTTGCCTGCTTGAAAATCACTTATGTTCCTCACATATATTTCTGATGTGGTTGCATATCAATCTTTCCATTAATTTACCTACCACTGATGTCAAACTGATTGGCCTGTAATTCTCAACTCTATTTCTCACCCCTCCTTTATGTACCTGTACTGCTATTGCACTTTTCCAGTCCTGTGGTAAGCAGAAAGTGTCTAGACTCAATTTAAATAATATTTCAATATAAGGTACAATGTCACATCCGGCTATCTTTAAAATATCTGTAGTAATATTATCTTCACCAGCCCCTTTATTTTTTTTTCAGGTTTCTTATTTCCTTCATGATTTCCTCACGTTGAATATCAAATTTTTTACTATCGTCATTTCTAATTGTGTTGTTAAGCTCGGGAATTAGACCCTCCTGTTTCTGATTCATTGTCCCTAATGCTTTCACTGCGCCAGTTACTTAAAATCTCTGCCTTTTTCAAATCGTCAGTAACTTCTTCTCCATCCTTATCTATGAGTGTCTCTACACCCTCCCTTCCCCTTAGTTTCCTGATATAGCCATAGAAATTTCTAGATGCATCAGTCAATGGTCCTCCTGCACTGACAATACTCTTATAACTATGGTGTGGGCTTTTAGGATCTGTAGGCTCCTAGGCTATAACTGTGGTGCGGGCCCTTATATATTTATATTAGTTAGTATTAAATTAATAAACCTTTTAGTGGAAAATATTGAGTGATGTAATGATATTAAAAATATACGAGGATAACTTACTGAATAATCTAAAGTTCGCACGTGCTTTCTACATCTTTTCTGAGATTGAATTTAACAAGATTAGCAAGTGATGTCCGCACGTTCAATTTTTTGTCCGATGATTGATAGATAAAGTGCTGCCTATTGTGTTGTTGCAACCAAACACCCTCACCAAAAGCCTGCGTAATTACAAACTCAAAAGTTTTAATAACAATATGAAACAGTAGGCTTAATATCAAAATAAAACAAACGATAAAAGGTGATTAAGATCACCAAAGCATACAATAAAGAAATATTAAAAACACAATATTGATTATTAATACACGGATGTCAACAGGAAGACAGTGACTATATATTTTTATTTTTGATGTGGAGCGGGCCCCTAGGCTACAGCCTAGGTAGCCTATCCCTAAATGCGGCCCTGAGCATCAATATTATTTGAGATTGTGGTTAGGTTGAAATGCAGCCTCTACCAGAATGTTCCTGTAACAGCATAAAGCACGAGGAATTTCGCTATTGTTAGTAATTACTATTAATAATTTCATGACACGGCGTGCATATATTTGTCTTTGGCGTCTAATACGATGTAAACCACCCCTCTGTTTTCTATTATTTTAAGTTCTACAGCCTAAGTACCACTGTGAGATTTTAATAAAGTTCACTTTATTATGCGAGGGATTGGAATAAGTTCCCAAGAGAATTGATAAATAATTTACCAAAAATGTTGAAACAATTTATAGTTGAAATTTGTAGAGGGCAAAAGTAGGTGGGTACAGGAAAGGGGGGGTGTAGGGAAATTGCAACCGTAGCGTGCGCTCCATCGCAATTAAATTAAATTATTATATTGAGGATTTTAACATAGAATGCTCCTAAATCAATCCTAAGCAAAATTCTGGTAACATTTTCGCATGTGTTGATTAGATGCTACCTCTCAGTACAGGAAAATTAATCCACGTACAATGTATTATTACAAGCTGGAACGATTTTACAGCAATTCTGCTGTTTCCTAGAAAACAAATTCCAAATAATCATTTATTTTTCATCCCAGTACTCAATTATTTTATTCGTTTATTTTTCTCCCTCCGCTCCCCCTCCCAGCTACATGCAAGTTGAACAGCCACGATTCTATTAGAGTTACAGTATATTGTTAACATGGTCTGATAATACTGTGTACGAAGTTTGAAAATGCGGTGCCCAACATCTTTCTTTGTAATTGAACCCTACCATATTTTTTTTTACAGTGCTTTTGTTATACCTTACGTAATGCTGTTATTAATTAACTCTACTAATATTCTAGCTTCCTATTAATCAACACCACCACCCTTTCAACAACACTGCAAATCACAATGAAGTATGTTTTGCTTCTTAACACTATAGTCGTGCTGCTATCTATCCGCAACATTTTACAACAGAGTAAAATTGTAGTGGTACTGCTGTTACCCACTTGGTGGCAGCACCATGTGCAACAACACGTGACGTCACGTCCGCTTGCAGGATTTCAGGCATCGATTACTTAACGCTTGCTGGGTGACTCGATCGCGGCACTCGGATAAAAGTTTTTCGGGTTTAGATGTGTTGCAGAATGCGGCGACGGCTCGCGAATCAGCGCCGCTCCTGTCGCTTGCAGCGAGTTGGCTGCGATTGATGGTTCGTGTATCTTTGGTCGTAATAACGGCGACAGAGCGCTCATGGATTTTCACGCCGTTCGGACTGTCACATTGTAAAAGGTAGGGTGGCTTGACAGTGTCGTTTCCAGAGAAGACTAGGGATTCTCATAAATTATGTGAGTATTAATACTTTTCTGCCTTAATATAGAAATTGATACAATTGTATTGTGTTTTTTTCAATAAGAACAAAGCTCTTTTCTAAAGTGCTACCAGGCGTTGTTAGTTGTTAACCGAAATCAATCTCCTGGCACCCTCTCGTGCGCATGGACCCAAAATGCCTTGACTATAGCCTTCCTCATTTCGACAAATTTCAAGGAGACTAAATCATAATTGGTGTTGTAGAATCTATATTTATTTTTTTTGAAAAAATAAAAGGAATACAGGTTTGATTTCATGTGATTTTGATATCTAAATGCTCATCTCGTTGATACCAAACCGTATGTCGGCTCTTAGACAACTCTTAATTTATAACCATGTTATTCTTATCTAGTTTATATCACTGCTGATTAGGTTCAGGCATCTTCTCAAAGCGCGATTACAGCATTTAAGAAGTGTCTGTGCCTTCAGATTGAACAACTGAACGGTAGTGAAAACATTCAATGGTCTCGAGTATTTTATCGAATAACGTACTTTACCTGCTTTGTTGATTGACGAAGGTTCATTTCAAACCACAGACAATTAACAGTAAAACATCATTTATTCAATCAGTTCAATAGTTCTTCGTTTGAATTTGTGTCGGAAAGTCTATGATATCGCACGAATCGTAAGAAAAATACGGCTTGAGTTCTCAATCGTTCACGAAACTAGATCAAATTGTTTACATACATGCTCTTGTGAATATTTTACTAAACGCTTTTATGACTTAACGACAGACTCCTGAAAATCTATGGTTATGCTATTAACTCCCGTATCATCAAAATTATGGGCAGTTCATTTTTACCTCAAGTGTATTAATTTTTTAATTCTTTTTTTTCCATTAAGAAGACTGGAGAAGGATATTATATATATTTTAAATTATTTTAACCAAGCTTAGTTATTTCTGTCATTAGCAATCGATCCATTGCGTTAAAATCAATTATACATTTGCTGGTAAGTAACACGGTATTTTCTCGTGGCGAGCAGCGATGTGGGAAAAGGGTAGTCGAAGTAAGTTGCGCGGCAGCATCTTTATACTTCAAAGAATTTGCAGTAGTTTCACATTGCGGCAAAAAATATTATCAATGACATTAATTGCCTGGTGCGCGTGGGAATCGAACTGGGAACCAACAGCTCCAAGATCACCGCAGCCTGCGATGGGTCGAACGCGTCGACCCTCTCACTGCGGCTGTAGTGCGGATTGGTGGGTTGTTCTTATCGATAGCCTAGTCTTTTATCAGATCTCGCGTGGAGTAAGTTCTCATTTAGAAAAACTAGATAAAATACGACGAGGCTACCACTTACTTAAGACACTTTTTGATTAATCGCATGTAAAAGTTATTTGCTTCCTGAATTACAGAGTTCTGATGTGGGCCGGTTATAAGAGAGATTTAATAACCATATTTCAGTCTGTTCCTCGTTGTTGGAATATCATTTCTGAGTAGCTGTATAATGTGAAGATATGGAAGTCAGACGAAAAGAAACAATACCACCAAAAGACATGTTGAGTATAGATAGAGACCTCATTATTTGCATTACAGCCAAACAGATCTCGAAACATAAATAGACACATAATTATTGATTGCACGCCTGACCGTGTTGATTTCTACATCAATCTTTATCTGTTGGTTTCCAAGCAATGGTACTCTTGCATTTTTCACTTTGCGCCAAATAACTAATAAAAACCGACGAACTACAAATGCATTTTGAAACTAACATATAGGGATAGGTACTAATACTAAGGCGTTTCGCCACCAGACTAGACATTGGCAGTGTTTATGTATCATCAAAAGCCTTGTGCTTAAAAAAGATTAATGAATAACTGTGAACGAGCCTAATATCACATTAAACTTCCATGATGATCTCCTACATGTTATTATTAATTAGTTTCTATTATCAGATAATAATTAAAACTCTAACTCGATTTTACACTTACTTGACAAATATGTACATGAAATGGCAATATTTGTTACTCATTCCGCAAGCTGATTCGTCAGTTACGTACAGGAAGATTTATGAGGCCTTTTTCTCGTTATGTTTCGTGTTACAATATATATGTAGTGATTTTTAATTGCATTCATCGGCTGTATTATGTATGAGGCAGGTAAACGGGATATTGTAAAACCCAGTACCTATACTTGAGATATATTCTGGTAGAAGACACTCAAGAGGGCCGCCAGCGTCTCCACAATGTGACTGAATCAACAGTGTAGTATGCCAATACACACTCAGGCGTTTGGTACCCTAAAGAGTTAATTGTGCACATCCAATTCTATTACCTGGCTGACTAAGAAACAGATGATGATGAAAAGTTTCTTCAACCAACGGGATTCGAACCGACTAATCTCCGGCCAAGTGTCAAGCTAAGTACTGAGCTTTAATTGTCTCTACCTCGAGGAGCAATTTTGTCAGAAAATAACATATGAATTTAATGCACAAAAGGAATAGAATAGTAATAATGAAGTAGGAATTTCGTGTAAATTTTAGAATTTCATTACCTGGAATGTTTTAATAGAATTTGTAAACAGAAATTTAAAGAAATTTAGATTATGTCATTTACTGGATTCAATAAAAAATAGAAATGAGCCAAATTTTTATCGGCATGGAGTACTAATACACTCTCCTCGGGAAACAAGCCTAGTAAAAATATTGTTTACACATATATTCGAATTATCCGCTGGATAGTAGGGTGGTGGTTCTTCCACAGGGATGTTCACGAACCTTCTTCCTTATCTGACTATTTTGGTTTCTCATTTTATCTGAAAAAAGTAAGTAATATCTGACTATTGTGAATCTAAACGTCGAGGGTATCACAGCCAATATTTTTTTTTTATTTTTTTTTATAAATAATCAATATCACGCCGATGTATTGAATTTTTGTTTGTTTTAATTTCTCCGCACGCGTTGTATTGCGTGTGCAGGAGTATCTTCAGCGGTTATCTATACGACATTATAACATTTGTTGTTAGTTAACATTTCTCTTTTAATATCTGTGTGGAGTATAAATGACATAATTTTTAACTTTCATGTATTTGTATTTCACATTTTTTCGGTATCAGGGTCAGAAATAGTGTGAAATGGAAAGACATACAAGTAAATAATTATGTCAGTTAAACTTCATATTGATATGACACTGATAGTAAATTCACAAGAACAGGAATAATGTCATAGAGACAACCACTGAAGATACTGCAGGAAATGGACTGAAACGCTTACCGAGAAAATAAAAACAAACGAAAATCTAATATTGGCTATTATTGTTATTTTTCAGGATCGTTTCAGCAATTTATGGGTTGCAATTTCTTGATTGATGTTCTTTTCTTTTCCGCCGGTACTACTGTATTCTCTTGCTTACCCTTTCTCATTCCTCGTCCGAAGTAACACACTTTGTTCTTCTTGATTTCTCTTCAGACAGATTCGCCACCTCGGTAGTTTTCCCTCTGAACACTTTCCAGTTTGTTATATATTCTTCCCTAATGCCATATTTCTTTATATTGTGATGAACTTCTTTCAGCCATTGGACTTGTCTTTCCCTTCTAATGGAAGATTAGGATCTTACCTGTTATCCGTTCAGGTCCCAGTCTTCTTAGACGTCCTTAAAAAGCCACACGTCTTTTATTCATAGTGTTTTAGATGGACACCTTTCATATAACTTTTGATTTCATCTCAGAAGGTAGATACACTGATTTGTTGTTACTTCTTGGGTGCTGAGATTTTTATCAGAAATTTACGTTTTTTTTAATTATAATTTCTTTAGCGTTTCAAGCTTACATGACATTATTGTGTGGAAGATACACAGAACGCACCAAATGAGAAACAATTAGTGAACAACACAGCGTAGCAACATCTGCAGATCTATTATGTATACGTATATAATATCATCAGCTGACAGCTGCTTTAAGAGGATCACAAGAAAGAACAACCAACAAAGGATTTATTTTAAACTGGACATTCATATGCTCAATTGCAGCCACCGTCTCCGTCGTAGCTGAATTTAAATTCTCCAAATTTCCAATTGATTGCGTTGTTAAAGTAGTCGGACCTGTTTATAGGACTTCTGGCTGTGGGTTAAAAGACACATTTTCCATTTTTGTCGTCTTGACAAATTAGCCTTCTGGAGGAAAACAATCAGTTTTGAGAAATTAAGATGTTCACCAAACATTTCTACTGACGTGGATTACTTGTTAATATTATCTCTGAGCCACGCGCGCTCATCTAGATTTACATTTGACACGCGCACAGTTTGGGCTTAATGTGATAGTTAATGACTCTTAATGCGGAAAAAACGAGTCATTAACAAATCTGTCCGTCAAAGATTATTACTTGACTTAATGTAACAGCTTAGTAGCATTTGCGACTAAATTTAACTTCTAATCCATTCCAACGCTCGTGCTTCACTTTGGGTAAATTAAAAGCTGTAATATATTCAGGAAAAATTCTCGAAATTCTTTTTATTTGCGATGAGATTGCAAAATAAAGTGAAATGGATCAACATACAAATTCCAGGATCAATATCTCTAAAACTCTGGCATTGCGCCACGCAAGAAAACAGGACATATTTAAAAACTTAGATGGATCAGCATTTACTGTTACTGTGATTTCTGTAATATTATGAATGAATCGGTTGAGTCTGGTTAACAGAAGGCAAAATTTCCTTGTTTATTGGGGTCTCTCCTAGAGTCAATGCTCACTGCACTGTTAATTTCTTCATATGACTTATTTGAGATGTATGATTCAGAATTAAGAGTCCACACCGACGTCTTTAAACATTCCTTCCCGCTGCTGGTGACTAGAGTAAGCTAATTTGCTTTAGTACTTAGTAAGGAATCTGTAATTGCAGTTGAGTAATGAAGTTAGCGTTCTCCTGTCAGGACTTATTATTCTATTGGAACGTTAGTGATCAGTAAAATGTTTTCAACTTATCAATCATACAGTCTCTCAAAGGGTGAGGTGTCAACTATGATTTACGAATCCGCTTTACCTCGCTTTCAAACTGATTCCTGATTCTCCAGAGCCGTGACTCCGCACATGTTTCACCTCATTCTAAATCAATATATATACTATGCACAAAATAGTGGGTGGCAGAGGGTGCTCAGCACCAAAACTAATCTCTTCGCTGTGAATTCCAATCCTGAATGATACGAGGGAAAAAAGAACTCATATCTCTCTAATTTTATCTTTCCTGTCATTGCGACTCAAATAGGTTGGTGGCCGAAGTAGTTCACCGCACTCGTAAGTAAAAGTGGGTGTACGCATGTTTACCAATAATTTTAAACGCAACATGCGTCGTCTTTCTACCAGAGACTCGCAGGCTAATCTACTAATCAGTTCTGTGACGCTTTCGTAAGGACTGTAGCAAGCGGTCACGAATCGAGTGGCTCTTCTCAGTACTTTCTCTATACTGTCAATTAACCTCTTATGAAACGGATCCCAAATGGCACAACAGTAGTACAAATGTGGACGCACAATGAGATTTGTACGCTATCTTCCTTTGTTTGTTCATTACAATTTTTGAAAATTCGACCTATAAATCGAAGCCTTGAATTAGCTCTACCTACGACCGAATTAATGTGCAAGTCCCATATCATGTTCCTTTGTACTGTTACGCCAAAATATTTCACAGAATCGACCATATCAATAGCTGAACAACCGGATTCTTTTCCTTAGTTATGCACATTGCCTTGTACTTTTTACAATTTAGTGTAAGTAGCCATCGCACTATGCCGAAATAACATCCAGATCGCGCTGAATTAATTTCTAAGCAATCGGCCTAATTCCTTACTTCCCTATAGATGACCGCATCATCAACGAACAATCTAAAACTGCTATTCACTTTGTTTCCGGGATCGTTCATAAAAATTAAGAAAAGAAGTGGTTCTATTATACTTCCTTGAGGTACACCCGATCCGATGAAACATCTAGATTAGAAGCGGTTTCTCCTTCAACGATGACATACTGCGACCGACCACTTAGAAAATCCTTTATCCATTCACAAAGCTGATCCGATATACCGTACGTTCGTAGCTTCGCTAAAAGACGGTTGTGTGGCACAGAGTCAAAGGTTTTCGGAATATCCAAGAAAAATTGCACCAACCTGTGAACCTCTATCAGTTAACTTTCATTACGTCGTGTGTAAACTGGGCAGCTGTAGTAATGACTGATCAGTTCATGTCCTAAACGGGCACTGTTTAGCCTTCTGGCTGGTATTGGGGATAGGGTTGGTAGTGGCATCCTGTTCTTGCCGGCAAGCTAATTATTTGTCCGTGTCCACTGAAATATTGTGTGTGAATTTGCCATCAATGGAGCGTGCACAAACTACGTGGTTCTGTCCAGGGGAGGAAGGGGTTGGCTGGAAGGCTACGCTAGGCTACGTGGGGGGAGGGGAGGGGGTTCCGAGCCAGGCCACGTTGCTTTCCTTTCATTACATTTTTCACACTTAAAACGGGGAACAGAACACACAACAGCATGTGAATATTTACTTCTCTCAGTTAATTATCTCTGTATGTAATTTACGATAGTCTAACGAGAGAAAACAATACAAAATGTCTTCTGGAATCAGAAAGGGAAAAAAGCTACGTGCTACATGGGAAGGAGGGGGGGGGGGGTTAGAGGCAAAAGCCACGTAGGGCTACGTGGGGCGGAGGGGGGATTCACAGGAGGTCAAAACGGAGCTACGTGATTTATGCACGCTCCCCAAGGACTCAACAAGTGCAGTATGATAATTCGAGCGAAATCTATTGAGAAAAATGAGCAATGTTTCCGGACGAATGAATAAAGGTTCGAAATGTAAACAAAGAGACTGAGAAATCATCTAGACAAGAGTTACTGATCGAATCATTCCACTTTGTAAATGAAGGTATGGGAGTGTACCAGACAATTAGGCCTATTTGAAAGTGGCACTCATTTTGTGGCATCTTCAGTCAGGGACGCTTTCATTCATAAATAATCGAAGAGTTAGTAACTCACTGCCAGTCGTTAACTCGAGTTTCCAAAGAGACGCTCTCTCTCTTGAGAATCGATGATTAATTACTGGTCAGAATGAGCCTAAATCTTAGGTAATTGACCAATTACAATTATGACTTTATCTTTAATAAATATTGTAGCATTTTGAAATTTTTATTGACTGAATGTGTCTGGACCAGACGGAAGTCATTTTTTATTGTTATTATCTGATAACAGCGATTTTTAACTTGTTACCTGACTATTTATTTTTGTCAGTCTGTAGTATAACAGATTACTTAGATAAATGATAATGGAATGATAATTACTTTTTTTTGTTATATGTTTACTATCCGAACAGCAAATTTAGCTTTACAGGATAAGTTGTCATTTACAAATCATGGCATTCTTATTGACATTGCTGAGGTCAGCCTATTAGGGTCCCTCAGTAACTACATAACAGTGATACAGTAAATATTATGGGACAATAGTGAAAAAAGTGTCAACAGTATTAAAATAGTAATAAGAACAGTTAGTAATATGAACATATGGGGGGAAAATGTAGCTATGGAGACCAGATGGTAACAAGATAGCAAGAAGATCGGGCGAGCGAAATAGTTCGCGGTTTTGAGTTGACGATATAATGTTACTGAAAGCAAAGGATCTTGGTATTCTTCGGATTTTTACGACTGAAGTTAAACGAGAATAAATGTTAAAGAAATATATATTAAAGTTTATTATCATTTGAATAGAAAGTTAAGAGAATAAGGGTGAAAGTTGAAGCACCGAACGAGGTAAGAATGGGCCATTTGTCCCTGGCGACCTGAATCAAGACTACAAAAAGAAATAACACGAAGTCGGAGAACCACAAGAAGTAAGAACAGTTTTATTAAAATACAATTCATAGAAGCTCGTTAGATTTTCGCATTAAGAGTTTTATCTAAAGTCGTGACAGCAGTTGAACTAATTAATGATCTGATTGGCCTGTTGACAACACACTCCGCTTCTCTCATGGCCACCTAGCCTGGTAATTCTAGCCGCCAAAAGGACCTATAGTTTTACGTGGAATCCGAACCGCAGCAGCGTTTTTGCGTGCCTCCACGAACAAAACGGGTCAGGTTAAGGGCACCTGGAAGTCACAGCCGTTGCGTGAAACACTTCGATCAGCAAACACCTATATAAGAGTGGAGGCTTGACAATGGCGGCAGAGGTATGACCGCCGAAACGTCTTGCTATACAAACGTTCTCACTCGTCTAGTCACCCGAGAACATTTCATCTACAATCAAACACCTGTTTAATGGTCGATCTAAAGACTGATGCTATAATAATTTAAACAACACAAAAAGTTTATTGCTTATGGCCTTCCGTTTGGGGTTTAAGTTCAGTTTTGGCGTTAGGTTTGCATTATAATTTTCACCAGAGAACTCAGAAAAATCGGTTAAATTATGGTTTGCTGTCTTCTTAAAATTAATCTTGCTTTTTCTTGTAGCGTGTAAAACAAATAATTTCACATCAGCATTACGAGATCGTGCAATGCATCGTCATTTTGATTGAGTCTTTCTTCGCTATCTTAGTTTTATTTATACTGCTGGTCTTTTGCAGTACCAGGAAATAATTTTTTTGAAGCACTTGAAAAACTAAATTTATACTTCCACTTTAAAGATAAAAAAAGTGGATAAAACTAGAAACTTGACTGTTTAAAGCTTTCCACTCTACTAAAAGATTGGGAAAGGGATGTTGGCTATCACCCACATTTTTCAAAACTTATCTCAGTAAAACATTGACAGTTTGACAAAGTAAAATAGACAGTATCAAGGGTGGTAGGTAGAAGAGTTGATTTAACAGTAGACCTAAAGAATATATAAAATTGTGAAGAATATTACTATTAGGTAATAGTAGTAGATGCGATTTCAAAAGGGAACAAGTAGAAGAAAATACTATTACGAATGGCACAAGCAAGACGAGCAATATTCAGTAGTTTATTGTGGTCCTGAGACATAACAAAAAGAACGAAGAAAAAATATCCGATAAATCAGTTAACCGAATAGGGATATGGAAAAGGCACTAAATCACGTGCGCGAAATACTAAAATAGACGTGCGGTAGGAGAATAAACAAAAATAAGGCAAACATAACGACATTTATTAGGATTGGCTACCAAAATGTTGATGGTTAGAGAGAAACTGGACTAAGCAAAGGAATTAAAATATGCGCCGCTTTAAATAAATAATTGGCAGTGTGATCACAGCTGATGGAAAATATACAAGAGAAGTAAATAGCCGAATCGAACAGGCGAAGGAAGCTTTCTAAAAAGAAAGAAGTGCCTACTAACATCTAAACGAGCTACGCAGAACTTCGTGAAAAGCTTTATACGGAGCGTGGTAAACTGTGGGTCAGAAACATGGACCTTGAATAACGAGGGAGTAATAAAATTTGCAGAATTTGAAATGTGGTGCTGGCGTCGACTTTACTTTGGACTCGCATTCGGGAAGGACGCGGGTTCGAATCCCCGTCCGGGCATCCAGATTTTGGTTTTCCATGGTTTCCCGAAATCAATCCAGACGAATGCCGGGATGCTTCCTTCATAAAGGCCATGGCCGTATTCCTTGCTGTTCCTTGTCTCCCAGTCCCATCCCGCCTCTAATGACCTTAGCCGTCGACGAGGCGTAAAGCAATAAGTAAAAAAAATAAAAAAAAAAAAAAAAAAGAAGAAGAAAAGTACTTTGGACTGATAAAGACACCAACGAAAACGTTATCCTAAGAGTAAAACAAACACGCATCTTGGTTGAAAACTTAAACAGAAGAAGAAATAGATCCGTTTGTCACTTGCTTTGTCATTGAAACTGGTACACAACCTTGTTTTGAGGGAAGCTGAAAGGTAGAAGGAGGCAAAAGAAGACCAAGAGTAAAATTTATAGACCCTATTAAAGGCAACATCACGTATTGCTACCTTAAGCTGATGACCAAAGAAAGGAAACTATTAGAAGACCTGCATGGTATTGACCGATCTAACTGTTGAAGATGAGAAGTGGTATACTGCTTATTGACCTGAAACCTTTGAATCGATTGATGAAAACTGAATGCTGTTGAAACGGATTTCTTATAACTATTGATCCAGATTAATACACATACCAATTAACAAAAATAGAAAACAATAACCGCTACTGGAGGGAACAGAAACCCATCGGCTCTTTTGCTGTGGAGCGGTCAGATGGCCCAAAAATATATGGGCACGGCAACCGGTGGAAGTAAAGGACAGAGAATAAGACCTAGAGAAGAATAGAACAGTCGTTCCCAATTAGGGGTACCTGAGGTTGCTTCAAGGGGTACGCTAGGTAACCTCTTGGCTAAGGCAATCACTAAAGTAAATTAAAAAGTTATTCAACATTACTATCGTCAAAATAAATTTTAAGACAGTCTAACCGCGTGTTTGTGTGAATTAACTACTGTAATGCTGTGGTTCCGCGAAGCACTCGACTGTGATGAATGTATTTAATTATTTATCATTTCAGCTAAGGGGGCATCCACAAATTACGTGAGGTGTTTTTCCGGATTTCTGGACCCCCCCTCCCCCCTGGTGAGATTTCGTGAGATCTGGCCGGACCCCCCCCCCCCCTCTGGTGAGATCTGGTCCGTGAGAACCCCCCCTACAAATCGCCCTGGAAACTTTTGTAGACCTTTTTTTTTAGGTCACACCCTAACTTTTTTGACGAAATACCCTCCTAAAATCGAATTTGGCGCAAATTTTAGACTTTTTTTTGCTCTACTGTCCCCAAATTTTTCGCAAAATCTCACGTGAGATTTCCGTAGACCCCCCCCTCCCCCCTGGTGAGATCTGGTGAGATTTCGCCGGACCCCCAACCTCCCCCATTTCACCTCACGTAATTTATGGATGTCCCCTAACTGGGATACGCGAGGTCGAGCTCTTTATTGAACTGGTACTCGGGAAAAAATAATTGGGAACCACTGCAATATTGCAGTTCGGAGGAGACGATTAGAAGAAAACCAGTCTTGCGAATGGATAAAAAATGCGTTAGCAGTTTGAGAGAGAGTCCAAGAACGTCTTAGTATTTTGTCTACAGGTTTTGGTGACTCTAAAGGTGGACGCAAAACTATTGAGGCTATTCCGTCACAAACCAATAGAGCAATGACGCCAGCATACTGGTGCATGGATATTCACTGCACCCATAGTGTAATTTGTGTCTACGTTTCGTACGTAACACTTCTTAAACTCTTTTTATTGTTGTGAAGAATCGGCAGATTTCAAAACGTTTAGTTTTGGCGTCTAGATGTTTCGCGATGGTCGTCTGGTTCGTAGGATTCGATCTATTTTTCCACGAATGTGAACTTATGCGTCTCTCGTTTATCCACTGTCCTGGTCTAATAAGGCATAAGTTCCTCTATATTTTCTATAAGTTCTTTAGGATTTTTATGTTTTCAGAGTCCGGCAGACTTTTAAACTTCACTCTCATCCTATCAAGGGATCAACAAATTCATTATTCCTTTGTCATAACATGAAGGATGTGCTCAATTCCATCACCGGAAAGAAAATCTTGTTGCTCCTCATAGTGTGGATTCGTGTGTTCCTTATTAACGATAGAATAACTGAGTGATATCTGGGAGCATTTTGAACGGAGGTCGTTAATTTTTGATTGCTTGATGGCCCGTAACTTTTCTACCTACATTCACAGTATGGTGTGTATATTTCCGTGAGACATATTATTATTTGAAACATCTTTAAGCTTGCTTAGCCAGGACTACGTCTTTGTGGTTTAATTATTTTGTTTTTTGTTTCTACAATAATTCCGTTTAATTATTCGGTAACTCTGAACGTTATTGCTACAGTGAAATGAATCACGTGTGACCACAGATTCCGAAATGCCGATATCGCAACGTAACAACAACTCTATCACATCAATTTATCTACCATTCATGAGTTTCATGTAAATAAGGAGATTAATTTTGTGGACTGAAGCTTCTGGAAGAATGTTAAAATGTTGGAATGAGCTTTGAATGCATGTGTATGTAGTCATTATCAATTAGTTTTAGTATTGAATGTTTTAGTTTAGAGGAATTATTGAGTGCGCCAGTGATGGGTACCATGATTAGGTTCTTTTTCAACCATTACTAATCCATTAATATGTTTAAAACAATATTAGAAATCTTTAAATCAATCGTATTATTATTTAAAGTCCTTTTATTCACTTTTTAGTGAAATTAAGAGAATTTAGATTATTTAAAAGCTATTTTAATAATAACCGATTGTTTGCGATGGTTTTCAGCCATTTTCTTCTCTAGCACATTCTTTACCCACAAAGCGAGCCAATTGGTGGCCGAAGTTGTAAGACCTTCAGAAGTTTCGACGTAGATAAATACAGTGGCTCGCTACAAGCGCAATTGGAGTCAAATATGTTAATATGTGCCTTGAACAACTTCGGATACAAGTCCAGACGTGATGTTTTATCGTCATTTTGAATCATCATCATCATCAGTTTTCTGCCGTCGGGCAAGTTTTCACTTGGCTGCTCTCCATGTTCTTCTATCTTCTGCCTTTCTCTTTAGAACCATATAGTTGCCGTCTTCCTTGATGTTGTCTATAATTTTGTACCTCCTTCTTCCTCTTATACTCCTCCCACAGACTAGACCTTCCAAGGTGTCTTTTATCAGGCACTCCCCTCTCAACAAGTGCCCCATCCAGTTTTTCTTTCTCTCCTTTATTACTTGGAGAATTTTTCTGCTTTCACTGACCCTGTCCAGTTTATAGCAAATATCATCATTCAGAAAACTATCTTGTCACTTGTCCAAGGATTAAGTAGAGTAACTCATTTTAATGGATGTACTTGCATCTTGTAAAAGTTTTACAACTAATAGTGTGGCTCGGAAGATATAGTTGTTTGCTTCTGTGTCATTGCCCCGATCCTTAACAGCCAAAGAAAATGCAATATAAGACTGCATGGAGAAAGTCACGTCTTGATGGGCCCACCATCAGAAGGCTTCGCACAGTTTTCACTACTTTTCAATGAAGTCCTTCCCTATGGAGTAATCCCCTATTACGTTGCTAACCAACTTTTTTATTGTTCGCTTCTTAGATACGCGCAATACGCACCGCTAAAGCATTTTCGCTAGATGTAACTCTTACTTTGCTTTCTTTGGTTCAGCTTGGCAGTAGCGTAAGTCGATCAACAAAAGCTGAAGAAAGATGTAGGCAAAGTTTTCATTCTCTTTATGGGCTCCGTGGCAGCTCTCGCATCTTTGCCCCTTTTCAGAGCTTCTAGCATTCGATATGAATAGCTTGCGCCTCTTTCGTGTTACTCCTTCCATGATACGCGCCTTTTGATTCTACCGCGTGTAGGATTTTTCCACCCTTCAAGTCTGGCTTCTTCGTGGCCTGACTTGGAATCATCTTGCTAGAAGGACTTTATAACCTATGCGTGATTTTTGTTATTCGAGTGATTAATTGGGTTCCTGTGGTTATACCTCGCGTCATAATTAAAGTTACATAGCACAGATGTAAAATTTAGTTGGTTTGTTTTATTTCTTAGAGATTTACTTCTTATCGCCTTTTATTCATTAATGCAGTTCACTTTGGAGGGACAGAGAATATTTCCTTTTGTCGCTATATGGAGTAAGATGTCATTTTATTTTATTTGCATTATGTTAGGCACTTATTTATTTATTTATTATACAGAAAAAGCATTTTATATTGAATTATTACATGATAACCATAAAATAAACATAATTATTAATATTTAGGATCAAATAAAACAGGAAATGACAGAAAAAACGATTATAAAAAACTACAGAAAAAACAAGTAATTACGTGAGAGGTCACTATTAGCCACTCAAAAACTAAACGCTGAACACACAACTATAGGAAAAAAAACCCCACATAGTTACAGGAAAGAACTCAACAAACAAAATAACGGAAAAAATTATAGAAGTTTTTTTTAGTAAGAAAGGTATTGCTAGTATAAAAGGTTAGGAGGTGTTGGCTCGCTATTTAAGTGTTGCTGAATTTATCTCGCTGTAAATTAGAGGGATGTAGGCAAAAAATTTGGTCATCAGATTGACGCTTATATCGTCATCAAATGTAACCGATTGCCACGCCAGACATATTGCATACTATGATAAAACTTGGCAGCCTGTGTTTAGAACCTAGCTATCTGACTGAGCGTGGTACAGTATACTGACTTAATTATGACCCTAATTTTGCAACAAAATATTACAACGTACTGGGTACGCTTTCATAGGAAACCTCGACCACTTCATTCAGAAGCGATGTTAGCGTACAATGTCAAATGATATCCGAAGCTGACGGCATTTGTATCAGATTGCGATCTTTAATTGATAGGGGCGTTGCTGTTTTTCTAAACGGATGCCTTTTTATTTCGTAGGAATCCTGGATAAATTCGAAAATACGTGATCCAGCAGTCTGGTACAAAGAGCCGTTGCTTTTTTTGACTTGTTGGTGTCGTTTTTATTAAGAGCGATGTTGAGTGGTCTAGAGGCTCGGTTAAGACAGTCCCCGGTTCGAACCCAGGTCAGGCGGATTACGATTGAAAGGTCGTGGTTATAATTCCACGTAAAACTGGTAGAATTACCGCCTTAGACTAAAAAAGTGACTACAGAAGCGGATTGTGCTGCAAGCTGAAACCCAGTCACAAGGCGGCGCAATAACCCTTCGGGATATCCCGACAAACAATGCCATACGCATGAGGACGATTTAAACCCAAGCCTCTGTAATGAGTGACTAGCAATCTCTCTGACAATCGTATGAGTTTTTGTCTAAATGTATTCTGTTTGATTCGGTTAGTGTAACGTTTAGAGATAGAGAGTGGTCACATATCCTGGGTGACTGTGGGAAACCAGCTAAAAACTGTAATCAGCATGTTCGGGACATAAGTTCGAACGATGTAGAGAAAGGCCTTTAATTTTTGCTTCTTACTTTCTTCGAGACAGACTTTATCGGGAAGTGGAATGGAAGCATTGAGGCGCGGCAGTGGTAATGTACCCTCTGGTACGCTGTTACTTACATGGTGTATTACAGAGTATTGTTAGTTGAGGTGTAGTGTTTGGTCACCCCTTGAGGCGGAGGACTCATGAATAGGCGGTCTCCCTCCGCTACCCAAGGACACGCAAGCAGCTGTACCAAAACTAGAATCAGCTCCGCAAAGGAAGTCATCAGCAGTCCGCATAAAGGTATCTGCAGCAAGGGCTAACAGCAAGGGCAAGTAAAAGAAAGTGCCACAGTATCGCAAGTTGTAAACTGTATCCACGATACGTGGCGGTTCAAATTAGCTACAGCTGTTAAAATTCTGTACCAGTAAACGTGACTAAGCTCCATTGGTCAATTGTGGAGGTCGTACAAAGCAGGTAACATGTTTGAAATTGAATCTCTGCTTGGCAGTAATTGAAACGCTGAAGTATATTTGATCCATGCCACAAGGTAACGCTCAATGATTCTAAAAAAAAATTAAAAAAAACTGCTGCTGCAGGATTTGTGAAGAGATTTGTTTAGAGAACGGCTCTATGATTCATCAGTACAGGAGACAGAATCCTCGTCCGGCAATGGAGATTTCGATTTCAGTTGAGATACTTGACTCGGTGGGTGAAATGCTTTCTTAACATATAATTGTAACCCATTTCCTTGTCTTTCTTCACCAGTACGAAGTATTGTCTCTAATTGCCATAGCTTGGTTGGGACACCCAGCACGATTTAGTTACATGGTTGAACCGTAACAGCCCAGCAATCAGAAAGTTTCCTTGAAAACGTTTTGAATGATATGCGATACAAGACTTCCAAGCATTTGTACTAGTACGCTGGACTCATTTTGCAAACTCACATCTTTGAATCGGGTCCAGGCAACACCATCTATAGGAGACGTTGGTCCGGGACGGGGGTGTGTTTAACCAAGTTTCGTCCTAAGAGGCCCAATCTGTTTCAGTCTACAAACTGAGCGAAGCCATTTAAATATGTGCGAGAAACAAATCCCGACTTGTTCCTGGCTGTATAATTTAGTCCCCAAAATCCATCTTAACTTTTCTTTTTTATATTAAATAACTGTACTACGTCTTTTAATTACCTCTAAACATATGAAGTATTTGGTTTAAATACGGCAAACTGATTTAAGTGAAGAACAAGTCACACTAGGCGTGTTAACTTCGAAGTTTAATAAAATCATTACTCGAACTGTTGTAAGGTACCTCTCTGTCGCTGTTACGATGAAACGCATAACACCAGAGTATAAGTAACGAAGAAATACAGGATGATTCAGGAGGGATGGTAAATATTAAAGGAGCTGGTAGTATGAACAATACTGAGTAAAATAAGTTCATATAAACAAATGGCCGCTTTCCATTCGTTTCGGAGATACAGGTGCTGGAATGTTATGCGTAAAATAAACCTCAGAAAATGATCAAGAGCACACAAATAACTTATTGAAGTACTTTATTCATACAAAAACACACGCACATATTACAACAGTTTAAATTCAATGTTCGAAAATCCCACTTTGCAGCTCTCTTCGCAACAGTACGTGTAGCTCTTATGAGTACTTATTGGTGTACTTTTATAAGGGTAGCAGTGTTTACTTATGTAAAATATGCATGTGTTTTTGCATGTGTAAAGTACTTGAATAAGTTATTTGTGTGCTCTTGATCATTTTCTGAGGTTCATTTTATGCTTAACATTCCAGTATCTGTATCTCTAAAACGAATGGAAATCGGACACATCTTTATGTGAACTTTTTCACTCAATATTGTTCATACTACCACCTCCTTCGATATTTACCATTCCTCCTTAATCGTCATATATATTGCGGACATTTTCTCAGTTTTAATGAGATTTATATATACACTGTGATGTGAATCACGAATTTGATGGTAGGTTATTCTTCTCTTACTTTCGTTCAGACTGTTAAACACCAACTTGTCCATCATATTGGTTAATATTTGCCTGCGTATGGGCTGTAACTCCGATGATAAAGCGAACTGACCAGGCTGCTGTCTTCCGCTAAACTTTCAATCCATATTACGACAGTGAGGGCATTAGATTTTTGCAAATTCGCTCCTTTTTACTATCTTACATCTCAATGGACAAGTTCTGTTGTGCTTTATCTGCTACTGTAACGTTGCGCGTTGATAAATTAATGACTTCTGTGTCTCAAGCTGTATACATAAGGAAGACTGGAAATTTTCCCCTTCGCTTTTTTACATTATTTAGCTATTTTTCTTGATTTCTGAAAGCATTAATATGATTTAGTTCCTCAGGATCTTTTCTTATTTTCCTTTCCCCTACTATTTGCATTTCGTATACTCTTCTGCATCTGACAGTAGCATGAAATGACCTGATAAGAAATACTGTACCATGCAAAGGATTCGAGCTATGTTATCGTTTGGATTTAGTTTTCCCAAACGGCAGGTTAGAACGTTATTGCTCATCCACTAACCACTATATGACTTGCCGATTTCGTCTTGTCAGATAAAATTGTAGAATCACAATTTCTTTTTCAGCTTGATTCTAACATCTAATTGGCAGTTATTAGAAAATTTGTTTTTAGTTTAAACCGTTCCAGGTTTTTTCTTCCCTAGCAGGCAGAAAAGTTTCATAGACAGATCGTGAGGCGTTCTACCCTCGGTTTTGGAAGCAAACGAAGGGCTCAGTTTATTTATTATTCGTGTACCAGACACCACTTTTACGTTGCGAATTATAAGTATGAGAGAAATTTTAATTTACATAATTTAACGTATCACAAAACAATATACAATTAGGTAAACAAATTGAACAGTTCTATATGGTCAAGATTGGTAGCCAATTATTCTGTCGCAAGAGGCCTAGTAAACATCAGCCTGGATGGCCTTGTCATTCGCTGTGAACAGGTCGAGTGTGCAGTGCTCATCGAGTTTCTTGCACATCAGCAGGGGTTGTGGGTCTTGCACTTCCCCGCATTCACAGAACTTGTCCCCTCGGATGTAACCCCATTTCTGCAAGTGTTAAATGGACCCTATAAAGAACTATATCATCTTTACTGAGCCTGGTGAGCGAGCAGAAACGCTCAGGAGTGACATTCAGGAGTACGCAGCTTCAAAATCCCGTCCATGACCGAATTCCTTCCCACTCCTTTTTTTTAAGTTGATAAATTGCGACTTTGAGTTAAAAGCTGGATAAATGCCACTAAGAAATAATTTTTTTTTAAATGTTATAAGAGAAATGATTATAATACCATATCTATGGTTGTATTAATCATATCTTTGCCTATCAAAATGGGAGTGGACAAGGCAGAAACATGGGAATTTTGTAGTCTGCTTACCCGCAGATTATACTTGTGTTTAGTATTATGGAAAGCATTACTACCTTCTAAAATGGAAACTTTTAAAGCCCCATAGAAAAGAATACACTTAAGGAATATTTTTTTGTGTTCTGAATGCAAAACCATTTACTGATCAAACAAATATGTTCAGTAAGGGGGGAGTCTAAGTGCGTATATATAGAGTAGTCCATAGTATACAAAGGGCAATAAACACGTCACTAAACTGTATTTGTATCGGTGGTTTATGAAAAAAACATCTTTGGTTGTTACCTGATTCTTAATTGCTAAGGACACAATGTTAGCGACAATATAAGGCCTGGAACATACCACAGCAATTCAGTCTTCGCCAGTCTCAGCTTTTCAGTGGTTCTTGTCCAGAGACATTTCCTCCCTCGATGTTCTTTTGTCTGGCATCTCTTGATTTTTGGTGGGTCGCCTTGCTGGCGTATTATTGATTATTCTTTTCGTTCCGTCAGAACTAATGGTCTATTGTGTTTCTCAGCGGTAGTTTCGTATAATACAATTCAATACGTTCATTTTCCATTGATCCCAATTTAAGAGACTGGCTCTGTGGGATGTGGAAAGTTGTCAATTTACAGATAAACAATTACATAACAAAATAATACATACACCAGTAGATGTACAGTCATAGCATACACGGTACAGTAAACAATTCGATAACAAAATAATACATACTCCAGACAATGTACAGTCATAGCATACATGGAACAGTAAACAATTGCATAACAAAATAATACATACACCAGGAGATGTACAGTCATAGCATACACGGTAAATTAATTATGTAAACTACATTTACACAAGCTACTGGCAGTTATTTTTTAGATACCTTAGAAATACATTCTCCGACACTGTAGAAAATTCTTTCAATTTTTTACTGATTTTATTCTTATCATCTGCTAGACATTTAATATGTGTTGGGAGCTTATTGAAGATATGTGCCCCTGAATATCAGACTCCTTTTAGAACAAATGACAGTGACTTGTTATCCTTGTGAAGATCATTTTTACTTCTAGCGCCATAATTTTGTATTTTACTATTTGTTTCAAACTAAGTATAATTTGTGACTGCAAAGGACATTAATGTGTATATATGCTCAGCCGCCAATGTTAAAATCCCTTGAACAGCTCTCTACATGAAGTTCTAATGCTTACCCCACACATAATTCTTATTACTCGCTTTTGGGCTCTGAACACTTTGTCTCTGTGGGTGGAATTGCCCTAGAGTATTATTCCATATGACAATAAGGAGTGAAAATAAGCAAAATAAAGTAGCTGCCTCATACGGAGATCACATATAGCTGAAATTGTACGAATTGCAAATGTGGCTGCACCCAATCGTTTTAATAAGTCAGAAACACGTACCTTCCAATTTAAATAATGATCAATATACAAACCTAGAAATTTCGCACACTCTACCTCTTGAATCGACTGGCCTGCAAATTTTATGTCTATATCAGGTGTTAATCTGTGTGATGTACTGAATTGTATATACTGAGTTTTATCAAAGTTTAAACAAAAGCCATTAGCTGTAAATTCGGTGAGACAACTTACTAGTGGATTGGCAGAGCGAAATTACCACAGCTTTTATCCTGACCTGACGCTAATCTGGTGTCGTCTGAATGATTTTGACCCAGTCAAGACTCGTTCCGCCCTGTAACCTCTTCAGATATCACTAGTCTCGAAGGTTGCTACGGACCGCCGAACATGCGTCCCAACAAGAACTCTCTCGGGCTCCTCCTTGTCTCGTCAGAAACTGTGGGCGGACTTCGCAATTGGCTTCGTCCAGCCAATCAGAGCACTGATGTCAGAGCACCATTCTGTTTGGTCCCACGGATAAGCGAGGGGCAGTGAACGAATTTTCTAAACTTCGACCTTGGCCACTTTTGCTGGTCGCCGTTACTCTCTCACTATAGAGGAGACTCAGTGTGAGTGGAAATTCTGACAAACTACTGTTTCTCTCGTTGCTGTTGTTATACATGATTTACAACTACTATTTCACTCTAGTTTTGTTGACAGTTATCGACTCTGATTACAGTTTTCGATTGTGACATGCGTCCGTTTTTACACGTTAAGCTTGTGCAACTTTCGTTTTGCAAGCAATATTTTTCTACAACCATTCTTGCTCAGGGAAATATTAGAACAGGAGGGTATAATGTGGAATGATACCAGAGAGGGAATGTAAATATTTGTTACTCAAGTAAACGAGCAAAAATATTGGAACAGCAGGGTGTTATGTGGAATGATAACAGAGAGAATGTAAATATTTGTTACTCAAATAAAGGGGAACAATAAGGGTAGTGAACATGTAGAAGTCTTCATTTCGTTGTCTGGTGGTTTGAAATGAGTTCAACTTTGCTTACGTATTGCGGTGGTTATGATTAGAATTTTTATAGTGACGTTTAAGAGATTCGCAATTTTACATAAATTTAAAAATAATAAGTCAAATGTTTAAAGTTAACGAATGTTCAGAAATCTGATCTCCATATCGCGATGTTAATTATATTTCTTTTAATAATATTACAAATCCTTAATTGCACTTATTTTCAAGTCGTAAAGATGATCGCCTAAGTCATATCAAGCGGTGACAGTTTTTCACGCAATTTTATTTGAAATCCGCGTTTGATTCGTGATTTTTCGAGTACTCAGTAAAACGATCGGCAGTTAGATTACTCCCCGGGCGACTCGCTGTATCCAGTAGACCTATGCTGCGAATGCTTTGAGCCATGAAGCGTAACATTGTATTCTCTTTTACGTTAGAGAGAAACATGAGGATACTCTGTCTCACTTATTTCAGTTTCTTGGTTATAATTGATAAAGCTGTCCGTGTTCGTTCTGTCTCCAGGCAACTGGCCTCGAAGTGACGCACCTGTCGGTTCAGGAAGTCCCATACATATTCAACAAGTCGATATCCGGAGGATATTGGGGTTATCATGCCCGAGACTCCCTTGTTAGTAAAATCACGCGCATACAATTCTCCGCTGCCACACAATACCTAGACGCTCCGAAACGTAGACAGTGAGTCATTCGCTCGACAACACGCCATTTCTAAAAGGATCCTCCTTTTTCTCAACAAGTGGGTATTTTTTCTCAAAACAGTTGTAGCATATCGAGTTTCATAGAAAAAATATAAAAGACTGAAGGTTACTCTGAGAAAACTTCGTTGTCATGGGAACAAGAGAGCAACAGAGACCGAGCGAGCGAGGTGTAGTGTTAGCGTGTGTACGAGTTGATGCTAGTCAGCCAGTCGTTGCTAAAAAGGGACCTTATCTCTTCGGATACCTAACTTTGGATGCAGCTTGAATAAATGACAAAGAACGATATGAAAGTTTGTTATTATTCAAATATAAGTTAGGTCGCTGGAGGGAGTTGGCACCACATCTGCCCACACAAGTTACCTAATTACCGCAAATTCCGGGGAGGGGGGCGATGAGCTCTGACGCCACGCTCAATCACATCCCAGATGTATTCGATCAGGTTCATCAATTGCAACTCGCCACTGTGTTCCTCGAACCACTCCATTACACTCCTGGCCTAGTGACACGGCGCGTTATCTTGTTAAAAATGTCACTGCCTCTGGGAAACATGATCGTCATGAAGGGGTGTAAGTGGTCTGCAACCAGTGTACGATACTTTTTTGGCCATCATGGTGTCTTACACGAGCTGCACTGGACTCATGGAATCATGGATGCCCACGTCAATGTTTCCCAGAGCATAACTGAGCCGCCGCCAGCTTATTTCCGTCCCGCAGTACAGGTGTCAAGAACATGTCCCTCTGGAAAACGACGGATTCGCACCTACCCATCGGCATGATGAAGAAGGTATTGGGATTAATCAGATCATGCAACGCTCTGCCACGGCGCCAATGTCCAGTGACGATGGTCACGTGCCCATTTCAGTCGTAGTTGTCGATGTCGTGTTGTTAACATATGCGTGGGTCGTCGGCTGCGGAGGCCCATCGTTAGGAGTGTTCGGTGCACTGTGTGTTCAGACACACTTGTACTCTACCCAGCATTAAAGTCTGATGTTAGTTCTGCCACAGTTCGCCGCCTGTCCTGTTTTACCAGTCTGCCCAGCATACGACGTCCGACATCTGTAATGAGGAGTGGCCACCCCCTCGAATCGTTTGGAGATGGTTTCACCTTGGTTTCGCCACTTATCGAAGACTCTTACCACAGCACGCCTCGAACACCCGAACGATCGTGCAGTTTCCGAAATGCTCGTGCCGAGCCTCCAGGCCATTGCAGTCCTGCTCTCTGTAAAACTCATATAGATCGCGCGCCTTCCCCATTCTGATAGCACGCTCACTGATACTACATGCACCGTGCGTGTGTCTGACTAGCAGTCATTCCTCGCCAGGTGACGCTGCTATCAGCTGGACGAGTTTATAGTGTATAGATAGTAGGTAGGTAATCAAATGTTCTGGCTGTCTTCATCAGGTGGACTGAAAGTAGAAGTTGCTACTGCGACGACACGTCACCAACTGTTGGTGTCTCCTCAGTAGCAACTTCTGATGAAGACACCGCAGGAAGGTGTAGAAACGTCGGGTATGGCGGAAGAACGTATCCGGCAGAACAACCGAAAAGAATGTTTATGATAATAGTCTGTTTTGCAGTGACACATCTGAGTTGAGGTCCAACAGTTCTCTGCCTGAATAAGAAAGAAATGTCAAACGAATAAATATATTTCAGAATAGGCACCATCTATTGCACTATTTATTACTTTGAATTAACAGGTTTATACTGTCATTTAGGTATTTTTCATATATACTAACTAAATGCTCAGAAACAGCTATCTCAACTTTTTCATCGCTATTAAGTTCAGACTTCAATTTCGGGAACGAGTAGTACTCATTCGAATCCACGTCGGGATTGTACGGCGAAAGAGCAGGTTGGGTGAAACTGGAAACTTTAATCTCAGCCTCTGCAGAGTAGCTGCAATCCCGAGGAAATTTTACCTCTTCTCTCATATGGCAGCCTGAAGTTTCACCATCAGGTTGGTATAATATTACGCACTCACTCACTGTAGTATTTCCCTTTCTGAAGTCGATCAGTGAAATGTGGCAATACCAGAAAATCGTCGTTATAACCTCGTTGATCGGTTTCGTCACTTTTATCCTCTTTCATCGTTTTTATTTCGAATCGAGGATCGTGAGAGAGAACGGTTCCCTCGTCCCCAGCTCCACAAAGTGGCCAACCGTTACTTCTGAACTGCGAACCAAATTTCGGCTGCCCGGAGCTCACCGAACTTGCTCATGAACAAACATTCTTGAAGAATTTTGAGAGAAGTTGTTTTCGACAAGTCCAATCCCCAGCAACTTGTTTGGATTTCATTCGTCGATTGGAAATCGATTCCTCGTCGACAAGAGCTATATTTTCTTCAGTGGTCGCTGTGGCGGTGCCTCTCTTCAGAGTTTCGTGAAGTTTTTCCCGTTGTTTGGTCGTCGAATACAGACGAAGCTTCGCCGTGCACATTATGAAGGCGTTCTTTAACTCCTTTTTGATTTGCCAGAAAATTAATGTGGCTGTATTTTTTCATAGGTCGAAAGTATATACAAATTAATTTGTATATTTGTACTATAGCGTATGGGAAGCGTATTTCCTACCTGATTCCTAGCGTTCTATATCAATTTTGATAGCAGTTTATGTAGAACTGTACACTTCACAGTATTACTGATGATAGAACATCAGAAATTATTTACATTGATACTGAAACAATTCTTTTCCTGTAATATTTGTTTTCGTCTGTTTCCGTAACAATTTAACGGTTCTCTTATTATAATATACCAGCTTCTAACACCTTCAAAAATGACGGATTGAATGCAAAGTTCTGGCAGTTAATTTCTTCGAGTACATACAATGTACTATGTCATACACTTACTATTAAATAAATCTCATAATCTTAAAAATGATGTAATTTGGTTCATATTTTTTAGTTTACTGTAACCGCGATATCTCTTAACAGAGAGTATAAGAAAACATCTACATCCACTGAATATAAATAAACAAAAGCAAATAATAATCAATGTTGTCAATTTAATCATCTTGTTCAGCTTTCTGGCGATTCATATCTTTGCACATACTCAACTATATAGATTTATTATGAAATAATGCCCATAGCCTCAATTTTACAGTAACATCTCTGGTCGCAATTAGTCCGGTAGAAGGCCGAGTGCGTCACGTCAGCGTTACGGGCTTGATGACACAGTGATCGAAGTGAGTGGTCTGGTGGCCGAGTGATTAAGGCGTCTGACTGAAGATCGAAAGTTCCTCGGTTCGAATCCCGGTCTCTGCTGCCATTTGCAGAGGTGTAGGTCCCCTTTTACCCGGTAGGATTACCGGGGTAAGTCAAGACCATTTATAATGTACTAGCTCGTACCCGCGACTTCGTACGCGTGGATTAAGAATTTCTTTGCCAGAATTGAATATAGAAAGTTGTTGGTAACGAAGGATTGGTCCCAAACAACACCGAGTCGGCATAATATGACAGGAAAGCTATCACTATATCATTGTACCGTCGAACCAGTCTCTTGAAGAGAATCAATTTCCAAACATATTTCTGTCACCATTCGATAAGGTCTCAAATTTCGATACTACAACTATTAAACATACCCGTGAAATTTCTTGTGCCCTTCATACAAGATGTTCTCTTGTCAAATTCCAACATCGATATAGCAATTTGGTCGTCAAAACGTAACAAAAAGACAGAGACTTTACTTCCGTATTTATAGTATTATTACTGCGGTTCACACACACACACACTTTCTCTCTCTCTCTCTGACTACGAACAACCCCTGAGAATCGTTATAACGTAAAAAAGTGTACACCTACAGCATTGCAAGACTACCTACGATTTGCCTCGCATTGCACCACCGCTAACTTTGTGATATCTACAGTTTAACATTCAATCCGAATAACCTACGGCCAGGCGCGACTCTTACGATCCAAAAACAAGTTTTAAAAATCTTAACCTCCACGGAGATGTGAAACGGAGACCACGACCCAAACATTTGTAAGCAAGCGCTTTAACCACTGAGCTGTCTGACCGATACACGGAAAAGCAGTATACAGACGTCCATATCCAACTTGTCTGTCTATCGCCATTCAGTAGTATTTCGAAATTATGGGACAACGTGTATTATTTATACAGATAATTTTTCAACCAAATGTAGACAGTATTTTTTCTCCTTGTTTCAAAGGGTAAGTGTGCAAAGTTTCATAGAGATCGATGAAAACTGGTGGATTTGTTTGAAGAACAAACAAACAAACAAACAAACATACATACATACATACATTCATCTTTATATATATAGATAGGTTGGTGTTGACTACGTTAGTTAGTCACGACAGAGGCTCAAGAGTGGCAAATCGTAACTCTTGTCAGTCGGGGGCCGAAACCTTATTGGGACATCCCGGTCAATAATGCCATACGATATTATAATTATTATTTGTTGATAGAGCAGTCTAGTGACTATCATCTCCGTCAGTCTGAACAATTCGTTTTCGGTTCTATTAAGGGGAATGATGCATGTCGCAAGATGAGGGTGAAGGGTCGTGTTACACATGGCGGTGACCGCAGAGCAACCTGGTTGTTACGGGAGCAGCTGTCCCCTCAAGCAGGTGGCAGGCATGCAGTCAAGGGACAGCTGCAGGAGGAACACATGACACAGGCCGATGAACCCACTAGGACCCCATCAAGAGGTACATACTTAAATTATGAAAAATTTCGCCTCTCATTGTTTAGTTTCCGGAGGATCGAAGTGGTTTCGACTATAGTTGACAAGACATCTCTCTTTCTTTGTCTTCGTTGTTTGTAAATATTTTTATTGCCGGCCTCGGTAGCGTAGGGGCTAGAGTGCTAGCTCCGCGTGCCGAAGGCCGCCGGTTCGAATCCGGCCGCGGGCATGGATGTTAAGTGTTGTGTGTCTGTGTGAATGTCCTGTCCGTCCTGTGGCGTCCATACATTGGAAAAAATACACATTGAGCTGGCTGTATGGCCTCCGTTGCCGAATGCCATTAAAAAAAAAAAAAAAATATATTTTTATTTTGCTGTCCGTTTTCATGTTATTATATCACAAATTAGCAACCTTTTCTTCCAGACGTTTCCAGCAACGACTGTGCTAAAATAAGGCAAATTCCGATATCGATGCATATTGCGCTTACTGGGACCATGTTCTGTTTAGTTTGGAACTTATAGCTCTAACTCATAGCTAGTATTTCTTGATATCATCACATTAAAAAAAAAAATAGTTTCCAAAGAACCGGTTTCGAGTCGAGTCTATATCCGACCATACAGGTTACGGCTTACCGAGGTTTTCCCGAAATCATTTAACTGAGTGCCGGGATTCGTTTCTTCATGGATAATTCCCTTCACGTTTATTACCAGCAATCCTCCTTTGCCTCTGGCGATCCAGAATCAATGAAAAATGTGTGTTTCTGATATAATATCGAGCCAAAAACGTGACAGTGTAGTTGCATGCGTTAAAGCGCCACCAAACTGGATCTGGAAGATAGAATCCTTAGCCCCGCGTACCGTCCGTCCTAGTCACGGGTCCTAGGCTGTTTCTTGCAACCATCTAGGCTAGTTATTCTGGTCCGTGGAAGATGGTTCAGGTGATCCACAGGCAGAATTTTAAAAATTCTAACTGGATTAAAGATATCACCATTTCATCATCATCAATGTCCTGCCCCAAGGCAGGTTTTCACTTGGCTGCTCTCCATGCTCTTCTGTCTTCTGCCCTTCTTTTCATATCCATGTAGTTGCCGTTCTCTCTGATGTTATCTGTAATCTTTCACCTCCTGCTTCTTCTCTTTTCTCCCTCAAACTAGTCCTTCCAAGGCGTCTTTTAACAAGCACTCCCCTCCCAGCAAGTGTCCCATCCAGTTCTTCTTTCTCTCTTTTATGGCTTGGAGTAGTTTTCTCCTTTCACCAACCCTATCCAGCACGTCAACATTAGTTACTTTAATCTACCAGATTATCCTCCACATCCATCGCAAAAAATTCTACTAATTATTCAATAAAAAGTAATCTTACTGAACACAGTAAGGTGGGTATAAGCAATAAGCCATGTAGTCTTACTATAATAATCAGTTTGCTAAATACGTTTCCAGTCGACAGCAAAGGGACCAGTATTCCTCTGAAGATGAAGTTAACGATCGTTTTACGAGGGCTAAATTGTGGGTGTAGGATTTACGGGACCGCAATACGTGTCTATAGCAGTTGGTAGAGTTGGTTAATAATACACACAGGTAACACGTTATGACTGTTTAAGTTAGTGGTTCGTAGAATTATTCTTGACATTCTACTGGTTCTCGGGTTGAAGAAAGTTGGGAAACGCTGATGTAGGCGAATGTTGGGACGGTTTCCTGTAAATTGCACATTTCGCAAACAAATATACATTTATGTTGCAGAACACGAGTTACACATTTAGCAGACAGATGGCAACACTTGGCTCTCCTCATTAAATAGGATCACCAGTCCGTCACTGGAATGGCTGTGGTGACTAAAAAGCAGAGCTCTAAGTTGATAAGATTTCCACGAATCTAAAGAGGCCACATCTCATCCGTAATTAAAATTTGTGGCGTGGAGAGGGTGAGGCCGGGGAATGAATTTACCGGTGTTCGGTGATTCGCAACCTAGGGCCATTAAAACACCCGGTATTTCGAAACCTGTGAAGCAGGTAAAATAAAACAAAATTTTTGTGATTTCCTGAAAAATCTATTCAGTTGTGAAGAACCACGCGAACAGGAGGGAAGGGGCACAACAGTAAATAATATTGTAATAAGTAGTTGATGAATTCCACACACTCAGGGACATAGGGAGGAGTCTCATTTACCAGCATAGAAAATGTTTCAGGATCATCGCGCGGTGCAAGATACTATAAAAAGATAAACTATTTGAACCATTCTCCAACCTTAGAATCCTTGCTAAAATATTCACGGCCGACTGTTCCGAATTTTTTTATTTTTCGGTACCACGGCTGTCCTAAAGGAAATAAGCACCCCCTCAACGAACATAAAGGAAAAACTGTTCTGAATGCGATGTGCATCCCAAGGTTACAGTGATACAATGAGAGTTAAGGGCTACCAAACTTTCTTCACACAAACCTTTTAAAAAATCAACATATCGGTGTACACTTTTTCACTTTTTCCCAAGCAAAATGAACACCTGTAATAGTTCAGTTTCACGATCACTTAAAATATGATGGTTCTGGGATCCAGATGTTTTCACTATGTCACTCACGGCACTGTTAGTCGTCACCAACACTTTATACCGTTCTTCTGTACGTTACTATCAACGTAGGTTTTTTTTTTTTTTTTTAAATGACACTTTTACACGAGTATTGCCGTAGATCGTTTGCTCGACACATGTACTACTGGAGACGACATGGTGAAAACTGATAACTTACGTTTTGTGATAATGTGATGAAGAGTACAAAGGCGAACAGAACTATGATACCGTATTTACCTTCTCCGGGTCAATCTGACCGCCGAGAACAATAGCAGATTGCGAATCACCGCATGCCCGAATTTACAGGTACCCACTTAATTGTAGCCTTATTAAGGCTATATAGCTGGTCGACGACAAGACAATGAGATACGGGTGAGAATTCCGGGCAAGGAATTGAAAGAATATAGGTGATGGTGTTTGTGAATGAATCGTCACGGCATTCACCATGAGAAGCTAAAATTGCGGATCGAACACTTATTACAAAAGGCAGGCCCATACACTAACCTCTTACCCGTCAAGACCGCAAGAAAATAATCCGCAGAGAAAGCTGGGAAAAAAAAACGAGTGGGAGAAATAAGACCTAATGGGGGAAAATTAATAAACTTAATTTAGGCAAGCAAACTATAATTCATTTAATAAAATGGGTTGAAGTTGAAAAAAAAGAGAGAAATATTAGCGAAGAGTTTCTCTCAGAAGATAAAACGAAATAGAATACTATAATAATAATGTTTATGGCATTATTGGCTGGGATATCCCTGACGTATTCGGCCGCCAATAGACAGTGTTTCTATTTGCCGCGCATGCGCCACTGTCGTGGATACCTTAACCTAACCCGGTAATCCTACCGGCCAAATAAGACCTGAAGTTTAACGTGAAATCGAAACCTAGCGTGGCGGGTGAGTGGTAACGCTTTGGCCTTGTTTCCGGGAGGACGCGGGTTCGAATTCCCGTCCGACTATCCAGATTTGGGTTTTACATGGTTTTTCCAAACCACTACAGTCGTATCGCGGGGTGATTCCTTCAAAAGCGTGACCGAGCGTGATGGGTGAGTGGTTAGCGTTCAGGCCTCGCATTCGGAAAGACGCCGTTTCGAATCCCCGTCCAAGCATCCAGATTTGGGTTTTCCATGGTTTCCCCAAATCACTCCACTTGAATGGCGGGATGCTTCCTTCAAAAGGTCATGGCGGAATTCCTTTCCGTTCCTTGCCCCAGTTCTTTCACTCCTCTAATATCCTCGACGTCGACGTGTCGTTCTTTACATTTGACAGCACCCTGTGCCGGAGGTGCACGTCGTGTTAAGGGTCTTTGAAAAGCCCAGCCGAGACAGGGATTCGAACCGGGCCCTTGCGATTTCCAGTCAGACGCCTTTACCAATGAGCCACCAGACCGTAACTGAGTACTGATGCTATGGGAATGGTTTGTCTTTCAGCTAAATATGTTGGTAGGACATTTTCTATCGGCGTACGTAGCTCAGTTTGGTCACTAGTCTCAACAAGCAAAATGATCAGTGAATCATCTGATCCTGTAACTGTGCTTACTGGAGTTTTTGAGACTCTTACTAGAAGCAACTGAATGGTCTAAGTCAGCGTTTCTCAATCTTTACCACCAGCTGATAAGTAAATTGTCAAAAATAATGCTGGGGACCTAATTGTTTACTTATATGTATGAACATCTGGTATATATATTATTATACCATTAGAACATAATAAACTAAAAGCGTGATTTGAATCACTGCAGAAATAGTTATGGAACTGGGAGTGAACTATTAAAAGTTAATTACATATTGACCAGACTCTTAATATTTAGTATCCAAATGAAAAATAATGTTACTACAAGCTGGAAGCTACACTATACCACAGACCTAAATGCACAAAGAAGACGTCAAACCTTACACCTTTTATTTTTGTTTTCTTCATCTCTTATGTTACTAACCCTACCACAAGACCATCACACAAGACCCTCAGAAAGCGATCATTTACTTAATACTTAGACGAACAGCCCACTTTTCGGTGCTAACTGGAATAGAATACACTATTGCAGAAACAATACTGTCCTATCCTCATGCTGCAATTGCCAGATTTTTGTCTGGTCATTGAAATATTCCTGGCTATTAAAAAGTTGGGCTTACCGTTTATACTCAGTTGTGGTGTTATGCAATACGAATTTAATATCCAAATTTATAGTACTCTGCCTGCTGACAACCTGAACCATCTTGTTGTCCATGGACACCGGTTGAGAAACACTGGTCTAACGTTTTTTTTTAAATGGTTTTACGCCTCGTCAACGTCGTTATTAGAGGCGGAAAAAGACGGGAGGCAAGGAACGGGAAGGAATTCACCCATGGCCTTTTGAAGGAACCGTCCCAGCATTCACCTGGTGTGATTTGGGGAAACCATGGAAAACCCAAATCTGAATGACCGGGTGGGGATTCGAACCCGCGTCCTCCCGAATGCGAGGACGGAACGTTAACCGTTCACCCACCACGTTCGGTGTGCTGTTTTAGGTGACTGATGGATTTACTTTACGCCTTCTTGTTTTAGAGCAGTCTTGCATTGAATGACTGGTTCCTGTTTCGTTGTTATCTTGCTGTTATTTACGATGGAGCTTATCCCTTTCGTGACCAGTGGGAACTATAGTTCCCACTTCTTTGTTTTCGGCTTAAGTTCACTGGTAATCATTGTTCCCACGTCTAACTTGTGCTCCCATTTCTGTCATAGTGTGGTAACTATGTGTAGTTTATCAACTGGCTCGCAGAAGCTGTACTATGTCTACATTCTTAGTCAATAAATGCAGTGGCGCGGTTTCTGAGTGTAAGGGACCCAATAATTTGACCACAACAGCTATATTTGTATTCAGCGCTTTTCTGTTGTGTGTGAAGTGACTTGTTTTATATTTGTCTAATTTCATATTTACTAAGGATACAGTATATGACTGTATTTAGCAAATTTCACTGAAAACCACAGAAATATTGCAAGGAAAGTTAGTGGGAACTATTTATCCCACTGAACTGGTTGGGATGTGCAAACTGTGTAGCTGTAAAATCGGCATTTTGTTTATTGTGCGTTTCCCATTGTTTAGAATGTCTGGGCTCAGGCCCGGAAGAGATTCTGAGAATTTTGCACTCCCTACCAGAAGATTCAGATTTCGATGCTGACTCAGGTTCTGATGAAAATTTAGCTAATACTTCACAAATTTCAAACGATGTTAGTGGTAACATTATTGTGCAAAATGATGATAATGGTTCGGTAGAAGCTAGCGAAATTGGAAAAATGTCAAACAGAAGATGCTGTTAATGTAGCACAAAGGACAAAGAAAAGAGAACAAAAGTAATTTGTAGCAGCTGTGGTGTACCTTTGTGTATAGCACAATGCTTTTCTATTTTCCATAGTACATCACCATAGTGAACTCAAATGACAACACAAATTAATACATGTATAAATGTAATATTTCTGATGTTTTTTGCACTTAAAAATAAATAAATATTTTTTTCAAATTCTCGAGTTGAGTTAGTCCAGAGTTCAGTGGGAACTAATTATTCACATTCAAGATTGAAACTATAATTTTGAGTGTGATTCCTTTGCGCAGTAAAGTGCACATAAGAATTCCACAACTTCTGTAAATAATTTGGTCACGAAAGAGTTAAGCTTTAGTGGTAACTTACTTACACGCCTAATTATTTATCATGTGACTTTTTTATTATGATTTCTCTCATTTCTCGAGATAAAATCTTTAGCATCCTCCTCGATAAGTTAGTTATTGCGGTCCGTAACTCACGAACGAAAACCTCGGCACTGCCCTAGTTTAGCCTCAGACAGTGGTAATGTGTATGTCCTGCGCATACGCTGTGGTTTGGTGGAGCACTCTGTACCCTGCTAGGCGGCCTTGTCCCCCAGACGGTCAGGCAGCAGCTGCCCTCCCCCCACTCCCTCCCCCTTCCTCCTGCCCCCCACTCCGCAGTCTGGCGTGGCACGTGCGGCCCACGTGCTCGCCTTCCTATCGACCAGGCTGCAGTCCCACTGCACGTGGCGTCAGACGCCATACCGACACTACACACACTTAACATAAACACTCGGAAACAGGTTTAGTGCTCCGCAACTCGTTACAGCTGTTGTCAGTGCCGGCTGTCCATAGACGTGTATGTTACTAACTGAATGAACGTCTAGTCGCATGCAATATACCGTAGCTACCGATATAACGAGATTAAGGCGTTCCAGAGGCTATGCTTAGAAGAGAACTTCAGAGTTGGCATGTGCTGAGGCTCCAGGTGAGCTTAGGGGTCCATTAATGACGTGAGGTGAAATATGGGGGGGGGGGGGGAGGGTCCGGCGAAATCTCACGAAACCTCACCAAGGGGGAGGGGGCGGAATCCCCGGAAAAATCTCACGTCATTTCACAGGGGGGGGGGGGGGTCCGGAATTCCGAAAAAACACTTCACGTCATTTAATGGACGCCAATACAGGCTGTAGGCAAGCATGTGATGGTTTAGGACCCAGTATGTGGGCATTTTATAAGTGTCACATCAGACAAGTATGAAGAAGGAATATGTACGTGATTTGTTATTACGGTCCCGGTTCTGTCGATTTTGACAGAGAGCCTATAAGTGTATTTAGGCCTTTCGAAGGAACCATCCCGTCATGCACTTGGAGAGATTTCCGAAAACCAAGGTACACCGAAATCTGGATGACTGGACGAGGATTCCAACCCTGGTTCTCCCAAATGCGAGGCCAGAGCGTTGCCGCTCACCTATAAAACCTCTCGGTGGTCTCAGAATTTAAGACAGTGCTCTTAGATGTCTCCATCTGTCTTTGAGTCAATTAACTTTTGTTCGGTGAGTTAAGTATCAGTCTGTTTGTGAAAAGTGCAATGATTGAGACTTTTTTTTTTTACTTAGATCTTTACACTTCTTTAACGTCGTGTTCTTTAAAGGCAAAAGAGGATTCGGGACAAGAAAGGAGAAGGAAATCAACCATGTCTTTTTCAGGGAACCTTACCACCATTGGTTTGGAGTGGTTTGGGGTAACCGCGGAAATCCGAAATCTAGATCGCCGGACAGCGATTCGAACCAGCGTCCTCCCGAATGCCAGGCCCAAGCATTACCATTCACCCACCAGGCTCGGTTGTTGAGACGAAAGTGGAGGACCGTTCCAGCGTTAACTTACGTGAATAAGGAGTTCTTCCTAAAAATCGTAATTAGAACAGTAATTACTGTCTGAGTACAAGATGTTAGTATCATGAAAAGAGGGCGAGGATGCAACTGTATCACCTTTCAGTGAAGGGAGGAAAACTTGAAAAAAAGTGGCAAATGTCTATTTCGTGCCACGCAAAATGAAGTGTTTGCTTGTCTGTGTCCTTATTGTAAACACGGATGATTCAAATAAGATAAAATCTTATATCATTAAACGAGCAATTCTTGTATATATTTGGTATCTCGGAAACGGCTCTAACGATTTATATGAACTTTCATATGTGGATAACGTTCTGCTTTCCAAGTTTACCTATATTGGCGTCTACCCTGGAAAAAAAAAAAAAAAACGCGATTCAGACAGACAGACACACACACACACACACACACACACACACACACACACACACACACACACACACACAACGAGCAATTCTAGCGCCATCTCGTAGTAGAAGTTTCAGACACCAGTAAGCCTACAGATGTTTCTCTTCGGCACTATGCACTTAAAATTGCCTAGGAAACCTTAGAGAAAAATGTTTAACTTTAATCAAACTTCACGCAGCCAAAATTCATCTAAAAAAATTAATAACATGGGTAACATCTTTGGCATTTATGAATTTTACATTTAACCGAATGCAGTACTTATGTAGATAGGCGTGAAATATAGTGAATATGTAACATATATTACCTGTTTATCTAATCTATCTCATACCATTATTCGAGCGACTCTTGAATATAGGCGAAATTCATTTCTCTCAAACATCTCTAACGATTTTGACGAAGTCTTGTATATTGAACAGAAATCTTAAGACGCCGAGCAGACTCTGTTACCCAGGTCCTTATTGATAAAATATTTCGATCTTTCTGGGACGTTTCGAAGGTCCTGTTTCCCTGATTGTCAGCCAGCTGACTTGGGCACCAAGCCCTCCGCGCAACCGTTATCCCACGAATTGTCCGTTGGTGAACTTGGCCAGTGACGTCATCCCCATTCCTGACCCTTCTCGGTAGGCTGCTTTTTGAGTGTTGTACCGCATACCTCGCTGAGCCGGTAGAATATATCCCTGTTCTCCAGTTGATCTGCTACCGAGAGGATTCTGTCGTAAAAAGCCTTCTCCCGCACTAACATTTATCTTCCTTCCAACTTAAAAATATATTCGTCTGGTCTGAAAATAAATGTGTGGGAAGATTACCACCGGGTCGTATGCTCATTCGCAGTTAAATAAATTATAGTTATTATGTTGTGTTCCGATACCGCTGACGTTCCTCGCTTCCCCATATTAACACAGAATATCTCTGGTCTTCACGGTATAAGCTGTAGGACTTGCTATTCATATGCAATGCCTTCGGTCTTGAGTTGCTACTAGGATGAGTACGCAGCGTGACGTTCTTTGGAATTCGTTCCTCGTGTAATAAAGAACTAGTAATGTACCTCTTAATATTCAGGGTTCAAATCCTTCTGACACAAGTAGAAATGAGATATAACACGATATTAATATGCTTTACAAAACTCGAAAGTAAGCGAAGGTTCCCAATACTCAATAAACGACATAATCCCTCTTAGCAATATTCCAACAACTCTTCTGGCTGCTGTACGAGCGACATTTTATGTCACAGAGAAAAGACACAAAATCACTCTACTCTTTCCCAGAAATCCAAAGAATGGCACAAAAAATGGGATGCTATTATAAACAGTCAAAACTACTTGAGACTAAAATAATGGGAAATATTGCTTTCAACAAAATAAACAATTTCAGTAACTAAAACAAGCACAAGTATGGTTGTTGCCACAACATAGCATATTAATTTCCTTTAATTAAAATGTTAGGCTTCGAAATAAATTTAACACGCTCACAAAATTTAGCACACTCATTAAAAACAGTTTCAAATAATATACGGAACAAAATACCGTCCATGAACTAACCAATTTCACTTAATTATTTCTGATTAAACAAAAATTCTAGTATTTCTTCCACCAGGAGAAAACATAAAACTACAAGAGCTGTTGTTGCGATGTAAGTGCCACTTGGTTGTCGCGAAGTTACACATGCAGGACCGTTTCAACACTGTGCTGGATTTAAATGTGAATACCTATTGTTCTCATCTCTTTGCCCATAGAAATTCTTGTCTAGTGTGTTTCCTGCTTAGTAACGACGATATTGTGTGGGTGTTTCAATTGAAGCTCGTTATTGAGCACTTGTCAGTTTTAGTGAAGCCTCATTTAGGGGAGTAAGTCGTGGTAAAATGCTTTTAACGTCATGTTCATTTAATTGCAGTCTGACGCGAGAAATGACTACTTACCCGTATGATGTGCCGTACAACGCGAAGAGCGCGCAAGGAATACTGGTAACTCTATTCCTGCTAAAGCGATGGAATAGCATCTAATCGTTATTGTAACGGACGGCTATTGTAAGCGATGGAATTTGCATGAATTAACGGCGATCATGAGAAAAATCTGATTGACGAAGTACGAACTAATGCTGATCTTCTGATTTACATTTCGTATAAGAGTGATAAGGACATTGTACGCACGACGGGATGGGATTCCTAGGTAACATTGTGACTAGGGTTGCCAACCTTACTAAAATATATAGTTTTGTACTGTATTTCGGATCTGCGTACTATATACTGTTGAAAAAAATATATACTACGCAAAAATACTATATTTCAAATGGGTGGCTTTTTTTTCCAGTACTGAGACAAACAAACTCCTTACTTTGTAAAATCTATGAATTTACATTATGATTTATCTTTTTAATGATGTAACAAGCGCGTATCCGAACGCGCTTCTGTCTTGCTACTTTTCGAATTGTTATGTACATGACGAAATCGAATACGTCAAACAAATGTTTGCGTTTGTAACTGTCTTTGCTTCGTCTTTGTTTTGTTAATTGTTTTCACTTGGCGATTGTTCTTCCTTTTAAATTAAATTAGTTATGAAAAGTGGTATCAATATCGAAAGTGCGCCAGTTTCAAGAGAATTTTAAGTGATTAGGCGGTTATTTTATTAGTTTAGGAGAGGACTGACCTACATATATTCAAAATGCTTTGACCAGAAATGAAACTGATGGGGACAATAAAGTTTAAATCTTTTTAAATTTCGCGAGCCATTTGTTACATAACTTTCACAAAGCTGTTAAACAACTTGAAGGTAATGTCATCACAGTCATAGGTGTGTACAATATTATGTAAACTTTAAAATCAGCGCTAGAATAGTGTAAAATGGTTAAGTGACAGAAAGTGATAACATTAAAAGAATTTTCTAATATTCGTGGATAAATGTTTGAAATATCGTATTAAATGATATGATTTTGATGAAAGCAATTGGTTATGCAAAATCCAAAAATTAAATTTAAAACTTGAGGTTTCATTTGATGACTTACAAGAAAAAATGAGTATCAAAATGGACAAACTTTACTCTGAAACACTATAAAAATAAATAAGTAACAGCATTCCTTTTTGTCCTTTTTCTACTCTTTCCATTAAATAATATATTTTTAAGTGTACTATATTTTTTATTGCTTATTCTAAAAAATACTATAACCAGCCGAAAAAATGTTGGTAACCATAGTCGTGACTACTGTCTACGGTATGGGTGTTTTCAATTTATTGTTTTGTTTGTCTTGTGGGGCTCGCAAAGAGTTGAATAACACTTACTAGTGTGGTATGATTATTGGTACGACCAGAACAGAAACAGTAAGGGATGAAGGTTTGGAAATTCAGCGACGATAAAATTCAGGGACGATAAAATCCAAAAAGCTTACAAAAACCAGATCGCACAAATGGTTCGAGATAGTGAAGCGTACAGTGTTAATAAAAACGGATTGTGGTAAAAAACATACTAGTTGACTGTGCCGGAGAAATTTGGGGTAAAACGAAAACTAAAGGAACACGAAACCAGTTGGTGAAATGACGGAGTAAAAAATGCTGTTAAAGAGCCAAACAGAACAAAGAAAAACTGGTATAGAAAAACGGAATCAAATCCAGGGATTAACGCCACAAGACGACCGAAACACAGCAGAGCTCGAGTAAACATACGGAGATAAGGAACGGCCCAGCTACTACGGTCTATACTGGCTGCACCCAAGGCTTAAACAGGTCGACCTCCAGCCACTGGATTTCTCTTGTCACAGCACGGGCGTACGCTTTATATTACTGCGTCATGCGTAGAAAGACATTGCAGGACTGCATACGGTTTATCGGATACTAATCTACTTGTGCATGGCATGAAGAGGAAGGGAACTTTTAACATGAAACTTCCTCACTTGTGACTTAACAATTCTTGCAGTCGTTCGTTTCTCTTTAAGCAATTGATGAGAAAAAGCTGACCTCCCTTTAAAGTATTTATTTCCGTTTGTGTCGGCTATAAAAGGTGAGTCAGGAGGAGAGGTTAATTTTCAATGTGGTGGAAGTATAGGCAAAAAGTTCGTATGCGTATCCCAAATCCAAAGATTTTCGTCTCAGCATGTATCCATAGTGCTTAACTAGGGACTTACTATTTGCTATCATCTCCTTCAATGCTGATTTTTCCTCCCGAATAACCCTATCCTGGACAAGAATACTATATGAATATTATAAACGCGAAAGTAACCCTGTCTCTCTATCTGTTTGTTACGTTTTCACGACTAAATGGATAAATCGATCTTGATGAGATTTGACAAGGAAATACTAAGTATCTTTAAGAAGGACATAGGATACTTTTTTTTTAGATAAATAATATATTTTATCACAATATTTCGAAAACTAACCGAACAGTGACAGTCATATAGCGTGTGTAAGTTTTTGTATATCGGTGGCTCAGGCTTTGTTTCTTTCGCAGTCAGTTTTTGTACGATCTGTTCATAAATTTTGTGTGCAGACACAATTTATTATGTAGTATACATGTGAATTTCTAGCAATAAAATTCCAATCCACGCGTACGAAGCCGCGGCTAACAGATACTTTACCATAAATGTGATACAGATAATTCCTAATATCACCTTTAAAAGAGACTGGACACTAAGAAAGAACGAATTATTTGTGAAGGGCGAAAGTTGCCATAAACATGCTCGAAGTATTTCTGTCACAGATAGCTGTTGAATGGAGTGTTCTGGTAGCTCAGTGATGGAGGCCAGTGACTACGTTTTTACTTTCGGTCCGGTCAGGAACGTTTGCGGGCACTTAACTTGAGCTTTCTCTTTGGAAAAGCTTTGCTTTGTAATGAGAAATTCGTTACGATCCTTATCATTTTGATTCCATGTTCAGATTGGGTGTTGGCATTCGGGAGGACGAGGATTAACATCCCCATCCTGCCGTCCAAATTTCGGGTTTTCATTGTTTCCCAGAATCACTCACTCAAAATGCCTGTATGGTTCATTCAGAACGCCATGGTCCAGTCACTTTCTGTTTCTTGCCCCCAGCCCTTTACCGTCTCTAATGACTGATTTAAATAACATACGCCATGAGAACACATATTAAACGTTTTGTAACTAACGAGAACCAAAGCTAATTAGTAACGTAGGTTTTATGTGTAAGATGTTTTCAAAAGCCAACTTCGGTATTTAGATTCAGATTGCGATGACGGAGAAACGTACGACGGAAATCACTTCCAGTGGATTTATGTTCTGACATTTTTCACCTTTTTACATGTCTTCCACCAAATTAATGTTCTGAAATCCTGTGACTTTATTGGTGATTGAGAACTCCATTTTACTGGAACTATTTTGTGTTGTCAGTATCTCGGCTGGTTTGATTCAATTCTCCATCTCAATCTTAAGCTTACCTCCTCGTCTCAGAATACTCATTATAAGCTACGTCCTCAATTATCTGCTTCATGTATCCTGATATTTGTCTTCCTCTACAGTTCTTTCTTCCACTAAAAAATTGACCAATCTCACATGTCTTTAAATGTGACCCACCATTCTGTTTCTTCCTTCTGTGAGACTCTTCAACACACTTCTTTTCTCACCCATCAAATGCCGAACACGTTCATTTCGTAATTTATCTGACCACTTAATTTTCAGCATCCTTTTGTAAAACCTCATTTTAGATCCTTTAGTTTTACTTATTCATGCTTATGCTGTGCTCCTTACATACAGTTTTCACAACCTTCTTTCTCAACCACTGATAAATATTTTTAGGTAAAAGAATTCTGTATGCTTTTTTCTCTGCTGCTATTCTGCTTTTAGCATCATTCCTACACCGGTCGTCGGTGGTCTATTTTTCAACATTGTCCCTTTGAGCGCCGCATGTTATTCACCAGTACTTTGATGCCAACCACATGAAAGAGTTTCTCGGAAGTCAAAAAATGAGCTGTCAACACATATGACATAATTATGTGACTTAAAATGGGAACTAGACAGAAAATTTTTAAGTTTTGGAAATAGCTGGTCGGTTGCATCGGAAGTTGCATGGAAATGTGACATCTGCCTGGAGCACCGCCCTATGAAACAGCACCTGTTTTTGACAACGTCCAACTTACCCTTTCTTTGTGTAACGTTAAACCCTTGGTGTTACCGTATTTTCTTCTTCTTTCCATTCTAGTCGACGACATTTACTGAGCCATTTGCAAGCTACTCAACATATTACCGCAAGGGCGGGCACGTCGTAGATTTTGATAAACCATTGGGCCATGGTATCTTTGACGAAAGCCCACGTTACACGAAATTTAATAGTTAAACATGAAACTTCAGTTACTGATGAAAAAAGTTTGAAATTAATAATCTAACAAAAATCCACTTTCGGTATTATTCACGATATATATTTCGTAGTCAGTTTTCTCTCAAGCTTTTACAATATTAACTCTTCAGTAAACACTATTTCAAAATCACGAGAACAAATATATAACTACACTTTGTTAGTCGCCTCTCAAGGGCGTTAGTTCTAACAATCATCATGTCTTACGGTCATTATCGCTTCACACACCTTTGCCGGCTTATTGCGACTGCTACAGAGCCCGCGTTACCAACTGCTAACATAAAAATTTATACTGCCAACTTAAATTATTCAGTAGCTAAATTACAATCCACTCTCTGTGGAAACCTCGTTTTACAGTAACATACACGAAATACAGAGATATAAATATATATATATATACATGATAGCTGCTCGAAGTTATTTCTCCAAGTTAACAATATACTAGCGATGAAGCATGGAAAGATATTGCAATAGGTATGAAAAGTAGTGCATGGAAGGGAAAATATGACCATGACCACAAGCTGGCACTCGATTTCAGGCACAGGGGTGTGGGATGATTATCTTTTTTAGGTAAGGGTGTCAGGGATTGGAATGAGTTACAAAGAGAAATGATGAATAATTTATCGAAAACTTTGAAAGAATTTAAAGATAAAATTTGTAGAGGGCAAATGTAGGTGGGTGCAGGATAGGGGGAAGATGGGTGTGTAGGGAAATTGCCACCGGAGCCTGTGCTCCATTGCTATTAAATTAAATTAACACGAATCTCCTCCATTTTTTCCCTACTCCATCCTCCACACCCATCCCCAACCCCAATATAGATAATATAATATTTGAACCGACCTTTTGTTTTGAGATGGCGTACTCGGCTATTTATAAAATCTAAATGTACTGCAGAGGAATTTTTGTGGTTAAAACAGTGGGAGTTACAGATCTATTACCTGACTGTCATTCCTGGGTGGGAGAAAAGTAAAATACATATTGCACACTGAGGTGTGAATACTCCCCCCGCTGTGTTAATTACACGGAGGGGGGGGGGGGGGTTGTATGCACTTCGTTACGAGGAGGGACCTCGCAAGATGGGGGCGTGACGGGAATTCAGATCCCAGCTGGTAAACTACGAAATTAAGCGCTGCTTTGTAAGTATTATTAACTGGCTCTCTCTCCATCTCTCCAGGGGCGCACTGAAAATACTGCAGCGAACTGGAAGAGTCCGACAAATTTCCGGAATTCGTCGCTTCAACACGTGTTCTCGTTGCCGTCTGGATATTTATTTTACAGAATGTTACAGGAGCTCCCTACCTCAATAATATTTATCCTGTAACAGCAGCTCCAACCATTAATCACTTTTTTTTATTATACCTCTAAAGTTTATACCACCATAAAACATCAGGCAATGTGAAGATGATATTGAGCTTGTTGGTTTCATAAATTTACACGGTTAGATATTAATGGTATTTAAAGTGTTTTAAGTGTCTCGACTGGTTTCATGCAATTCACCTCTCTGCCTGTCTATTCCTTTCAAACCGAGCGAGGTGGGTGAACGGTTAACGTTCTGCCCTCGCATTCGGGAGGACGCCGGTTCGAATCCCCGTCCGGGCATCCAGATTTGGGTTTTCCATGGTTTCCTCAAATCAATCCAGGCGAATGCCGGGATGCTTCCGTCAAAAGGTCATGGCCGAATTCCTTCCCGTTCCTTGCCCCAATCCCATCCCGCCTCTAATGACCTCGCCGTCGACGAGGCGTAAAGCCCAAGCAAAAAATATCCTTTCAATATACCTATTTCTGCCTACATCCAAAAGTACTTGCTTCATATATTTTACAGTTCGTATGTTAGTGTATCACAAAAGGTTTTGAATGGATTAGAGATTTCTTAACCGAAGGTCTCAATATGTGGTTGTAGGGGAAGAATCGTTTACTTCTGTAGATGTTGATGGGGCGTCCCGCAGATAAGTCTATTCTTGATTTTTATCAACGATATTGGAGACAATGTTAATAGGCGTTTATGATGCAGTTATCAAAAGGGGATTAAAGTGCTTTGCTGATTGTTTAGAGATTCGATCTGATCTCGGAGTTATTTCAACATGATCCGATAGATGACAAATTAAATTAAATTGCATTGAGTGCAACGTAAGGTGTACAAGGAATAGGAAGACACCAACTTTTCCCCTGAGTAAAAACTAGCCTGTTCAGTTCTTTTGTCTGCTGAATTCTCGGAGTAACAGTACAAACCAGCTTGAAATAGGATTAGCACATAACATCGGTTAATGGAAACGCTAATTATAGACTGCGGTCGGATTCGTAGGTCGGATTTTGAAGAATTATACTGTTGCGGAATTTTATATAGTAAAAGACTACCTTGATCGTTATGTCCGTAAGAGGGGTTCGTTTTTAGACACGCGAAAAGAAACGAAAAATTTCCAGTCCACGAACAACAGGTAGAATACTCCAGCATTTCTGAGAGAAGCGTGGAGAGCTGACCGTGAAGATGGAATAACGCCTTAACCTCACGCTCTTGATATTACAGCTGAGTTTTGAACTAAGAGGTTCCAGAAGGAATTCCAAATGTTGGGTTAGTGGATCTGGTGTCGGCATTAGTGATGTCTGCGCTTCTCATAATTCTGTTGGTCCGCTTGACCGTGACGGCCATTGCAAGTGCACAGCTGTTTGTCATCCCACAGATTATGCACTGCTGATAGATTAGGGACAGGGGCGGGTCGTTAAATATAGGCTGTCTGTCAGCAAGGCAGCGTGGCGGCTTTCCTGTTGAAGAGTTGCACCACCAGGATGATTCAGGAACGGCTGCAAATCAGTTTGCAATACCTCCTGAATGTAGATCTGTAACGAATACTAAGCGTACTCGTAGATAATCTTTACGTGTTGAAGGGATGCGACGCTGAAGGTTTCGACTTTGATATTCAGGGTTATTAAAAGAAAAGAGTATATTTGTATTTTGATTTCTCACAAAGATACAAATACATGCCAGACATCACTGAATAGAGGAAAATTCAAAGCTTGTAGCTCCCGCCTATTAGTTCCATTCGCCGCCGCCAACGGCGCTGTTGTATTTGTACGTGGAAATGGCGATGCTACAAGAGAAGTCGTTTCGTGAGTTTTTCCCTTTGCAAATGCTCCCATCTTCTACGAATTAAATCTGTTTATGACTAGTTGAAAGTTTGTTAAACTTACGACGGAATGCACGCTGCACGTCAACAGTGCATTCACGTTTTGTATACTGTAGCACACAAAACGACTTATCCTTTGGAGTCGCCGTTTCCACGTAATCAGACAACAGCGCCGTTGGCGGCACTGAATAGAACTAACAGGCATGAGTTACAAACTTTGAACTTTCCTCTATCCAGAGACTTGTGGTGCGTATTATTTTATGTTTTATAGTTTGTGTGAAATAAACATACAAAATCTGCCCGTTCTTTTTGAATAACCCTATATTGTTAGAGAATCCCATTCAAAAGGAGTTGACGACCTTCCCATTCCACAATTTGGTAATGGTGCGGCATTGTACAGGATTGCCGGAAGCGTGAATGGCGTTTCATTCAGAAACTTGTTGACATTTATTCTTTTTTTTTTTTTGTCTGGGTCTCCAAACTTCATTACTCCGTCGGTAAAGAGAGCTGTCTTCTATTCACCGCTTCCAACATTGTGCGTTGTAACGGAAATTCTGAAGGTTTATTTGCTGAAACATGTACGAGGAGTCAAGGGTGTATCCAGGATTAGAATTAGGGGGGGAGGACATCTGAATTAGGGGGGGGCAACTGGTATTTTTTTTTCGAGGAACTGGGGTGGTGGGACTGGAACATGACGATTTCTTACAAAATAAAACTCAAACCTATTGAGGAAACTACTTTTTATTCTATTGATTAACATAGTAATCCAAGGACCTAATATGCAGTTAATCAGATCGTAACTCAGTTATAGTTTTTTATGTAAACATTAATCGTCTCGGATTCCGAGAAAAATTTTCAGTAATTTGTAAATATCTCACGGTGTTCTATCACGAAATTTCGATGCACACTCATAAGGCATAATTCCAGTCAATCTTTCCTCTCCCATAGTGCTCCTGAGCCAGTTCTTCACTCAGTCGAAGCGTAACTGAAGGCAACTTGATTTTTTCTTCATGGAGGGGGGGAGGGAGCAGCATCTCCCCACTGCCTCTTCGCCCATGCGAGGAGTGTTCAAAAAGTATCGGGAATTTTGAAATTTTGCGGGTTATATTAGTCCGATTGGCAGTGACTCTTGTGTTCCTTTACAACTTGTCCTTCATCTCGGCAAAAGCTTTGCTTTTTCATCTGAAGTACGGCAGCGCTTCCTTAGTTCGCATACCACCTCGGACGGTAGGTCCCTTTTATACCGTAGCGTTGTTCAATGGCCACGATGGAGGCGGATTATGCTGCCAATTTAAATTTTGTCGCTCGGGCGGCTGAACAATACTTCACGGTCTTCTGGACATTGTCATAAGCATTTCTCTTTTCGTGATATAGAGAACTTTGATAAGTGTAATCCCTGTACTTAGTATCTGCAACACGGCGTGTTAGTTTATTCTGTCGCATACCTTAAACTTGAAGTCTCTACCTTTTTTATATGACTATTACTAATTGGAGTTTGCGGTAAATTATAACTCGTGCTTTTATTGACCTAATCAATCAGAGTAGATATAAAGCTAACGTGTTTGAAATAGCTACACGTTTGAGGTTAAATGGCAGAGGCTTAATCCATTCGTATTTTTTACATGGGAGAGAAATTAGGCTATATACCATATACAGGCGGATAAAATTTTGTATTTTGTAGGTCGTTGGGCAACACAATCTGTTTTTTACCCAGGTAGCACTAACACGAGAGCGATTTTATTTCTTTATCTGAAATATCTCTTCGATCACTGCGAATGTAAAACCAAGATTATTCGATTCGCTACATGAAGGGACGTAACCTTTCAGAAACAAGAACAACCATCGTCTGATCTGTCAGTGGATGCCTCTACCAGCGGTGAACGTGTACCCATGTGCAAATCTCTTTGAAGTTACTTGCTGACGAGAATAACCTGCTGCAGTTTGACATCAGAACTGTTGGTTTCGGTTCTTTTGCGAAAAACCTACAGTTCATAACATTATTCTCAGTCATACTTATTCAGTTCATTTATGCGTAATAGAGAACGACATTGATCTGCTAGGAGCAACAGATTAAATGGGTTGCGTATGACCTGTTGGCAATGTGCCATGCACGGATTTTATTGGACAAATTTAACATTTTTTAATTTTTATTTTCGTCCACTTTTTTAAAAAAATGACGTTTCGTGAACAAGTCACACAGAGCGCATTGATCCGAACTAGGCAGTACGGACGTCGCAATAGAAAAACAATACGAATTAAAGTTCCTACGAACTGGCGACCACTCCAAAGCGACGCAAGTTCGCTAGGCAATAAGCTGATAAAGTCGACTTCTTTCAAACTTGTGAAACGCTTATCGCTTCTAGTAGCAGTTTGAATTAAACCTCCTTAAATTTTTTGTTAATATTTTATTTTAAAGAGAGCAGTCTTGTAGCTCAATTGGTACAGAACGACATTTCATAGTTGAAGAACATCTCGCAACGTACTATAGGTTGCTACGCACAAAAATTAAATATTGTTTCGGAATTAACATGATGTATTTGCGGTGGTGTTACATACCGGTAGTGATGTAAATTGCCAGTTGACTGTATTGTTCTGATGATGTCCTCATGATATTATGTGAATTCGGTGATGTTCCGTCCTGGTGGTGTTGACATTTGCTTGAATGACTGTTGTTTTTATCATGATCACCTAACACGATGAGTTTGCGGTAATGTTTCATCCGGATGGCGATATGAATTGCTTGGCTGATTGTATCGTTTTGGTGATGCCCTCCTTACATGTTGGAGATGTGAGATACTTGGCTGGTGTTTTTTTGGTGATGTTCTTCGGAAATGATGTGATTTCGGTAGTGTTACATCCTGGTTGTGACATAAGCGTCTTGGCTGACGATGTTGTTTCGATGACGTCCTTACGTGATGCATTTTTGGTGATGTTACATCCTGTTGGCGACGTGAGTTACTTGGCCGATGGTGTCACTTTGGTGATGTCATCGTGACATGATGTAATTGCGGTGATGTTTACATACTGGTGAGGGTGTGAGCTCCTTGGCTGGTGATGTTGTTTTGATTTGTGGTGTTTTGTTTTGGTGATGACCTCCTGACATGATGTAATTGTGATAGTGTTACATACTGGTGGCAACGTGACTACTTGGCTGGCGATGTTATATTGATAATGTTTTCTTGACATTATATGATTATGATTGCAGTGACACTACATCCAGGCGTTGTTGTTTTGGTGATGTCTTCGTGGCGTGATGTGTTTACTGTGAGGTTACATTCTGGTGGCGATATGAGTTGCTTGGCTAGCGATGTTGTTTTGATGATGTCCTCCTGTGATTGCGGTGATCTTACATCTTCGTGGCGACATGAGTTGCTTGATTGGTGATGTTGTTTTGATGATGCACTGGTGAAATGATATGTTTGCTGTGTGGTTACATCCTGGTGGCGATGGCAGTTGTTAGGCTGGCATTGTTGTTTTGATGATATCCTGCGGCATGATGTGTTTGTTGTGTGGTTACATCCTGGTGGAGATGTCAGTTGCTTGATTGTGTGATATGTTTGTTTCGATGATGTCCTACTGACATTATGTGTTGTCTGTACGATTACATCTTGGTGGCGATTTGAGTTGCACAGCTGTTTTAATGCATTGTTCTTGGTGTTGTTGCATCACGGTGGTGATGTGAGAAGCCTAGTTGGTAGCGTTGTTTTGATGCTGTTCTTGTTGAGCCCGGTGGTAATGTGAGTTGCTTGGCCGGTGGCGTTGATCTTATGCTGTATTATTGGTGTTGTTGCAGCCCGGTGGTGATGTGAGATGCCTGGTTGTCGGCGTTGTTCTGACGCTTTGTTCTTGGTGTTGTTGCAGCCAGTTGGCGATGTGAGTTGCTTGGGTGGCGGCGTTGTTCTGACGCTGTGTTCTTGGTGTTGTTGCAGCCCGTTGTCGATGTGAGATGCCTTGCTTTCGGCGTTGTTCTGATGCTGTGTTCTTGGTGTTGTTGCAGCCCGTTGTCGATGTGAGATACCTGGCTTTCGGCGTTATTCTGATGCTGTGTTCTTGGTGTTATTGCAGCCCGGTGGCGATGTGAGATGCGTGGCTGGTGGCGTTGTTCCGACGCTGTGTTCTTGGTGTTGTTGCATCCCGTTGGCGATGTGAGATGCCTGGTTGGTGGCGTTGTTCTGATGCTGTGTTCTTGGCGTTGTTGCAGCCCGGTGGCAATGTGAGTTGCTTGGGTGGTGGCGTTGTTGCAGCCCGGTGGCGATGTGAGTTACTTGGGTGGCGGCGTTGTTCTGATGTTGTGTTCTTGGTGTTGTTGCAGCCCGGTGGCGATGTGAGATGCCTGGCTGGCGGTGTCTCCTGGTGGCTGCAGCGCTGGTCGTCGCCGCCTCGGCGACGCCCTGGCAAGACAACGTGCGGCCCAAGATGTACGTCCAGCTAGGTGAGTAAATTCAAATAAAACCTAAGTACTTTCAGGAGCTGTTTACCTTGCTACCTCAGTCAGAAGCGATAGTTAGAGATCACTGCCCTGTACAAGCGAGGGATTTTTGATTCATTTTTCCAGAAGAGATTGAAACAATGCTCACTGCCAACATTGACATTTAACATTTATAGTATCGTGGATGTCATTGGTTTCAGCGAGATCAAAACCAAAGCGGGAAGAAAAGCACACGTAATTAAATCAAACGGATTTTCCTTGTGATATAGATGCTGTTTCCTATGTTTGAGGCGCCTAAAGTTAATATGCTAGTCCAATGATAGAAGACATATTGACTGATGTAATAAAGAGTAGCATCAAGCTAGTTGGCAACAGATGCTTCTACAGTATCTGTCGAAGCCATTTTGCTATCTGCTGAAATTCTGGCTATAGTTACTCCCATTTCTCTAAATTTCCGCTGTTTGTTTTCTTGAATCCAATGGTTATTTTTTTTTTTTTTTTTTGTAAAAATCCGTACTACGTAATTTTCCTGAAAATCGCTACCTGTGGAGAATGCAACCACGGCCTTGCAGCGCAATCACAAGGTTTTCATCAATTTGCTGCTGATCGCGATATGAGGCGCACCCTCGTTTTCGACCTTTCTTAGGTTCATTATTTTTTTCTGATCCACCGATTATCGATATTGCAAACAAAATGACAAAATTAAAAAAAAAAACAACAACACACACACATACGTCTTTATCAGGGTTGCAAGTTATAAAACCAATATTTTTTTTTTTCAAAACTTATTTCTGTTTATAATTTTATTGTTATTGCTGAGTGGTAATCAACTGAGATTGAACGTCTGGCTCGATTAGTAATCAATTGAACAGAGTGGAATATGAAAGTGTACGTCAACCATTCATATCAATTTGTAGTGAGTACCACCACTCACAATTGTCAGTTTTGTAACATATGAGTATTTTTCGCAGCAACTTGGGATCTATTCAAAGCCTTTTGCTCCATGTATTCATATGTTCCACCTCACTATTTTTCAAAAAAAAGAAAAAAAAGAAAAAAAAGGGAAACCGTAAAAATGGGTTCAAAGTTTTCAGTTTTTGTCCTTCTGCCCCTGTCAGAGATTATTCAGCATACAGAAATTGAGGAATAACATGCTTATCGCTATACAAAACTCAATCTATTTGACGGTTTTTTTTCCATTCCCAGAAATCAGTTTTTAACTTTGACCTTATTTCTTGCAGACCGCGCCAGTTTTATAAAATACGAGTAGCTTTTGCAGACACTTGGGATCTGTTCAAAGGTTCTCGTACCATATTTCAAGATATTAGTCATCTTTTTTTAAAAAATCTGATTAATAATTTTCAATTTTTACACTTTTTCAAATGTCGGAGGACATTCAGGGTAAATGTAGATTATAAAAAAATTTGATGGTAACGTGTTTAATCATTAAGAAAAATTTTAATTCAATATCTTTGACTTTTTTTTCCATATCCTCAAAAAAACCGATTTTGATATTTTAACCTTTTCCGACACACAGGGATGATTTAAGACCAAACGTCTGATTTTAGTCTCAACTTCAGATCATATACCATCTATGTGATAAATATCAAAGGAATGTGTATAGTACCCTTTTTAATGTCTCACACGAAATTAAAAAGTTTATGAATTTTCGATCTATTACTTCAATACTATTTTGGCAGATTTAAATTATCAAAGAAGCACATTCTCATTCCGAAAACATGATTTAACGTTGACACTGTACTATCTTATTGTTTAATAATAATAATATTTAATTAAATTGCAATGGAACACACTCTCTGGTGGCAATTTCCCTACACACCGATCTTCCCCCTTTCCTGCACCTACCTATATTCGCCCTCTACAAATATTAACTTTAAATTCTTCAAACGTTTTTGGTAAATTATTCATCATTTTCCTTGGTAACTTATTCCAATCCCTGACACCCTTACCTAAAAAAGAAAATCTAGGCGCAATCAGACGTATCTTTTTTTTTTTCTGCTCTAAACGAATGGCCTCAAACGATATAAATTCAAAGGTACGTAGGTAACGATATCTAAACGATTCTTTCCAATTAATATTTCTTTGATTTCAGAAGTGAAAGACATTTCATAACATGAGACTGATAGGAACTATCTTGGCATTACATTTGATAACAAGCTTACTGGGCAGGACACATTGGACAGGTGGTAGGAAATGGTTTCAAAATTCTGCACTTGTTGGAGAGAGTGATGAGGGGATGTAAGAAAGAAGTAAAGGAATTTGGTTACAAAACTTTGGTCAGACCATTACTCGAATATGGTAGAGTAGTATGGGACCCACATTTTGCGTATCAAATACAGCAGTTGGAGAGGGTGCAAAAAAGGGCTGCTAGGTTTGTTTCTGGAAATTATCGCAGAATGCTATCAGTATCAGATATGATAAAAGAGCTGTAATGGGATTCATTGCGAGACAGGAGGCGGGTGAAGAGGGTCATGGGAGTATACAAGGCGTATATTGGAGATGAGGCTTGGTAAGATATTGATGTAGGTATGAAAAGTAGTGCATGGATGGGCAAAGATGTCCATGACCATGACACAAGCTGGCACTCGATTTCAGGCACAAGGGTGTGGGAAGATTCTCTTTTTTAGGTAAGGGTGTCATTGGAATGAGCTACTAAGGGAAATGATGAATAATTTACCAAAAATGTTGAAAGAATTTAAAGAGCAAATGTAGGTGGGTGCAGGAAAGGAGGAAGATGGTTGTGTAGGAAACTTGCCACCGGAGCTTGTGCTAATCGCAATTTAATTTAATATTAAATTATTAAATGTTACTTGAGAATTCCACAGTTATCTCTGATACGTTCCTGTTAAGCAAAATGGTGTTTCTTACTGCGTAAGTAATATAGATGTTATTAATTTAACTGGATTTGCAAATAGTTCTATGAATAACAACCATTAAAAATGCACGTATTGAATTGACACCAGAAGTAACTTTATGTAGTTATGGAAGTAATTATAATTTAACTGTCTCCATGAAACTGTTTGATCAGTGGAATTATCGATAGTCGTTGTTATAGATGTTATAAATTACAGGTAGCTTTAACGATTTGTTTTGATTCTGGAATCGATAGACGTCAGCAAAGTTGTGCCTGGGTTTTGTTCATAACATTTCGGCATCCACTACCTACTGAAACTATACGCTTACATAATTGGAGCTAATTTAATAACATCGCACAGATAAAAATGAATGGTTATTCCGATAGAATTTTATCCAATAGCCTGATAACTTCGTGGTGATTTCACACAGAGCAGTGATAACATCGACTCCCTGAGATTTTATCTCAGACAACGTAGTATTACTAGTGCTGTCTTCCTTATCTACTGCTTATTACTTAAACAGAAAATACCGCGAGTTCTCTGGATTTTTGTAATGGGAAGATTCGCCTCCAGCCATTGGCATCATTAACACCGGCTGTGCTGGAAGGCATCTTTCCACGGCCGTTATTAGAAAACGCTGTGTTAGTAGGCGCTGGGAGGAGAAAACTTTAAATTATCGATTCCTCTTTCTACACTATTAGAAATGTGTAAACGAGCTGCATGTGTCTGAGGATTTGAAATGGCATCAAGTAAAAATGCCCCAGAAATTTGGATGATGTTTTCAAATTATGGGTTCTTATGGTCTAGCTTAAATTCTGCAAAAAATGTCTTATGACTCTATCTGACCGAAAAAAAAACGGAGCAAGAAATTATAATCATTTCGAGATTGGACAGATCACTCTGTGCTTGTGTTGAGCAATCCCTTCAAGAAATACTGAGAAAATATGAAAATAGCACTCTTTGGATTATGTTTTATTTTTTCACTTCAGTTATTTATTTATTCAGTTTTCTGAAATGTAATACATTAAGTACAAAGAATACATGAACCAAACGTAATAAGAATAAATAATACTTAATTTACTGTATACGTGTTTGTGCCTTAAGAGATACCTAACATTACTACTCTTTGGATTATGTTTGTATTATTTTTTAATTTGGTTATTTATTCTGAAATGTAGTAAATTAAAATAAACGGAATACGATAATCAAACCACTAAATCAGAGATAAACATTTCAATAAGCGTAAAGGTGCGATAAATATCTTTGTGCCTAATGTCGATATTAGAACCTGATAGTTAATCAAATCACCACATCATACATTAACACTACCATAAGCGTAACTAAATTGTGATTTTTAACTTACTGTAAACATCTCTGTGTTTAAACCGAGCGTGGTGGTGTAACGGATAGCGTTTCTGGCCTCGCATTCGGGAGGACGGCGGTTCGAATCCCCGTCCGGGCATCCAGATTTGGGTTTTCCATGGTTTCCCCAAATCACTCCAGGTGAATGCCGGGATGCTTCCTTCAAAAAGGCCATGGCCGAATTCCTTCCCATTCCTTGCCCCCATCCTTTCCCGTCTCTAAAAAACCACGTTGTTAAAAAGGGACGTTAAACTGTTACAAAAAAAAAAAAAAAAAAAAAAATATCTGTGTTTAATATGGATATTAAAACCTGATAGTATCTTGCTGTTGTATCACGTATCAGCATCTAAAAGTATGATTTTTTTTTTTTTTGTTTAACTGTTACTGAAATAATATTTTTCGTTGTGATCACAGATGTAATCCCAACAAAATTTTATGCGTAGTGATACAATTCTATACTTCTTCGTGGCTTAGGATAGTATTAATATACAATAACCATCTCCAGGGATTAATATGTATAGTTTTTCACGTAGCTTTAATTTCATTTATTTCATGTATCCACACTTAGTTAAAATATAACTGAAGCAAAAAACATTCGGACATCAGTACGAAAACCCAAATCTAAAGTAATAACTAAAAGAGATGACACATTTTTGGTTTCTCCACGTTAATAATTGCTACTAGAATAAAAAAGGTAAAGCATTTCTCCTCACACCAGGTCCGCGTGATCGAAGCAGCAGGCAAATGGTAGTTTTATACAAAATTTGGGCTTTGCGCTTGGTCGATGTATTTAGAACCGTGAGAGGGTTGTCGAGAAGGGACAAGAAGGAAAACAAAAAAAGACTTCAATATTTAGAAAATTAAACTTTTATCTCCTCATTTGGGATATATGTTATTCCTCAGGATAGCATCGCATAAGATCAGATCGTGGTAGAAGCAAGGGATGTTGCAAATGTAGGCAGGCGTTTAGCGGGTGGCGGCTTAGGACGCCAAGGGGTCGGCCTCCGCCCGGTGTAATGAAACAGACAGTCCAACTCGGCCAATATCGCGCGCGGCCCTCGCAACTTCGCCAATACCGGAGGACACCACACACAAAAACACACTCGGCTTCTTATCGCTAAATAAACCTACCGAATTACCCTGCCAACGTCCTGTGCCCGGACTGCTTAGCTCAGGGTTACCAATAGAAAAAAAAGTACTTGAAAAGCCAATAATAAGTTAGACATTATCCGCGTTATCTTTCTCACAAGCTTTTACAACATACTGCGTATCTGTTTTGTTGTAAATTCTGATACAATTAAGACATGGAGGGGGTAATATATATTCGCTTCTACGGATCCATTTTTTTTTTAAAAGTCGTTTAGATATTCTTACCAAAACGAAATGTGGTATACGCATGATGTAATAATAATTTGTAATGGTACTTGAAAACTATGTGACTGCTGTTGAAAGAGCGTGAATTTGTCTCGCTGCAGCCATCGGAAGAATCTGTTACCCTAATCGAATTGAAATTCGTTAAAGGTTTCTAAATTGCGGGAGTGACGAATCCAAAAAGTCATATAATCACTAAATCGAAATATCTCGAAAACATGACATAGAAGTTGTAAATGTGAAATTTCAGTCATTATAATTGACGTGTAAGTTATTGTGTTTGAGAACTGTTATTATTCCTCACCGTAAACAAACAATGGAAAAGTAACTGTTAATTTTAACGTGAACATTTAATTTTTGTAGCACTACTACCTTTTTCTTCTTCTTTTTTTTTTTTTTTTTTTTTTTTTTTTAAAAAGAGGAAAGTTTGAAAAGAAAGCGCCTAAGCAAACAGTGTTAACACACGAACAAAATCACCCAAAACTAACCACCCTGGACTTGTAGAAGTGCTCAATTTACTACGAAAATTCGTGTAATTCTGAACAGTAATACTTGAGAATTGTGCTCGCAGAAAAATTTTCCAGATAAGCGCTTCAGGGGATTACCAAACAATAAAGTCCAACGGGGGAAACAAATCTATTTTTGTTTGTTTTGTTTTTGGGCCGTATATGGAAAGTGTTAAAAAATCTACGGTTTACTGATGTTGTCAGGTTCTTTAACCAAGCAAATACAGCCTATCAAATGCCTTATTTCTTTCTGTATGAGCGCATTAATCTAGAGAACATCTGGAAGAAAATGTAATGCACTTCTTGGGGAAGGTTTATGTACAGCAAACATTTGGCTATTACCAATGAAAGCTGAGCATTAACGATCTTAAGGAATCAAGTCGGAGAAAAGTTTGTCACCATTGCACTTTCTTATAGAATGCTGTCTAAACCTTTAAAGGTATAGCAAAGCAGTGAATTGAAGAAGCGTAGACCTACAATAAACTCCGCGATAGCATATATCTGTAACAGATAATTCATAATAATTCAGATAATTCACAATAATGGGTTTTCATCCGTCTATTGTAGCTATAAACGCTAAAACGAAGTTTTATTTTGTACCTGCAATAGACGGATGAAAACCGATTATTAGTACAGCAGCTAAGAAAACGACCTAAATATTCAAAATGTCACAATAAGTATGTTTTCAATATTTAAAATAGCGGTGAAGAATAAACAAGAAACCTAGTTTAATTTTCATATCAATCATTTCGTCTGTATCAGAAATAACCATTTCATTTTGTTATTGCCATCAGGGCCGGCGCTAGGAATTTCGGGCCCGGGGTAAAATGGGCGATATTTTTTTAGCTCTACAAACTGGCCGGACAACAATGGGTGGATTCTTGGCTTCATGACCTGAGGGCCCCTACAATCAGTATTCGGGGCCCCCCATCAGCCGGTGGGCCCGGGACCCGCTTACCATCCCTGATTGCCATTGGTTAGCTTAGATAAAAAAATGTCCTTTACAGCATGTAATTTACGTCTGTGCTTTAAGAGAGATACAATGTCTTGTATGTAGGGTAGCAGAGATACGAATGCGAGTGCACAGCCGGTTAGCATAGAGTCTCACACAACACTGCACAGCGTCTGGGGTCTGCAAATAAGGCTTTTCAGCGCGACTTTCATTCATAAAGAATTTTTTTAAAAAATAAATCAATATATTATCTCATTTTATTTTCTTGTGAATAATTAATTAAAGTGAGGATTAATTGTTTTTGTGATTATTTCATTTATTTACACTCTGTTCAGAAGCAATACGTATCGATCTTTACTATTATAAATCTGTGAGTGGCTACTTGTGTCTGTTCCTTTGACCAGGCATCGCGCAAAAACTACCGAATCAGTTTGAATGGAGTTTTCACAATTTGAAAGATTATGGTCTAGCTTAAATAGTTGCATATGTTGCAACTACTTGACCATGGAACGGAGCACATGCACCGCAGATAACACTTGATCTCAGATGAACACTCCTCTACGAGATACCCACCAAAGATCACGCTACGACACAGAGAATTTCTCCACCCTTTCGATTTTGTTAGTATTGTTTTCGACTACCCATCTCTGGTTAATTCTTCAGTATAATAAAGCTTGTTACAATACGCTAATAAACTACTGACATCTTAAAATAACTACTTTAGCAGTAGAATAAGTAAATACACCTTTTGTAACGCGTGGAACATATTAAACTATTTTTGCATTGCTGCTGTTGAGTGTTAATGTGTCTGTGAGTGTATTACGTATCATTACAAATTTTTCTTAACCAATCTGCAACGGAAGATAAAAGTAAATTAATTTATAACATTTTCGCGACCGAGCGTGGTGGGTGAACGGGTAACGCTCCGTCCTCGCATTCAGGAGGACGGCGGTTCCAATCCCCGTCCGGGCATCCAGATTTGGGTATTCCATGGTTTCCCCAAATCACTCCAGGCGAATGCCGGGATGCTTTCTTCAAAAGGCCATGGCCGAATTCCTTCCCGTTCCTTATCCCCAGTCCCAGCCTGTCTGTAATAACATCGACGTCGACAAGGCGTAAAGCCATAAGCAACAAAAAAAAACTAACAAATTTTCGCCCTTTTCAATTAGCTCATCCATCGCTAGAATATATATATATATATATATATATATATATATATATATATATATATATATATATAATTAAAAAAAAGAAGAAATTTCGCTGAAAGTCGAATCGTTGAAGGTACATGATTGGAGTATTAAGTGAAGTATCTGTTGGAATGTTTCAAGAATGAAATGGTTGGATTAGGCACCTATACTGGTGAGGTTCTCAAACTGAAAGAAGAGCGAGATGATTCTTATGAGGAGTACAATAAGACAATTTCCCAAAAGTAACAGCCCATTGTTTTAATGCTCCAAGCAGTCAGTTCAGTGAAATACTTAGACATAATCGAACAATGGGATAAATATATAAAGCGTTTAAGTGTCGAATTTTTGAAATACCAAATTTAGAAATATTAGAGCGAAGATGAATAGGAAGTAGAGAATACGCTGTTAGGTACAGTCCCAAGTCCATCCCTGACATAATATAGCAATTTTTGGTGACATAAAACGAAACAATCAAGATACCCAGAAAGTAAGAATTCGTACACGTGTTATTTCTGACTGATGGCTGGTCCGAGACTGTATCTGATAAAGATAACTACTTTATACGAAAGAACGTGTGTTGGATCCTCGAACCCGATGGGTACGTACAGTTCATTCTCTACAGTTGCAAAATTGTACCGGACTTCATATCGTTCGAAACTTACTTAACATATCTAATTAATAGCAGAAATACAACATTTTCGGTGCAATTTTCGTTCTCACTGTCAGACAAGCATCGATTTATGGGAACAAAACCTGCAACAGAGAACTTGTATTCCTCCTACTCTAACCAAAGGCCTATAGATTCCCAGTCTTGCACCTTACAGCCGAATTATCAGATCATTTCTGTTACCTAAGTCATGAAATCTGGAGAACTGAAACAAATTTTCAGTACTCCCTTTTGTATTTCTTCATGGAAGTTATTGCAGTATATCTATTGGGGCCGAGCGTGGTGGGTGAACGGTTAACGTTCTGGCCTCGTATTCAGGAGGACGGCGGTTCGAATCCCCGTCCGAGCATCCAGATTTGGATTTTTCATGGTTTCCCCAAATCACTCCAGGCGAATGCCGGGATACTTTCTTCAAAAGGCCATGGCAGAATTCTTTCCCGGTCCTTGTCACTAGTCCTCTAATGACCTCGACGTCGACAAGGCGTTTCTGCCTTGAAGCAGACTTCAAGGCTTACAACTGCACCAGAAGATGGCGACGGAGTTTTATGTTGCCGAAATATTGAGCATTAATAATATTACTCGGTTTGTTTCCCGAGATACATATATAAATAAACAACGCCGAAAAAAATTTCATTCATTTATAAAAAAAAATGTTGATTGTGAAATGCTATAGAATTCAGTTACTATGAATGCAACTTTTAAAGTCACAGATCTGTTACTGTGTTCGGTATGTTTGGTTGAATATTAACAGGAATCACAGTTGGACGAGGCCGAATGCGGTGCTCGCAGCTGGCCGTATCGACGCTTGTGGCGGAGAGGCGAAGGAATCTGGGAGAGGAAATACGAACTTGGCAGGGGTCGAGTGCCTTTTGAAAGCTTCGAGCAACCTCGTGGCTCGGGGGAGGGATGCAAAATCCATTGTGTGAGAAGCAAGCGGCCGACCTGAATGGACGTATCAGCATCTCCGAGACGAGGCATACATTCCAACCACTGCGGCGGTGTTTACCACTTTACAGTCCACCACGTACTTGTTCCCGTAACAGCTGATAATAAAAATCCGCCTTATCAGCGAATAGATCAATGGGGACAATATAAGCAACTTGTTAGTGATTATCCCCCAATGACTTTTTTTTTTTTTTACTGCTTAACATCTCTTAACAGCGAGGTTTTTAGAGACAGGAAAGGATGGGGGTGAAAGGAATGGGAAGGAATTCGGCCATTGCCTTTTGAAGGAAGCATTCCGGGATTTGCCTGGAGTGATTTGGGAAACCATGGAAAACCCATATCTGGATGCCCGGACGGGGATTCGAACCACCGTCCTCCCGAATGCGAGGCCAGAACGCCCCAATGACTTTTTTTTTTCGTAAAGGAATTATGAATAACGCCACACAGGACTTAGACGCTGAACAGAGCTGCGCTCTTAGGTTAGTGACGAAATCTCGCATGGGAGTTACTTGTTGTTATGTGCACTCATTTAACTTCACGAAAACCAATGTATTTTTATAATGAGGATAGTTAGTAAAGAAAACTGATGAAATTGAAGGTAGCAGTCTCGCGTTTTATAGCGCACTTTTAAGTTCAGAGATTGGTTCAGAACTCAGACTTATTCCGAAATCACTAACCATCAGTTTTCTGGTGCGAGAAGTAACATCTACACAAAACAGTATTATTAGCTGCTATAAATAACAATATAAACAGCATTTATGACGACAGTGAACCAAACTTTTAGTCGCCATTGTGGGAGTTCCAATTATTCATTTCCCTTTATTTATTTATCTGTGATACTATTACAGCTAGATATACACGTTTCGAATGTAAACATAATTTTATTTACTTGAACCATTTTACTCTGAAATAATTCAAATTTATAAATTTTTGAACTTTCCTTTTGTTTTCGGAACAGTGGTGAAGCACACTAAAGGGTTCATCTGTTATTATTAAAAAAAAACCTCTGTTGGTTATGTTTCGCACGTTGCTACGTTTCCCTTGAACTATCAGGTAGTATAGTACAATTCTCTAATCATATGTATTATTTCTAGAAACAGGTTTTTTGTCATGAGTCATTTACATTCCTTCATACCTAACTGAAATCGATAATAGAGGTATCATTTTAAAGACGTAGGCTTGCGAGTTGTCAACGTCATATTTTAAGAAAGAATTTTTTCTGGATTCGACCCTTAAAGGGAAAAAGTATAGTTATTTCTAAAACACGGTGTTTTTTCTGTGACTCACTCGATACCTAACCGAAATTGATTAATGAGGTATCATTTTAATGAACACTGCCTACGCTTTGGTAACATCATAGATTAAGAAAGAAATTTTACGGAATTCGATCCTTAAAGGGCAAAGATATTATCTATGAAGGTCGCGCGTATGTGACACTTCTGAGCCAAGCCACTATGCTCCGCTGCCAGCGATAAAGTTTGACCGCGTACTGGTAGATAGCAGCAACGTCACAAAGATGTTGATATACTTTGTGTGTTTTGTTCAGCTTAGTTGTATTCCTGTAAGTTCTATGACAGTTCGATTCCCCGAAAGGAATAGCTTCAGTTGTTTAAGTCAAACTAGAGGGCTGCAGGATAGCGTACATCAGGTGAAATCAAAGATGTTGGTACATATGAACCTTTTCTTCTTTTAACCTACTAAAAATCATCATGCTCGCTACTCTTCGTATTTTATTCGAGAAATTGTCGCACGGATATTCTGATCTATTCTAAATGCTGTTCCAAGATGGATAAGTAGTGTAGGCTTGACTGGAAGTTTGGTAACTTTGGAATTCCCAATCGTACTTTTACACGCTGATGGTCCAAGCGTCACCCTCACAGGGTTGACTTGCCAAATGTCTAAAGGATCCAACGGATGATTTTTTTTTTTTCAAAATAGCTTATAATTAGAAGTATACAAAAACATTATGGACCACGGGATGTGTTAGAAATAATGTGGCGTGATAAACCTGCATGAATCTTTCGACATAAGTGTCCAAAATCTCAATCACCATTACGAAAGATAAAAGGGTGAAGGTTCATCTAGAAACAATGCTGCACGAATGGTCGGGAATATAATAGCTGTGACAGAAAAATCAGCCAAGTTAAACTACGTATGTTAATCTTCTGTTTCCATTCTCTGTTTCGCGTAATGTAGGCCAGAATACGTCAAATATTACTTATAAAGAAGTTTGAATTGCGTGTTGTAAATGACTTCCGCGATTACAATGCTCTCGCTGTCCCTCCTTTCGTATCCTGAGTGGCGATCGGAAGGTCCTCGGTTCGAACCCCGTTTTTATGGTTGTTAATCCATCAAAATCTTGCTGTGTATATGTGGATTACGCCAAAAAACCTTACGGGGTTTGGATAGGTGGCTGCGATAGATGTGAAATGCGCAGCCCGTACGGAGCTCTGTATTGAAAAAACTACACAAAATAGCTGATTACGTTTTTAAGCTGTGTGAATAAAGGAGGAATTTTTATATTTTCCTTGTTTTATTCCTATGGCCTCCTGCGTCTTATCAAATGAACTTCCAAGGTACCAAAATTTTGTGCCTGTCTCTCGGTAACTTAAATCTTTGTTCTTAGTTTCTGAGTAAGCAATGATTGTTCTTTCTTTTAGTTTTTGTGGTTTGTTCTACCGACGTGTGTGTATCCTCCAGACGTTAGCTTTGTATGATATCGAATCCAATTTTTGGCTCATAAAATTGGTGATCCTCCAGAAAGTAAGGCACGGCGTAAGACACGGCTTACGTAAGGTGGAGGCGATACGGAAGAAGGCCGTTCACCCCTGATGGCCCGCCGTGGTCCGTCCGTCGTGTTGGCAACAGTGTCTGGTGGTGAGGTCGTCGCTATCGATCTGCAGCAGCGGCGGTGGCGGCAGACCCCTGCCATCATACCGCACCGCAACACACGCTCCCCAACAATGATGAGCTACGCGAAATTTCCCTCGTGTCTAGCGCCCCGGTAGTGACGCCTAGTTATCATCAGGTTTTAGAATCTACCATCGCTGTCTTATTATGACATTTCTGCTGCAGAATTTTTTCTAATTACTTTTGTGACGTCGTATACTTATTACGTTTTGCAGTTTTATTTATTTTATTTTCAGAAACCTACAAATTTACTCAATAACAAATATCAAATTATGTTGGATCAAAACTTGGCCACTTCCAGTGCATTTTTCCGAGGTCTCATGCAAATCATCTTCCGTGCAGGAGGTTGGATACAGTCGGCACTGGAGTATGTGTTGAACAGCCACAGTTGCAATTGATGTTATCGACCTTTAGCATATCCACATCTTGCTAGGTAATCATTTAATCTGCCCACTCCTGATCTCAGCCTATTCAGAGATTTCCATGTCAGTCATCCCTTGTCATAGCCAGGTAGTAATGTTCCAGACACTCTTCCTTAACTATATGGGAGGGTTGCCTTAGCTTTCCATAATTCTATAACATGTGTTTCTCAATTGTAGTTGTAAGTTCCTTTGATATCCTGAGGAAACTTTTCCTGGACTTCAGTCTGTACGTGTGCAAGAGATGCCCATGTAATTGATGAGTTCTTTTAAGATCTACATTCTTCCTTTCCTTGCTCCCTGCTATTTCTCTTCGAACTGAAGATAATTTGCAAGGCGGTGGAGCCATTTGAACGGTCTGATATGATTGTGCAGGTGTAGCTGAGAGCCACGTCCATCAGTTTGGCATGAGTTGTGTTAAGTTGAGTTGTACCATACAGGACAGGCATACTCTGCAGCCGAATAACAATGTGCTAAGGCAGAAGTTCGAATGATTTCAGGTTGGCTACCCCCACTGTGATCCAGCCGGTTTTCTAAGGAGAGTTCCTCGGGTTCGAAAAGGTTGAGAAACTCTGGTCTAGAAAGAGGTTAGGTCGGTCCCCTCTTCCACCTCAAAAAGTATACATTTCATGAAAAATTAACAGGTAATACAGAGAATATATTTATGTATTTATTTTCCCATAAACGACATAGCGCAACACCTAGAATATTTTCTAGGCCCTTATCATGTATATTACTTCTAAAAGTTGTATTTTTTTGGTCACAAACAATTATCTCCTTTCACACCTAACCGAAATCGATAAATGAGGTTTCATTTTAATTATTAAGGCATCCGCTTTCGTCATATCATATTTTAAGAAAGTAATTTTTCAAATCTGATCCTTAAAGGACAAAAATTTCAATATTTCTAAAATGCGGTTTTTGTGTCACGAGCCATTTAACTCCCTGGATACCTAACCGAAATCGATAAATGAAGTATAATATTAAATGTTAAGATTTCCGCTTCGTTGATATCATGTATTAAGAAAGGAATTTTTCGGGATTCTGCCTTAAAGTTCAAAAGAATTATTATCTCCATTATCTTCCTTGTTACCTAGAAGAAATTGATAAGTGATGTTTCATTCAAAAGATGAAGGTCTTCACTCAGGCAACACTATAAATTAAGAACGATTTTTTTTTAAAAAATTTGATCCTTGAATGGCAAAAATAACTGCGAAAGTCTCGTGTATGAGGCAGAACAAGGTCGCTAGACAGCTGCAGCAGATATCACAGAGATATTAATAAACTGCTTCATCGGCGTCGACTTTTGTTACGTACCTTTTACACTAAACAAATAAACGATTATTACAAATGAGGCAGTTCTTCTTTCGTCCTATTACAAACTACCAACCTTAATATTTATCACACATGCGAATCTTTCGCACGGGTCTTCTAGTTCACATTATTTTACGTGCATGTATATCTACACCTTATGTATTTAACGTACTCACTTTATGAACAATGGCTACAAGGTAATTACTGCTGCAGCTACTGTCATTAACAGAGTGGGTACCACCACTACCACTTCTACTGCTGCCGCTATTACTATTACAGAGGACATAGCTTACATGGTGACGCTTTCCCTCGTTAGAGCTGGCAGTTAACTGCAATCCATCCCCAGAAGCACCGGCCTGCAGCGAAGAGATTACGCCGGACAGCTAGTAATTGGAAGAGACTTTGCCCAGCAAGTGGGACATCGCGGCTAGCAAAAGAAAAAGAGAATTAGGTTAGCGCGGATGTGATACGGTCGAAAGAAAGTCGTCTCATACTGCGACAGTACGCGTGATGGCGTTGTAGATTACGACATCAACTGTAAAATCATCAATTAAAACCCTTTATCAATAAAGAAGAATTTACGTGGCTACAGTTAATTAACAAATTTCTCCATAAATCTTTCGCTTTTCCCTGGCTTCTCTCTGGCTTCTATAAACATGTAAACAACCTCATTACTGTTTTTGGATTGCGTTTTAGAATTTTACTTCTTGGGATCTTGAAGTATTTTGTTTATCTTCGCTAAAGCGCGGTATTACATCGATAATTTTTTACTTTAGAATGGATACTAACGCGCCTTGGTCGAGTACGCTAACATACCTCGACGGTGTCTGACGTGCTACACGATGTTAGCTGGTTCATGGCGTTTTTATGTTATTGTTTTTATAAGGGATTTGACTAGCTGGTTGCAGTGAAGACAAACTGTTCAATTCATGGTGATTTGCCACCACTTTTGAGAAATCTATGACGGCTGGCGCATTAACGTCATGCCAGACGTCATTTTGGTTTTTGTAACAGTAAGAATAATGAATTCGCAATAAATTTTTGGAGGTCAACTAACAGCACTGCAATGACTTCTTGTTTCACCGAGCGTGATGGGTGAACGGTTAACGTTCTGGCCTCGCATTCGGGAGGACGCGGGTTCGAATCCCCGTCCCGGCATCCAGAAGGCCATGGCCCAATTCCTTCCCGTTACTTGTCCCCACTCCCATCCCACCTCTAATGACCTTAGTCGTAGACGAGGCGTAAAGCCGAAAGTTTTTTTTTTTTTTTTAATGCTTGTTTCCTTGGAGTCACATCGTGAAGATTGTTTGAGGACTTATGGCTTTACCCCAAGTCGACGTCGTTGTTATTAAAGAAAGATTATTTGAAACCTGCCGCTGAGGATACTGGCGGTTGTTTCATCGCGCATTTCGAGGTAAAAGTAATATTCTGAGTACACAATACTACTACACCATAATGTGCACTGATGCGCCAAAATATTATGACCACTGCCCACCGCGAGATTGAATACCAGCAACTTGGGGGAGCTAAAAAAAAGGGGGGGGCCAAAATATTTTTTTTTTTTTTTTTGCACTGGGGCCCTTAGTGACCTAGCTACGCCACTGGTAGCGAAATCTGTGGACATGGTTGAAAGATGGTGAAACAACGAGTATGCGATAAAGTGGTGAACGTCCACCACGCTTCATCACAGAGCATAGAGGTACGTTCTGTAAATCAGGATTGAGGACGATCTGTATCAGATCTGACGGCAGAGTAGCCTGCAGTGTTGGTGGAGGCACAAGTGTATCAGAGCACACCGTTCAAGGCACAATGTTGAACATAGTCCGTTGCAGACTCTTACCTGTTCCAACATCTTTAGTTACGACTGCAGTGAGCACGAGATAATCGAGAACGTAGCATTGATCAATGGAAATGCGTCGTCCGGTCGGATGAATCATGCTTCTTGTTCTTCCAGGTCGATAACTGTGTCCGGATACGCCTTCTTCCAGGCGAACAAAACATGCACAGCGGCGCGGACGCAGGCTGGTGGGGGACATTCACTTGGGCATCCATGAGACTTGTGGTAGAGATCGAAGGCACCATAACAACGGTGGACTGCGTAGAAATCATTGCAGACCAACTGCATCCTGTTTCAACTTACACGACAGCGGTGGCATTTTCCATCAGGGTAAAGTCCGTGTTACAAGGGCTGAATCGTGAAACAGTGGTTTGAGGAACATGATAGTAAACTCACGTTGATGTCTTGGCTACCAGATTCGCCTGTTCTCTACCAGATAGAACACATCTGGGACGCTATATGGCGCATGCTCCGCTGCAACAAACCACCGACCCTTATTTAAGGGAATTACGTGATCAGTAGGGTTCAGATCTTCATGACCAAAAAAATATAGAAATACGCAGGCAAATATGACCTTAAACATGAGTAAATATGACCTAAAAATGGTAAAATGTGACCAAACATTTACTATTAATCTAAACATGCTCAATCATTATTTGATCAAGTACTGTCGCTTTCATGGAGACAGTATATTTTGCTTCCGTGCATTCGCAGCACCATTGGGAATTTAAATTTTAAATAGTTTTGTTGAAGTCACTTTAATTTCAAATAATTTACAGAATATGTTAGAACACTTTCATCTGTACTAAAATACTCCTCTCTAAATTCCCTTACGTAACTTCGCACTTTCAGAAAATTTTATTTTCGGCATGGCGGTAGGTCTGCTCACTGATCCACTGCAGATTTAACGATGACTGGGGATATTTGATTGAGATATTGTTTGACGCGGACTGACAGAGGCATCAAAGACAATATAATAAGCGGCATGCTTCTGCTGCATTGTCGAGATTAAAAGGTGTGCGGAACATTACGTTTAGGGAGTGACAATAATGTATTACTTTAATTCTTCACTGGTGAATTTTGACAACAGTGAAAATAAAAAAAAATTCCGCACCTGTAAGCAGAAGTACAGTTCTGTGAATTATTATCTTGACCGAGTGTGGTGGTGTAACGGTTAGCGTTCTGGCTTCGCATTCGGGAGGGCGGCGCCCTCCACCCAGATTTCGGTTTTCCGTGGTTTCCCAAATCCCTCCAGGCAAATTCCCGGATGCTTCCTTCAAAAGGCCGTGGCCTAATTCCTTCCCATTCCATGCCCCCCCCCCCCCCATCCTTTACCGTCTCTAAAGTCCTCGCTGTTAAGAGACGTTAAGCAGTTAAAAAAAATAATTATCTTAATTTCTTCTCATCAATATCTAGTGAATTCCCGATACTATTTAAAAAAAAAAAAAACTACCAGATTTTTCCTCAAAATATGACTATATGACCATAAATATTATCGAAATATGACCAAAACTAGGAAAATGATCTGAATATGCATTTATATGATATATAAAATACATTTAAATACAAGCAGAAACGTTGAATCAGTGTTTAATTCATCATTTTATCTCAAAAAGGAGGCAGGAAAAAATATGACTTGTCCTGAAGATCCGCACCCTAGTGACCAGAGCGCAGGCATCTGGTTCCATATACCTCCAGAAATCTGCCAAGGACTTGTCTAATCTATATCACACCAAATCGTTGCTGTAGTGCGTTTCAAAGGTGAACCAACACTTATTAAGTAGGAAGTCATCAGTGAATCTGTCGCCTCCTGTGTTCGCTGCCACCATTCCGAAGGAATATTTGCTGATGTTTGCCCGACGGACTATTATTAGCTTCGCGAATCTCATTTATGCATTTAATGATGACATTGGTACAAACATTGCGGCGTATTTTCATTCCCAATCTCGTTTAACCGACTACAATATACAGTATATCGATATGTAATTAGTGTTATCCATGAAAATAAATTAAATGCAATAACAAAGAAATAACCGAACACACCACAAATAAATAATAAACAAACTCATTGCGGTATCCAATTGACATATGGTAATCGGTGAGGTGGTTTAAAATCGCGGAATACTCCATAAAATACGATAGTTGTTCCGTAAATCGTAACAACGGTGTTACGTCTTGAAAACTAGCAACATGTGATTGATATATATATATATATATTGAGTGTTAAATGACACTTATCGTAATGGCCAAAGTATAACGTCAAACGGCAAGAACAAACAAAAAATTACGTGAATATAAAGTATTGTGTTTTGAAAGAAAAAAGTTGAAAATGAACACTAATCTTCAATACCAACGAGAGACAGTAGAAACAGGTTACCAGGTTTCGTATTCCTGGCAGTGTTTCCAGGTGATTCGCGAGACTTTAGGAGACTCAGTGGGTGGTTGGACCCCTGAAGATGATCTGAGATAGTGGGCGAAACGTGGGTACAAATTGGGAGCACAATTGACGCAGCGTATATCTCGTAAAGTATTTGGTAGCATTCACAGTAATATCGGATGTGTGAGACTATCCTCCTTTCATGGAAACATATTTAAGAATTTTTAAATTCTTTTATTTTTATTTTTTTGTTGTGGGTTTTCAAATAAACATAAAATGTGCTGTGTTACTGCTAGGGTTGTAACGGAGGTCATCTTTGCGGATGCAGATGCGGAGGTTAAATACTTTAGTTGCAGGTTTAGCGGAAGCAGATGTGAAAAAATAAATTTAGTTATTCAGAATTTAAAATTTTGTTAAAAATAAATATAATATTTTCTTACGTAAATTCTATACATTGCGCAAGCAACATCTAATTCCAGATAATACTTCCAGATTGCTTTTTTTTCCTTCCAACAACAAAGAAACTTACGATGATTTCACTTGTGAATTAAACTAGATGACTAATTATGGACGCGCCAGAAAAATAAGCTTTGTTAAATGAATTTCTCGGAGTTCGTGGCTCAACTAACTTGAGCGAATATTCAAGGTGACGCCACTGCACAACACTCGCCTTTCGACCGCTCTTACTTTACATGCTGCTTCAAACTTGCAACACCGCACAGTTCAGTGTTACTTTTATTCGAGGACCTTAAAGATAAACAGAAAAAAATAAACAAGGTTTTGTTAAATAGCTGCCGATGTGCTGATTTTTGAATAAAGAGAAAAAAATAATGTGTATACATATTAAAATGTAAACAAAACCTCCGTTATACCTCCGCTTTAAAACCTGCGAGGGCGGAGGTACGGTTTCATGTGGAAGTTTCGCAGTTGCAGATGCAGAGGCGAAGCTTCGTTTCAACACTGGAGTTACTACGTACCATTGGTGTAGAAGGAACATTGGTATTGTTACATATAACGTTCAAGTTATTGATGCCGTAAGTTCAAACACTAGGGTGAAGTTTGTGATCCCGGCTCCCCGCTGTTAAGATTCGTCTCACAGAGACGCAAGGGTGATCTGTAAAATTCTCAGTCCTGCGCTAGATGGCTATGCTGTCAGCAAACTACGAAACGTAACATTTCACGAAAAGTTCTTGATATTCACTCTGTGCAGGTTCAAATTTTGATGGTCCTGCTCTAGGTGTAAGGGCTTATATAGCCACTTTAATAATAATAATAATAAAAAAAATATCGTACACTGCCGTTTGAAGAATCTCATTCACGAGTTAATCCCAGGAACGTAGTACTATTGTGATAGACGTCTTTCTGCATTCCACGAGGAGTCTGGGCATTTTTAATTTAATTTAATTGCAATGGAGCACACGCTCTGGTGGCAATTTCCCTACACACTCATCCTCCCCCTTTCCTGCACCCATCTACATTTGTCCTCTACAAATCTTAACTTTAAATTTTTTCAACATTTTCGGTAAATTATTCATTATTTCCCTTGGTAACTTATTCCAATCCCTGACACCCTAACCTAAAAAAGAGAATTTCCCACACCCTTGTACCATAAATCGAGTACTACTTATCATGCCTACACCAATATATTTCCATGCCTCATCACCATTATACGCCTTGTACACTCCCATGATCCTCTTCATCATCCTCCTGGCTGCAATGAATCCCATTCCTTTATCATATTTGTTACTGATTGAATTCTGCGATAATTTCCAGAAACAAATCTAGCAGCCCTTTTTTACACCCTCTCCAACTCCTGTATTTGATACACAAAATGTGTGTCCCATACTACACTACTATATTCGAGCAATGGCCTGACCAAAGTTTTGTAACCAAATTCCTTTACTTCTCTCTTACATCCCCTCATCACTCTCTCCAACAAGTGTAGAATTTTGAAACCTTTTCCTACCACCTGTCCAATGTGTACTGCCCAGTTAAACTTGTTATCAAATGTAATGCCAAGATATCTACATTTCAAGTCTTCACGAAGCAATTCTTTCCCCACCTTATATTCATAATTAACCTTTTGTTTTTTATTTGTGTATCTAATTAGCTGACTCTTCTTTGCATTTATCTTCATTCCATGTTTACCAACCCAACTAGATATCCTGTAAAGATTACCCTGTAACTGTTTTACAGTCCTCTATCGTTTTAATCCTTTTATATAGCATTATTTCATCTGTTTCATCTGCAAACAATATAATTTCAGATAGTAAACAATCAAAACAATTATTCATTAGAATAATGAATAGCAATGGTCCCAATACGCTACCCTGCGGAACTCTCATTTTTACTTCTCAATATCCTGGAAGCATGCTAGAAGATCAGAACATCTAACTATATCTGGTTCCTTTCAATGATTCGTAGACAGTTCCAATTAAAAATATTGAATTTCATGTAAGGGCCTTTTTAAATCTAACCGGAGATGTATATGTCGCTGTCCCAGTTAATCTGCGTACTCGATGGAATGAAGTCAATTTGGTTTAATATGCTCTTAGAGTGTAGAAAATATCCCACGTTTGTAAGTGAGAATTATGCATCAAAGAAGGCAGTCATAAGAGCGAAATTTCAACCAAGAGGAATGCAGCTTTATAGCCAACACTAGATGACTTACAGTTAGATAGGAAGGACATAACGTAACATACTTTTTCTTGTGTTTCAACAATATGTTATCTGTCAAAACCATTTCATGTAATTTTCTAGAAAAAAATGAACAGTAGTTTAGATCCCCTCATTCTTGAGAAGCTGTGGAATTTTAGCAAGTTTGATATTTGATTAGATTTTTATATCCGAAGATAGATTTCAGAAGCGTTGTCAAGTGGTTTTCGTCAGTCTGATCAGATTTTTCCACAGGTGTTTCAGACGGTATCAGTGCGGCTAATTCTGAGTTATTCCTGTTACCGTACCCACTAATTCACCTCGCTACGTGTTGTGACGTCTGTCCGCCCTACGATTTTATCGCTGGTGCGCCGCTCTGTAACGAGATCTCATCGGCGGTGCAGTTCACGACAGTTGGAATGCAAGTATCGCTGGAATCCATCACCCGGTGACGGAGTCGCTGCGTGAGGGACTCGAGACTGACTGAGTGCATTTCCGGGGTCGCCACGGCGCCTGAGTGCCCGGAACCCAGGCAGCTGGCGTCGACGTAAAGTTCCGTGCAGGGAAGTGTCTTCTGTCATTGCGTAGACTTCCGCGGTCATTGTCGTTGTTTGCTAGGTTCTCCGGGTGGAACTGCGTCGATTTTTTTTTTTTTTTTTTTTTTTTTTAAATCTGACGTTTCAGCCATCTTGCTGCAGCTTTCTTCACAGGGTGAAGCGTCAGGTTTTAAAAAATCGACGCGGCTCCCTCCACCCGGAGATCCAAGAAAACAAGTGTTTTTTTTTTTAATATTACTTTACGCCTCGTTGACGTCGAGGTCATTAGAGACGGGAACAAGTAACGGCAATGAATTCGACCACAGCTTTTTGAAGGAACCATTCAGGCATTCGGCTGGAGTGATTTCGGGTAGCCATGGAAAATCGAATCGGGATGGCGGAATTTGAAACCGTGTCCTTCCGAATGCTGGGATCGAGCGTTACAGCTCACCCGCCAGATTTGGTAGAGAAGTGGGTAGACTTACGGTGGATGTTTCAAAAAGAGCCAATACTTTGTGTTATTTCCGGGAAAGTTTGCTTTCCAACTGGAAGTTAATTTTGACACTGACTAGATATGGCTATTTATTTATTTTTGCTTCTGGCTTTAAACGCCTTCGACGTTGAGGTCATTAGAGGTGGGAAAGCAACGGAAAAGGGGCAGGATGAAATGGGAAGGAATTCGACCATGGTCTTTTGAAGGGACCATCCCGACATCGCCAGAAGTGATTTCGGAGAACCATGGAGAAATGAAATCAGAATGGTCGTACAGGGAAGTTTAACTGAGAGCGATCTGGTGGTACAGTGGTTAAGGCGTCTGACTTCAAATTAAAAGGTCCCCGGTTCGAATCCCTGTTTCGACGGAGATTTTCAAAATTGCTTATCATGACCTTCACCTCTGGCACAGGTAACTGTGTAATATCAAGTATGCCAGAATGCTTCCGTGGTTCGCATTCCACGTTAACCTTTGGTCTCTTTTTTACACGGAAAGATTACCGGAGTAGTTTAGATTAATAGTTAAGGAAGTGGTCGTCCTTTCTTTGATGCCAGGTTTAGTATGCCTCCTTCGGGAGGGAGCAACCGATCTTCTGGTGGAAGATCACGCTTATCTTTAGTACCGAACGTGGCGGTGTAACGGTTAGCGTTCTGGCCTCGCATTCGGGAGGACGGCGGTTCGAATCCCCGTCTGGGCATCCAAATTTGTGTTTTCCATGGTTTCACAAATCACTCCAGACAAATACCGGGATACTTCCTTCAAAAGGCCGTGGACCCATTCCTTGCCCCCCCCCCCCCATCCTTTCCCGTCTCTAAAGACCTCGCTGTTAAGAGACGTTAAGCAGTTTTTTTTAAAAATTATCTTTAGCTTCTTTAACTTAACTTTCATTGGACATAATGTTATCCTCGGGACGGATACTGTGCGGTTTGCAACTGTTTGATGGAGCTTATATTAAGACGTCATTGCTAAATGTTCGGTGCTGTATGAGGAAGCCGGGGTCATAGCTCAACTGGCTCCATCCACAGAGGCCGGGGACCTGATGACGTCAGCGGTCAGCTGCGTGTCCAACAGCCCTCGAGATTCCAACGGATCACTGTCTTAGGACATTTGGAGGCTGTTTGGATTTTTTTTGTTCTGAAATAAGTTTGTCTCTTAGCTTCTTTATCAGTGCCAGATTTTTGTGAGTACTTTGTTATCTAACACGGGGACCTTACGATCAGTTCGGCATGAAACTTCGCAGGTTAGTAGTATGCCTTAAGGGTGTCCACCCAGTAAAGTAGTAAAGCGCACTAGTCACGAGATTCCGAGAAAAATGGCTCTAAAGTTTTACGTGCAGCTCACATACTTGTTGATTTTTTCGCCATGCCAGCATATCGGAATGGCTGAGTCTGTAGCGATCTTGCTTACTAGGCGGGTATTCCGAGTTAGATGCTAAAGAGGGTAATGTTTTAAAATTCTTTTAAAAACTATAACAACTTTTAAATAAAGCTAATGACCTATACCAACAACTGGAGAGCATCACAATAGCCATGAGAAAAAGGAGATTAATGTTCTATGGTCACATAGTACGGATGGACAATCATAGACTAACGCAAAGTGGACTAGGCTAGACGGAAAAGATCTCGAGCAACTGAAAAGTGACCCCAATGAAATTTACAACGGGATAAGTACAGAACGTTGATTGTTGAAGCATCAGATTCTCTCCAGACACTAACAGCCAAAACAGTGCGCCCTGGATCTGGGGTGAAATGGACCCAAGAAAGGAAAGACAACCACAGTGTAAGGATGAAAGAATATTGGGCCAAACAGAAAGCTCACCAGAGTTAAGAACCACGTGGTACATAAAGGCCAAAACGGAAAAGAAGAAGAAGAAGAAAAAGATGCTATTGACCTAAAATATTATCAATTAAATCACAATAATTTATTTATTTATTTATGAAATGACTGTTACACCAAATTAAAATGTGAATTAAAGATAATATTTTATTTTTGAAAATTTGAATACTTTCAAATGCATTTTTTATCCTTATTAAAAATAATTACAAGTTTTAAGTGGACAGACCAAACATATTTGAGGAACCAATTTCTATGTGGAAAGTAGAGCATGGCTGTTGCTTTATTGTACACAGGTAGGTAGTCAGGAATTTTGAAGACCCTAACGGTACTAATGGAACAATGGTCCTTACCTGATACAGTACGATACATAAAGTTTTACCCACCCTTATTCCCCTAGAAACTCGAACTAACGTTCCATTTCATTGTTGACTTTCGCAGAGATTCGAGCGCTGTGTACTGTGAAATATTATCTGAATTTTTAAAATATTGTGAATTCAAAATGTCTGTTAATGAAGAAATCGCGAAGTATCAGAAGCTGCAGATGAAATCAATGAAGAGTCATTATACAGTGAAATGTCGAAGTTGACGTTAAAAGATTCGTTTTGTTTATTACGAAAGCTTGCTTGCCAAAAATAATTTGATTACATCGGAATTTCTCATGAAGCAAGGTTGAAGAAATTTACAAATGTACTCTGAAACTGTGCTGACTGAAAAAATACTTGTGAAATGTGAATACTTGTGAATGAAAATGAAAACTGTGACTAGGAACCTTTTGAAAAAATCAAAGACCATAGCTCATCAGATTATGAACCAGAAAAAAAGAAGAGAGCTAGACACTTTTTCTTTGGATTACAAAATTAAAGTTGTTAATATCGCAAAGGCTCGCCCACACGTGGAATATACCTCATTACCCCCCCCCCGCTCCCCATAAAAAAGGGGGATGCAGCCGGTTAAAAAAAGGAAGAAATCAATTTGATAAGTACGCAATAATCAATTCCTAGACAAGTGATCGTTGTGTTGAAACCCGAAGTAGCACCGAACCCGGATCGCCCGCGTGGTAAGCGAGCACGCTACAGACTCAGCCACGTTCGCTACGCTGTCATGGCGTACAAATCGACCAGTATATGAGCTGCGCGTGAAACTTTAGAGCCCCTATTCTCGGAATCTTCTGGCTAGTGGGCTTTACTACTCTACTTAAGGTATACTACTAACTTGCGAAGTGTCATCCTGAACTGAATTTCCGAGACCGTAGGATCTCCTTGTAAATAGCAACTAGACTATTACGGGTTATACTATTAGCAGTGAAACTTTCTTAGGTGCTGCCAGTGGCGCTACTCAGAATGTCTTTGATCACATGTGCACCGTTTACAATTTAAATAGCAGGTGACTCAATCACTAAGTGAATATAACTCCCTTTAGAGTTTCTATTTCCCCTTTAGTAATGAAAGGTTACTTTCATTGATGAGGCCAACGTTTTTACTTCACTTTCATTTTTATATATAAAAAAAAAAACAATTTAAAAATATAAAGTCAAGCTTTTTTCGGAGGTTACCAAGGCACATAGTACAGTAAGAACCGAGCGTGGTGGATGAGTGGTAACGCTCTGGTCTGGCATTAGGGAGGTGGCGGGTTCGAATCCCCGTCCGGCCATACAACTTAATGCACGGTTTTCCGAAATCACTCCAAGTTAATGCAGGAATCATTCTTTCAAAATGCCGTGGCCGAATTTCTACCTGTTCCTTGGCTCCTTCCACCAAAAAAAAACGGAGTTTTTAGACTTTTTTAAAAAACTTAATACAAGATATATATAACAGCTAAGTGTTAGAAAATCTAAATATTTATGTCATCTTTGTTAGTTTTTAGAGGTCTTTTGGGATTTCATTCTATATTACAGAGAACAGGAAAAACATAATGCATCAACAAATGCTGGGGCCAGGTGACATGATATGGATATTTGATGTAGTGTATCCCAGGCTCCTTTGTTTGGTCTGGTGTACTATTAGCACTCTGTTCCTATGTGTGAGTGGAGACTTTCCCGGCGTATCGATGCAACAAAATCTTCTCGGGTGTCCCGCTGGATGGTGGTGTAAAAACACGACGTTTCGACAGCTGACTCTGCTGTCTTCATCAGGTATCTTGTAGTTGTTCTCAGCTGACTGTCTCTGCCTCGACTGAGTTGACTGTCGAGGCAGAGACAGTCAGCTGAGAACAACTACAAGATACCTGATGAAGACAGCAGAGTCAGCTGTCGAAACGTGTTTTTACACCACCATCCGGCTGGACATCCGAGAAAATTTTGTTGCACTCTGTTCCTAGTCTTAAGACTAGCTCACAAGGGAGCGTCCATAAACTACGTAGCCCCATTTGGGACTCCTCTGAACCCCCCTCCCCCCCAGATAGCCTGACGTTCCTTTTGCCTCCCCCCTCCTCCCCCCCCCCCCGCGTGGCATGTAGCTTTTTTCCCTATTGATGCTTAGGAGACATTTTGTACTGTTTTCTCTTGTCAGACTATCGTAAAATACATAATTATGGAGATTATTAAATGAAGGAAATAAATATTCACATGCTGTTGTGTGTTCTGTACGTTGTTTTAACTGTGACAAATGATATGAATGAAAAGCCACGCGGCTTGGCTCCGAACACCCTTCCCCCCCACGTATCCCAGCGTAGCGTTCTACCCAACGCCCCCCTTTTTTTCTCTCTCTCTCTCCCCCCCCCCTCTCTAGAACGTGCCAAATTAAAATTCTGTCAGACTGCGGCTGAATCCTTGGGGGTATCCCGGCCAATAATGCCATATGAGTTATTATTGTTATAACTAATACAAAATTATATTTCTGGTTTTTATTTGTAGCTTTTTTACTTAATATATTTGCCGTGAGTAGGCAGCCTAAATAGATTGCTGCTCGAGTTATGGTGATGTTGCTAAAAGGCAAATGTGACGGATCGAGTACGTTGTTTCGTACGTGCATACCACCTTCACAGTTCACTAAATCTGGGTATTAACTAAGCCGCTCCGTTTTTCTCTGTCCGTCCAGGATTAATTTTATCTGCTATTGGCAGTTTCATATGTTTTTTGAGTTAAATGTAGTTATTTGTTTGAAGGTAGATGGCAATTCTAAACGACGAATGGGAACTGCCAAATACATTTCTGTAACAAAGGGATTGTGTTGCCGATGGCCCCAGCAGAATACGGGCTGCGATACAAATAATAAAGTTCGCAATTCATCGGTTCATGGGAAAGCGCGGTACGGATCTTTTGCATTACTGAAACTCCTTTACTGTGGCGGAATAAGAATTTAATGTGCAGTTTCTTTGTGATTTAACTAAACTGATTCAGAATTCATAATACGATACTTAGTATCGCATTTTCAGTCACTATGCTCGCCTGTAACTAGCTCGACATGGACAAGACGTAAAGCCTTATGAAATATAAATAAATAAATCCTTTGACGGATATTAAATGCTGATGCCAGTTCATGATATGCTATACCATTTCTATAACCAATTGAGGGACATAAGATGAATCAACTATCATTGGCGCTAATAATTCTCTACAGTCAATGTGGACGTAATGCTTCCGAGGTAGGAAAACCGAGCGTGGTGGTGTAACGGATAGCGTTCTGGCCTCGCATTCGGGAGGACGGCGGTTCGAATCCCCGTCCAGGCATCCAGATTTGGGTTTTCCATGGTTTCCCAAATCACTCCAGGCAAATGCCGGGATGCTTCCTTAAAAAGGCCATGGCCGAATTCCTTCCTATTCCTTGCCCCCATCCTTTCCCGTCTCTAAAGACCTCGCTGTTGAGAGACGTAAAGCAGTAAAAAAAAAAAAAAAAAAATCCAAGGTAGGAAGAAGCAGCTTAGAAGTAAGGACAAATATCTGTCATTTCCATTACAAATTTCAGGTTGGTTTGATTGTTAGTTTTGTAACCTTCTGCATAGGTAATTATTCTAAAGAGCATTTTTGACATTTATAGCATTTCATAGTGTTAAGTGTTGAGAGATGTGAATATTTCTTTCCGAGTCACCGCGTGGTAAGCCTGTTTATATAGAATTCGATACCGCCTCAGTAGTCGATTTATCGGAACGAGTCTGCATATCGGAATCACATTTCCGAAGTCGGCGCATTTTATATTCGTCGTCGTCGTATTTTAAAAGATTTGGGAATCGCATAAATTGCTGAGTTATAAGCTTATACTATAGTATTTCTAATAATGTTGCCAAATTTCTGAAGCAAAAAGTTTAATAAATAACATGGAATAGCAATATTTTGTATTTACATTTTTGGTGCAGTTGGTAAGACAGTAAGATATTAGTTTGACGCCAGAACACGGAAAAATATCACAGAGTTTTTACTACCACCTTCTCTGCGTAAGAAATTCAATCCGGTAGTGACAACCCTTTTTGTTTCAAATGGAATAGACTAACTTGCGTGGTGGACAATATTTTTTTGCTAGGGAATTAGCGACTCGTCGACTTAGAGGTCATTAGAGCCTGGAGAGGACTGGGGGCAAGAACAGAAAGGAATTCGCCCATGGCCCTTTGAAGGTAACATCGCGGAAATCACCTGTAGTGATTTCGGGAAACCGAACTCTGGATTGCCAGACGAGGATTCGAACCCGCGTTCTCCCGAATATTGATGAGCAAAACCGAAATCAACAGTACTGTTAGGTTTCTCTTTTAAAGGGCAACGAAGTATGCAATATCTACTACCTTCCTGCTTGCTAATACACTTCACACAAATAAACTCTTGCCGGAGGTAAGGGTCCAGATTGGGATTCGAAGCGAGGACATCTCGATTATTAATAAGGCGCCTTAGTCAGCTGAGATAACAGACTACTTGTTTGAACAACTGGGACAGCTCCAAAAAGAGGCCCTCGTGTGTGATGTGGCGAGCAGGCTGCTCGTTTCTTTGTACTAAAATAAACTGTTATGACCTTAAAGAACTAGACCGAGCATGGTGGTTGAGTGGTAACGCTCTGGCCTCGCATTCGGGAGGCCGCCGGTTCGAATCCCCTTCCGGGTTCAGATTTGGTTTTTCCATGGTTTCTCCAAATCACTCCAGACGAATGCAGGGATAGTTCCTTCAGAAGGCCACGGTCGAATTCATTCCCATTCCTTGTCCCCAGTTCTTTCTCCACTCTAATGATGTCGACGAGGCGTAAAGCCATAAGCAAAAATAAAAAAAAAAACGAGTGAAAGTTTTTCAAGTTTCCGCGTATGTCTCTTTTATCGTCGCTGAACGTAGTGCCTAACAGGGTAACCGAATGACGAGGCATTCCTAGAATATCTCATAAACGCGAAGCCGACTTTTACACGTCAGGTTAAGAAAAATGCCAGCAATGATTAGTGCGCTAATAAGAATCCATATCGCTCACTACTGGGCCTTAAGGGCTGTTAGCAAAGTGGTTATGGGGACTTGTAGAGAGGGCTCTATAGTCCATGAAACGCTAGACCATGGTGTTACTGCCTATCACTGCTACTTTTCTTTCAAGGTTATACTTATCTTTGTGTAATAGTTCTGGTGACACAGTGGCGCGTGATTGCTTGTGAGGTGTTGGTAACTGCTTCCCAGTTCCTTTTGGAGCTGAGACTTAAACAGAACGACTGCGTCACGAGCGCCGCTGGGCCGTGAGATGCGTGTCACGTGAGGCCGTCTTTTTTTCCGTTATGCCCTTCTAAACAGGAAGTCGTGCCAATGCGCGCGGCGGAAGCGACCGTCCTAAGCGAGCGTGTCACGGACGGCTGTCACGCTTCGCTGTAAGGCTTCACACGTACCGTTGTGACGACCACGGCAGTCTAGACCAGTAGTAAACAGAGGCGTGGCCCCACGCGCTATAAAAAACTAACACGATATCGAACAACTTGGTACAAAAACAAATTAAAAGATCACTTAGACAGGGACAACTGTCTTTTTTTTTTTTTTTTTTTTTTTTTTAAAAAAACTAGCTGGTACCCACGACTTCGTTAGTGTTTGTAAAGAATTTGGATTGACAGCTACCGACATCTAACAACCATAGTGCACGATGGGAGACTCGATGATATTACCACACACAAATGCCAGTCATCTGCTCTATGTATTTCAGGCAGCAAAATAAAATTTACGGACACACATGTCTTTGGACGAAATACGAAAATATCCTTGATCAACCACTTTCAACCACCATATCTCCCATAGTTACCTAAATTCGGCCAACGTAGTGATCGACGGGTGACTCTGTGCTACTTCCACACACAAACACCAGTGATCTGCGCTAAATAGTTTTCGCTGAAAAGTGATACACCAAGATACATGCGTCTTTAGCAGAAATATGAAATTCCCGCTGTCGACCAATTTCAACCCAGATATCTCCAACACCCATAGCTACCGCCATCTAACAACCATAGTGCATGACAGTAACCACGATTCTACTACCTCACACAAACACCAATGAACTATGCTATGTGGTTGTGGCAGGAAAGAGAAATATAAGGCGACACAAATTTTTGGTCGAAATATGAAAACGCTCTGCATTGACCAACTTTAATCATCAAATCTCCCACATCCCCATAGCTATCAGCATTCGGCCAACGTTGTACACGACAGGAAACTCCATGCTACTTCCACACACAAACATCAATGATCTGTGCTAGGTAGTGGTGGCTGAAAAGTGAAATATAGGAAAACACACGTCTATTTTCTTATATATATAAGATTATGGCTTTACGCCTCGTCGACGTCGAGGTCATTAGAGGCGGGATGGCACTGGCAACAATGAACGGGAATGAATTCGGCCATGGCCTTTTGAGGGAAGCATCCCGGCATTCGCCTTGAGTGATTTGGAGAAACCATGGAAAACACAAATCTGAATGCCCGGAGGGGTATTCGAACCGGCGTCCTCCCGAATGCGACGCCAGAGCGTTAACCGCTCACCCACCACGCTCGGTGAGAACTGTCAATACTGAGGTATTTACCAATTGACATGTCTAAATTAGGAGACAGTTAAACACAATTTCCTTAAAAAATCTGTTGTAGCAGATGGGAAGCGAAGTCGGTGGTCTTGCGTACACGTGCTGCTAAAACACGCTGTTTTTTCACCACAGAATATGCAAGTCCTGTTTGGAACTAATCCGCACATCCAAAGAAAGTAAATACAGCCTTGAATGAGACTTGTTGAATAGTGACTGGCTGCATGCAACCAGCATCAATACACTTACTGTATGATGCAGCTGGATTCGCTGAACCGAAAACCCACAGTAGCTCGCATGAGTACCCAGAGAGACTCGAGCAAACTTTCTCTGAGAGGCACGTAATGTCTGGGATACCAAACCCTCTACCTAGTAGGCTAATCTCAAGGACTGCATTCCTAACTGCTACAAATGTTGATCCTCCAAACTTGTACCCAATGTCTGAGCAAGAATCTTCTGACGGCCGGCCCTGGTCGCGCGGTGCTAGCGCGCTGGCTTCGCGATGCAGGGGTCGCAGGTTCGAATCCGGCCCAGGGCATGGGTGGTTTTAATTAAGTGTTGTGTGCGTGCTGTGTTGTCCTTTCACTCGTGCTCATCAAAAACACTAAAAGATTCTGTGGCCTATACACAGTCGCTGGCTGAATGACTATAAGGCCATATATTTGTTTAAAATTCTTCTGACGTAAAATTGGACTGGGTAAAATGGAGAAACCTCATCCGTATAAGAACCAGAGTGGCTCCAGTAACAGCTAACATGTATAAATGGGGCCTGATAATAGACGATCGATGTGAATATTGATAACAGTAGATCATGCAACACCTCTATGCTTGCAATGTTCAACACTCGACAACCTATGGACAGGAAGAAGTATGACAACTTTGTGCAACATTAGATAAAACGTTTATGATGTCCTAACTCCAAAATGTAAAGTAAGTGTGAGGCAATATAATAGGGCAGACACGAAGTCAGTTCCAAACGAGATATAAATAACACGTGACGGCACTAAAGTATAGTACCCACTCCACATTCGCCGAACATTTCATAGAAAACGATAATTCATCAACAGACGTAAACACAGATAAGTATGCAAATAATAAAAATCGACACTACACCGTAAAAGCAAAAAAAAAAAAAAAAAAAAAAAAAAAAAAAAAAAAAAAAAAAAAAAAAAAAAAAAAAAAACCTTGATGGCCACGGCAAACAAGCGAGTTGCGATAAACCGCAATGTTTACATCTAGCTGGCAACACTTACGCAAATGGCTCTAGCCGGAACGTGCTTTGGGAGAAAAAGCAAAGATATAAAGCTACAAAAATCAATAACACAAATGGAAATAGTAAATACTAAACAATCAATGGAAATGTTTCAGTTAAGGATTACGTTAAACACTGTGCAATCCATGGTTTATACAGATCACTCCAAGCGAATGCCACGATGCTTCCCTCAAAACGATTATACATTAGGATAGGTTGCAACGCACCCTCCGCCACCTGCTTGTAGTGAATCGTGGAGTATAGTAATAGTGGTAATAGTAATAGCATGTAATTCGTTTTTTAAACTAAGTGTAAATTTCAACACAGATTTCTCACAGATGATATCGTGATGAGAGGTCAAATGCGTTCTATAATAAAAGGAAATAAAAAAAACTGTTGCATTGCCGTTATTTATTAACATTTAAATAATTAAGCAACTGTCGAAAAATGACCGGCAACAACATTGTATCGATGTTATAGCTGTTCTGAGATATGGAAAGATTGTAGGCCTAAGCGATGTTGTCGCAATACGTAGAGGATCATATCATCGAAGCGGTAGTTGTGATAATATACTTTGTTTGGGAGGGTTAAGATAGTAAGTAATCCCGTGTGGTCGTAACGACCTGGTCGCTGAATATTTTTACTGGCTGCGCAATCCTCGTAGCCGCCGACACTAGATATAACCTGGAATTAGAATCAGGGAATCATTGTAGTGTAAATCCCAGCTGAGGCAGGGATTCAAACCCGAGGCCTTTCGGTCTCCAGTCACACGTCTTAAGCATTGAGGCACCCGACCGCTCTGGTCTGTTTAGATAATACTGGACTCATTAAATGACACATTATTGCAAATCACTTTACGAATTTCGGCCATTTTGGGAGTAAGCACATAAGACGCAGACAGATTTAATTTCAAACATAATAAGTATACACTGTACTTAAGAAAGACGAAGATTGAAAATGTAGGGCCTCCGCTGTCTTTTATGGCTCCATCTTTTTAATTGTACTAACTGTGAAAACCACAATACATAAACAAACACAGACATTACGTAATACACCAATTCCCGTCACCAGATGCCAACAGTAGTATGTTTTAAATTACATCACGTTCTAGGAGGTAAGAGAAATTCGAGACCTTCACCATAAATCATAATCATATGGACAACTTCGCCAAAATTTGGCGGTCATCAATTTCTGCAAAAGATTTAAATTTCATTCGACTTTCTCTACGTTTATTTACGTTATGTTAGAATATGAAACAGAAATCTGTGATCGAGGAATTGAACTTCCCATAGCCTTGCTTTCACTTTTTCGTATTATTCTAAATCGGAATGGACTTCCGGTTGCACAATGCGTTCTCCTTCATAATCTGTCCAGGCGCGAGCGAGCATTCACACAGTAAGCTCGGTCTGCTAAACCTTATCGCAAAGTGAGCAACATGAATCCGTTTATTGACTTGACTCACTTAGGAGATACGTACTGTCTATGTCGAGGTCATTAAGGGCGATCTCTTGAGATAGGAGAGTGAGTGTTACCACGTGTCTGTAAACTGTTTAATCTTCGGTGAAAATATGTTTTTTAATCGTTCTGTTCTTCTATTGTATTGTTTCAGGAGAAATAGTTTTAAAGTAATATTTGAAAAGTCTCTTTATCGATACTTTTGTCGATTTCGTACGGTGTAATGCCGCTTTAATTCACAATTCCGAACAGGCGTGTGTATATTTTGGTAGAGGTTAAATGTTGAATTTTAGAACCACTCATATCAAAGAATGACCTTGCAATAAGGCAATGGTACAAAGCATATCTGCCGCGGTACATCTGTATGCTGCCACAAGATGATAGGTGTGCCGCGAAATTTTACCTATAATTTATATTGTTCATAAAAGGTTTTTTTTGTGACGACCCATCGTTTTCCTTCGTACTAACCAACATCGATAAACGAGGTACCATTTTAAAGATTAAGTTCACCGCTTCGATAACGTCATTAATTAAGAATGAAATTTTTGGAAATTCTACCTGTAAATGGGAAAATAACGGGGGTCACGGGTTAGTTCAGGGCTAAGCTGCTAGGCGTCGCCAAGGAGTGATCGCATTGCCGCTAGATAGCAGCACCACAAGTCGCAGAGATTAAACTATACTGATCAGCCAAAAAACATTATGACCACCTGCTTACTAACATATTGGTCCACCTTTCGAACGCAATACAGCAGCGATTTGCCGTAGCATGGATTCTACAAGACCTTGGTAGGCTTCCAGAGGTATCTGACACCAGATTTCTACGAACAGGTCACGAAATTTCCTTAAATTACGGGCCAGCGGTTCGTGGGCGTGGTATCTCGGAACGAGCATCTCGGAAACGGAGAGGCCGGTCGGTTGTTCGCGTGCTACTGTAGTGAGTATCTATGGAAAGTGTTTGAAGGACGGTGAAACCACGAGTAGGCGACAATGTGGACACCCACCACACATCACAGACCGTGGAGGTCAGAGGCTTGCCCTCTGGGGTGATACGTGGCAGTACATATTGTACATACTGAATGAACTCTCTACTAATTCCAAAGAGCATCGCAGACAAAGTTGCTGCACACACAGGAAGGAGACTTGGTTTCTAAAGATGTTATGTCCAAGATGCAGCTCTTGCTTTTATTCCTGGAAACATGCCTGGAAAGAAACCTGCTTTGTAATTTTTTTTTTTTGTAGGAAATCAGGGCTTATTAAAAACTTTCGCGTGATTAAAAAGATAAAATTAGGGGACAATGGTGAAAATTCGGGGACACTGCAGGGACGAAATCTGTCCGGGAACACAGAGCTAAGTGCGGGGACTGTCTTCGGTAAGCGGGGACGCCTGGTAAACCTAACTTGGAGGTAGGGGAAGTTTGGGTGGCTCCGGACACTTAAATACATATTCTGTCGTTATTTTAATCTTAAAATTGAACTGGGAACTTCTGCAGTCCTATTAATTAGAAGTTAGTAATAATATTTTTTTTTCAACGTAACTAAATTGAAAATACTTTCGCTTTAATTTTTTGGCAACACCAAAGTTGTCGGGTAGCCCCGGGACCCGGACACAGTAATAAATGGTGGCCTAATCGTTTTTGGCCTTACAAAAATCACAATAGTAATGGATACCTGAAAAATCTACATGAGCACAATCGTAATGAGCCCTGTTTACTTCATTTGTTTTTGAAAGACTTTGAATACTTTTCTTTATACCCAACTTCTTTATAGCACCTTCACCTTTTTATTTTTCGCTTTGCCTTTTTCCATCCCTTCACTTTTTGCCTGTCCTCTCCACATTCTTTATTTGATTAAGATGTTAAAATCTCGCCGTTTTGGATTTTTCTAGCCCGCGTTACTACGCGTTTATTTGACGCGTTATATTCAACGAATTTTGACAGAAGCGACGAAAAACTTCTGCCAGGAACAAAACCCACACTAGTGTGGAACTCACTGGGCGCCCAAGCCGCAGCTCAGTTGCATTTGTTTTTGCACTACAGGGCGCGTATTCACAATAAAGTTTTACCGACGCAGCGTGGTTGGTTTGTTAGAACTTTAAACGTCTGGGGCTACTCGCCGTCCGGGGTACTCGACCTTCCACTACCTGTTGTTTCCAGTGCGGGGCCAACAATGCCTTGCGTGGGTTTCCAGTTGGTTATTCCAATGGATCTTCTGGACCCGTTGTAACTGGAGCATGTCTCCCGTTTCCCTCCTCGGTCACGGATTTCAAACACGTGTCGGGGGAGGCGGGGGAGAAGTCTCCGTTGTGGAGTTATTCTTAGCGTGCTCACTTGCTGCCAGAGGCTTGTGAACGCGCATGCAGGCTTGCAGCTGGGTGCGCAGTTACATCACTGGAGCTGAGTATCCGGCGCTGCTCTGTATCGATAAGGTCGGTATTCTTAGTCGCCCAGTGAGAAACATGTGTTCCAAGTTTGACCAGATTCACTCCAGCGTTTCTGAAACGAAACAAAACATTTTAGAAAGTTCCAGAGAGGGATTGATGTCATAAGTTGAAATATGTGATCTCAAATTTCATGTCAATCAGAACATTTTTTATACAGGCATGTATTACAAAGACTCACTCCCATCCTAACCAGGAGGGAGTGTGTTCTGGTTAATTTATCCTTAGAATCTACATCTACATCTATACTCTGCAATTCACAAATATTGTGGGTGAAAGAGGGTGCTAAACACCAATCCTAATTCTGTGCATTCCAATCCCGAACAGAAGGAGGAAAGAAAGAATACATAAAAGTATCAGTACGGCATCTTATTTCACGAATCTTATCCGTCCTGTCATTGCGAACTAAATAGGTTGGCGGAAGAAGTATTTCGTTGCACTCGTAAATTAAAGATTTTCGCATATTCTCTAACAAATTCAAACGAAAACGACGTCGTCTGTCCGCCAAACAATCCCAGCCCAACCCACGAATCAGTTCTGTGACACTTACGTAAGGACTGTAACTAGCAGTCACGAATCGAGCGGCTCTCCTCTGTACTTTCTCTAACGTTTCAATCAATCCCTTGCGATACGGATCCCAAACTCCACAACAGTAATCTAAATGCGGACGCACTAGTGTTTTGTATGTTATTTCCTTTGTATGAGCATTACAACTTCTCAAAATACGGCCTATGAATCGTAGTTTAGAATTAGCTTTGCTTACGACGGAAGTTATTTGCAAGTTCCATTTCATGTTACTTTGTACTGTTACGCCTAGATACTTCAGGGAATCCACCGTGTCAAAAACTGAATTGTTAACTTTGTACCCGTGAAAAAACGTTTTTTTTAATTACTTATTTGCATTGCCTTGCACTATATGCAGTTAAGTGTTAGCTGCCATTTATGGCACCATACCGAAATAACATCCAGGTCGCGCTGAATTTCCAAGCAATCACTTTCCTGTAGATAAGTGTATCATCAGCAAAGTATCGCATCCTGCAATTAACGTTGTCACCGAGATCGTTTATAAAAATTAGGAAAAGAAGTGGCCCTATTACACTTCCATGAGGAACGCCCGAAGTAACATCTAGCTTTGAAGAGGCTCCCCCGTCACCAACGACATACTGTCACCCACCAGTTAGAAAATCGCGTATTCTTTCGCAAATCTGATCTGAATATTTTTAATTCCATAATGACAAACATGTCTGTCAGGTTTCATGAGCTGTAACAAATCTGAACACCTACGTACACACGATGACTTGTGTCTATATCCAAATTATGATGAAGAAATATAAGAATTAATGTGTACTCAACATCGGACTATATTCAAAGAAAGAACGAACTAAATAACGAAATTCGTACAGCAACTTTTTTCGATGAGAAATGTACTCCGTAATCATCGCTGTCTCTTAGCCGTCTGGTGGCTCAGTGTTAAGGCCTGATGGGAGGTTGAAAGGTCCTCGGTTCGACTCCCTGTCTAGGCAGGGATTTTCAAAGGTCCCTTAACCCGACCTCCACCTCTAGTACAGCTTGCTGTGTAATGTGAAGTACGCCAGAACGCTTCCGTGGTACGGATTCCGTGTTAAACTGTAGGGCCCTGCACCTGGCAGGATTATCGGGTTTATGTTAGTTAGCCACGGCAAGGGGCGCATTGCGCGGCTAATCGGAAACTATCACTTGGCGGCCGACCAATCCTTCGGGATCTCTGGTCAAACAATGCCAGATGATGAACTGATTGTTTACCGTTGTCTCACAGCTCCGAGTAGCTTTATGTTAAAATCCTTAATAGTTTACGAGGCAGATAAGAAGTTTTCAACTTCGAGCACAGTGGCTATGTCTGTTAATTTATGTTATAATAGTAAGCAAACTGACGTAGTGCCGAAAGAAACTTGTTTGTTTGTAGTTTGTGGAGGTCACCTAATTTTCTTCTGCTGTTATGTTTTGTACTTTTTCCATAGTAAAGTCATCACCGGTAGAAGCAGAAAATGTTCCGGGCCTTCCTCGTCCGTGTATTGCGTTCGTGGATTCATACACCATAAATAATGGACACGAGACTTAGCAATTAAGAAACTGTCCAGCAGATTGAAGTGAGGTGTGGAAATTTCAAAAGCAGTGGCAGCAGAGTAGTCCTACTGTTTATCGCGGCGAGTGATGTTGAAGGGTACCGACAACATCCGGGGACAGACCAAACGAACCATACAAGTATCGGGGGTGAGGGCGTGGAGGAGCGAGGCACTCAAATTTGAAACTTTATTTTCAATTTCAGATAAGTTTTCAGATTGTTTGCATTCACAGTTCCGTTTATCTTCCAGTAGTCGGTGATAAACATTCTTGCATCGTGGAAGGAAACTTTGTAAGTCTGTAAGTTTATTAATTACTAGACAAGCTACGAAGCTCAATGGATATCATTGGTGATGAGCGATACTTTAATCTGTAATTTATTTATTTATCGGCCATTTTAGATCGTGAACTGATGGGACCTCTTATTGTGTACTGATGATGATGAATTGCTAATGATGTAGAGCGTTGTCACCGGGACTGCCTCATTGATGGATTGGGTGTCCCTGCCGCTTGCCGGAACGAATCTCTTCTAACGGGGGAAGCTCCAGTGTTGTCATCTGCCAGCGATTCGTGGAACCTATGTCCTCTGTGATAGATGTATTTATGCGAGAACTGATTCTCTCCCCGTCGTACTGCTGATAAAAAAATTTTCCGGGTGTTCTGCCGGATAAGTTGGTGTGCCATACAAGACGTTTCGACAGCTTCCTCCGCTGACTTCATCAGGTGGACCTCGACTTTCAGTCCACCTGAGGAAGACAGCGGAGGAAGCTGTCGAAACGTCGTGTGTGGCAGAAGAACTTATCCGGCAGATTACCAGCGAAGAATTTTTATCAGATGTATTTATGTTTGTGAAATGTGTAGTTTATGTGGCGGAGGTTGGAAACTGTCCCAGGATTCGCTTAGGTTATTGCGGTAAACCGCCTAAAACATCTGTCAGGTCGGCCGTTATGCGGGGATCGGGATACGAACCTGGACCGGTGTAGTGTTGCGGTGCCTTAACGGGCACAAACATACTGGCGGGTAAATCTGTAATAATTATAAATTCACAGCGTGGATTTATTACTGTCAGCTGCCAGATTTGTAATAAAACTACGTAGTTGTCTCAGAGAAAAAATATCTCAGACAAAATAAAATAGTATAATTGGAATATTTCAATAGACTGTATCAGGCGAAGATCAAATACACGGTAAGCATTTCCGTGTTAAAGTGACAGGTACTACTCACGTTACACTGCTAAAAAAAGTTATGTGTCACTCTAACATCGATTAAAAAAGAATCTACCTGTTAAATCTACACCGAGCCTGGTGGATGAGCGGTAACGCCCTTGTCTCGCACTTAGGAGGACGCGGCTTCGAAACCCTGTCCAGGCATCGAGATTTCGTTTTTTTTATGGTTTCCCGAAATCACTCTAAGCGAATGCCGAGATGGTCCCTTGGGAAAGCTATGACCATGGCCTTTGGAACTAATCATTTTGACATTCGTCTGGAGTGATTCACGAAAACTTGGAAAACCGAAATCTGGACGACCGGATTGAACGTCGAATCCACGTCTTCCCAAATGTCCGGTCTGGGCGTTAACTACTCGCCATGAAGCTCTAGATGAAGTCGCCGTTAGTGAGTCTTGTGAAACTGGCCCTACTGGGATCGTATCTGATTTTGCAAAATCATGCTTAAGCACAACTCAAATTCTAAAAGGAAGACACTGTACCGTGTAAGAAGCCGCTGTTATTTGCGATACTGTTTTAAAACAGCTAATATTTCCCATGAATTCACTAATGACAACGAATTCTGCTCTTATTTTGCTTAAATTGTTTTAAAGAAGTATTGGCATAACATTCATACTTATGAGACTTTGAGGCCTATGAAATGTTCTCCCATCCTCATACGATTTCGCGAAGTGTTGAAGCAACATTGACGCACTATTAAAGACCGCAGTCATTCATTGGCAGTAAGGAATACAGATGCCCAGACCTAGATGTGCCGGTTTTTCAGAGTGTTCTTACTTGTTATCCCCCTACCGTGTGTTTCTTTAAATACTTACTCTGACGATTAGTTTATAGATAAAAATCATTAGTAACTACAGAGTTTATTTCCATTTTCACGAGTGTTCTTCATCGGGTAAGACGGCTGGGTTAAGATTTAGACTCCAACTAGTGATTGGTGACGTCACAGCAGATGCTAGACTACAACTACGCCCACGCACGTAACCAGCCGCATCACTGTTTACCATAGCAACGACCCGGCGCTAGCTTAAGAGCAAACACCTGTCCATTTGCCCATCAGCTGGGCACAGTTGCACTGTTTTGCATGTAAATATAAATTCTTCTTTTCGTGACTTCAGATCGCCACCGAGCGTAGTGGGTGAGTGGTAAGGCTCTGGTGTCGTATTTGGGAGGACGCCGATTCGAAACCCCGTCCGGCCATGCAGATTTGAATTTTCCATGGTTTCTCCAAATCACACCAGGCGAATGCCGGAATGGTTCCTTCAAAATGCCATAGCCGAATTCCTTCCATTTCCTTGCATCCAGTCCCTTCCCGCCTCTAACGACCTCGACGTCGACGAGGCGCAAAGTGAGAAGCAAAAAAACAGAAGTTCATATCTCTACAACGAGTGGTGTGTTATGCCAGTTGTAACGGTTTCCTGTCACGGTCACCATGTAACGGTTTATTTTATGTTTCTCGCTGTTAGCTTCGTCGCTTTCTTCCCTTTTTATAATTTTATAACTTGCAAGCCCGTTATCTGCTTCGTTATGATTCATGAGTCAGAAATAATATACGTTTAAGTGTTTTTAGTGAATGTAGGCTCGGGTTTAACAAAATTTCCTTTAATTAAAACAACACTTATCAAACTAACACCGGTTCTACATTCCTGAACATCTTGAAAATTCTTGACGGAATTACTAACAGAACTTCTCTCCGAAAAACTACAGGTTCCACAGCGTCAATTCTACCTAGTTTTTATTTGTTTCGTCTGAAATTCTTCATAGCGGTTTCCATGAGATGTAACTATTGCCGACTAACTGCGATATATATCTTCTTTTTTCTAATCACGTGACAATAAGAATTGTCAGTGAACGTCACGGTAGACTCTTTTTTTTATTTTATTTTAATGGCTTTTGGCTTCCTTAGGCCATACAGCCAGCTTAAGTATTTGTTTATTTCATCCAGTGTTTTTCAGTTTCTCTACGTGTATATATATCTTTCAAGTAATTCTAGACACACCACAGGACGGACACGACAAGCACACTAACACACAACACTTAAACATCCATGCCCTCGGCCGGATTCGAACCGGCGACCTTCGGTACGTGGGGCCAGTACTCTTGCCCCTACGCTACCGAGGTGGGTGGTAGACTCTTCGTCATGGAACTTTATTTTCTCTAATTTGACAGTTAAAATAAACAATTAATTAATTGATATTAAAATGGTTAAATTCAGTCTCACTACACTGTCTGTAGTCTATGTGTTTTATTTTCAGTCTGAATCGAGTTCGAGTGGAACAATAAACAAGTAGCATTACTTTACAGACATTTAGATTAAGAATTCTTGCAATTGTGTAATATGCCCAGATGCAGACGTAACACTGCAGAATAGAGAAATGATTGCGATTCCGCAGATACACAAGAAGAAAGAATAGATGCCTGCAGGAGACACCTTGATGAGAATGGTAGGAGAAAAGACGTATTATCGTAACACACTTAAGACTGTATCTGCGGAAACATCTCTGCCAGATTTCACCTTTTCAATTGTGTTTAATGGATCAAGTTTAATTTTTTTTTTGGCTTTACGCCTCGTCGACATTGGGATCATTGAGGGGTGATTGAACTGACGGCAAGGGAAGGGAAACAATTCTGATATGGCCTTTTGAAGGAAGCATCTCAGCATTCGCTTGGAGTGATTTGGGGAAACCATGGAAAACCCAAATCTGGACGCCCAAACGTGGATTCAACCAGTGTTCTCCCGAATGCGAGGCCAGAGCGTTACCGCTCACCCACCACGCTTGGTGTCAAGTTTAAGGTCACAATAATCTCCATCTACAGTTCCCAGCCCGTGGTCTGGTCTGCTTGGCGCACAAGCCTCTTCATTTTCTTCTCTCCTTGCACCAACATTTCTTCACAATTTTGCTCCAGGCCTTCCCTCTTCTTTGCGCACACTTTAATTTAATTTGATTGCAATGGAGCACAGGCTCCGGTGGCAATTTCCCTACACACCCATCTTCCCCCTATCCTGCACCCACCTACATTTGCCCTCTACAAATTTTATCTTTAAATTCTTTCAAAGTTTTCGGTATATTATTCATCATTTCTCTTGGTAACTCATTCCAATCCCTGACACCCTTACCTAAAAAAGAGAATCTTCCCATACCCTTGTGCCTGAAATCGAGTGCCAGCTTGCGGTCATGGTCATCTTTTCCCTTCCATGCACTACTTTTCATACCTATTGCAATATCTTTCCATGCTTCATCGCCAGTATATGCCCTGTACACTCCCATGACCCTCCTCATCCTCCTCCTGTCTTGCAATGAATCCCATTTCAGCTCCTTTATCATATCCGTCACTGATTGCATTCTGCGATAATTTCCAGAAACAAATCTAGCAGCCCTTCTTTGCACCCTCTCCAACTACTGTATTTGATACGTAAAATGAGGGTCCCATACTACACTACCATATTCGAGCAATGGTCTCACCAAAGTTTTGTAACCCAATTCCTTTACTTCTCCGGTACATCCCCTCATCACTCTCTCCAACAAGTGCAGAACTTTGAAACCTTTTCCTACCACCTGTCCAATGTGTCCAGCCCAGTTAAGCTTGTTATCAAAAGTAATGCCAAGATATTTACATTTCAAGTCTTCAGCAAGCAATTCTTTCCCCACCTTATATTCATAGTTAACCTTTTGTTTTTAATTTGTGTATCTAATAAGCTGACTCTTCTTTGCATTTATCTTCATCTCATGTTTACCAACTCAACTAGATATCCTGTCCAGATCACCCTGCAACTGTTTACAATCCTCTATCGTTTTGATCTCCATTGTTTTCTCTTCCTTTGTCCCGTACATTTTTTTGTCTTCATTTCTTGTACCCTTCTTGCTATTCTGAGCTCTCTCAACCTGTTAAAATGTCCTTATCGTTATAGGCTTGTCTTTTCTGAATCCTGTTCTTCGTGGTGATGTATGGGGAACGTCAGGAAGTAAGAGACTGCGACCACTAGTGCCACGGTAAGTCCAAAAGCCTCACGCGAACCCTTAAAAGTAGCAGCCAGCGGGGCACAGGTCAAGCTACGACAAACACAAGAAGCCTCTGTTTTCATAACGCAAGTAAGTCTCTAAAAGGACGGTAATTAAGGTACCGTGTACACTGGAATTGTCATTTTACAAAGATGAGTAATGGTTACCCTCACAAAAACTTTACGTAATTTATACTTATAATAAGAAGGTAACGGCAGGAAAATTTATACATTTATTAAATTTGGAAAAAAATGAGTTGCAGGCACTGTTAGTGACGTATGGAATAGGAATACATTGTTTTTAAAATTTGTGTCTATATGTTTGAATGAATGGGATTCACGCCAAAAACACTGGTCTTACTTTCTTGGGTTTTTGAGTAATGTAGAACGCCGGGTCCTGGGGTTAAAATAGGGTGTGTTTCATTTTGATGGTAACTCGGAAAGCTGAGAAAGTTAAAAGTATCCAGAAATTAGTAACCATTTCTCGTTGGACGCGATTCACGCGAGAAATACTGGTCGGATTTAGTTAATTCTTCCGAATAATACGATCCCGTTTGCATACCGGAATCACGATAGGCATTTCAACTGCAGATATCAGACGAAGAGTAAAAAGAGAGAAAGAAAGAACAAAACAAATGTCTGACACCAGATGCTGTACCTCGCCTGGAATCCAGGAACAGTTTCCTAAAAAGAACAGCACCTTTGGAGAACCAACCCGAGACGCGCCGTATGGAATTGTGGAGGGGCACTCTTGACGATCAGAATAATTTCCCCAAGGAAGAACTACCAGCAGGCGACAAATTAAAATATACCGCATTGCGGACACTGAACCGATTGAGATTTGGGGTCTCCAAATATAAAACTAATTTGGTGAAATGGGGATACGAGGACGATGACAGATGTTAGGAGGTGCAGGATCATGAACACCTGCTCAGATGCAACATCGTGAGATCAGTCTGCTCGATCGAATATTTGATGACTAGGCTATTAAAGCCACTGAATTTTTGGAGAGAAGAATCTGAGGTCGTTTTTTCTGGACACGGAAAGTAATTAAGTAATGCAAGAATTAAGTTCCCCCCCCCCTCGCTGGTGAGTGTTAACTGCGATATATTCGATGTAATTCGTACATCAATAGTCGACATAAACGAAGAAGCGTACAACAGCTAGTAAAGAAAAGTGTTTGATATTGCGATTAATTTTCACTTTATCAACCGGAATGAAATCTACGTAAACGGCGTGGATAACAGTTCATAAATCCGTCGTGTCAGTCCTATTTTAATTCGTTATCGATTTTTTTGTTCACGTATTTTCAGCAATTGGTTCATCAGAACAAGCCAGGCCAACTTATAACGTAGTTGTTCAAGCTGGACGGAGCGTGTTAGCTGCCCCTGCGGGCGGCGGTGATGCTGCCAGTACAACAGCCGTCCAGCATGCTTGCTGCAAATGGAGCACGCGAACGTTCCTGACAGCTGTGATTTAAGGGGTTAAACACAATCCCTGCTGATTCCAAGTTATCACCTCAGTATTACCGTCTCGACCTGGATACGTGCTCATACATATATGGAATCGTACGACCGCAGTTGCGGGAGCTGCTGACAGTCGGGTGGAATTTATCTAATTTCAGAACCGTTGCTCACTCGCGAAGCGTTCGTCTCTCGCGAGGGACAGAGTTGAAATTAGTGTGCAGATTTTTTTGCCGTTTTAACGATCAAAGCCCATTTCATTCGCCCGGGAACTTTGTGCGACTCAAAAACCAGATTACCTCTTCAAGTTTTATTTACGTAATATTCCATTGCCCCCTCCTGGCACAATTCCATGTTTCTTCTGTCGATTTATGTGCCGGCAGCAGCTATAAAAACTTGGTCAACTTTATTGAAGTAAGCTTTTGATATCCTCGCTATACTAAGGGAAAAGGATGTAAACAATAAGTTTTTCTAGTAGTTGGATGTCTACTAAGATATACAGCATAAACATTCAGTATATTTGAAAAGTTTGAAGAACACTTTTCGTAACTATAACGTGGCTCTCTATTCATTTTCTGGCAGTTAAATAATTCAATTTGCGTAAAATATAAGAAACAGTTCATTTGTTGTAACTAAGTTAAATTATTTCCTTAACTTCTTTATTTACTCATGGATTTATGCCTCGTCGACGTTGAGGTCATTAGAGGCTGGGTGGAACTGATGACAACGAACGGGAAGGAATTCTGCCATGGCCTTTTGAAGGAAGCATCCCGACCTTCGACGTCGAGGTCATTAGAGGCTGGGTGGAACTAATGACAACGAACGGGTTCTGCCATGGACTTTTGAAGGAAGCATCCCGGCAGTCACCTGGAGTGATTTGGGAAAACCATGAAAAACCCAAATCTGGATGCCCGGACGGGGATTCAAATCGGCGTCCTCGCGAATGCGAGGCCAGAACGAACGTTTGGTATTTTGATTTGTCTGTTATATGAAACTACTTTGAGTGAGTGTGATAGACTTTGTAAGTGTACTAAATTTATTGAAATACCTGGTATTTTAATTAAAGGAAAGTAATATGTCTGTATTTGAACCTGTTTTCGATGCTTTGAATTGTCCAGTGCAATGTAAAGCATGTAACTTACATTCTGTGTTATTTCATTGAAGGCTGTTTCAATTTATTATCTGTTAATTAATTATTAAAATGACGCCAATGCAACTGTATTAATTAATTTACTGAGCAACTGCGAAAAAATGGCCTACAACAACATTGCATATTATCTGTTAGTTTTATGTTGATTTTAATCATTGCTGATTGTCTGCATTCTGAAAGCGGCGCCCTTTGTTTGTGTCTAGAATTTTCTATGTGTCTTATAAAACGTTGCCCTTCTAGCAATGTAGCTCGGAATAATAGAGCTGGACTCCTGGTAAATATGTTGTATAATGTAACTCGAATACCTGCGGGAAAGAGTCTGCTGTTCAGTTGAAACACGTTTCTGCGATAAAAGGGAAGTTAAATGTATCGTCTGCTCTCTCATTTGAAGCTACCACAATTGAGAAAGTTGAAAAGTCTGGTGGGAAGTAATATTCAGTTGTGAACTTTCAATTCTGGAAGTTTAATAAGTCTACTGCGTATTAAAATTCCGAGTAACATTTTAACGGTTTTACTAGTCGTATTTATGACAAACTAAGTAAAATAAGACAAGTAATCCTTATTTTTGGGACTCGGCTGAATCTCATTACTCATTTTTCCAACTGTCTACAAGCTTACGTGTATGTGCGATCATTTTTTTGTTCACCTGGTATTTGTGATAATCGAGGGAACTGTAAGAAACTTAATAACTTTCGATGTAGTTTTGTTGTTGAGTTACAATGTTCCTCTACCGAGTTATAATATCTTTATTTCGGCCTAACAAACGCGAATAACTTTGAGTTCCATAGCGACCAATACCCATCAAGGTGTATGAGTGGTAAAGTTCGGGTCTGGTTTTCGGAAGGACGCTGTTTTGATCTCCGATCTGGTCATCCAGATGTTCGATTTTCTGGGATGGTTCTTCCATGAAGGTCGTCGGCAATTATTTTTCATTCAGTCCCCTTATTGCCCTCGTGCCTCTAATTTCCTCCTCAGAAACAAACCCTAAAACTCTTGATCTAGTTTGATATATATTCAACCAATATAACTATGTATAATGTAATGTACCAGTAAAGAACAGAGACATGTGTGCGTGCCTCTGTTTGTTTTATTTTGTGTGGGTCTCGCGAGAGGCCACAGGCGTGCTGGTCTGTACCGTATCGGCGCTAAGAGCCTAAGCGACATCTGCGGAACAGACGCGTGACAGGCACCACAGCAGAGTACGGAGTCGGGTGTCTGGATACATTTGAAGTAAAAATAGTACAGGGCGTTCGCCGGGAAACGCAACCCACTGTTAGCGCTACAAGGAAGAAACTGCTCGCGGCGAGCGAGCGGTCAGCTTCCGGCATTGTTCGACCGTCGGCCGCGGACTATTTCATAATAATTACGCTTCATAAACTTGTATGTGCTAAGCATTTAAATGTGACGTAATTCATGAGCTTACCTTATAAAAGATGCTGGAAGTGTTGACCCTCTTGTGTAATGCACATTTCACATCTTCTGAACATATTTCGAGACACACGCTGCCCTAACTGACTTAATGATTTTTTGGGTGACTGTTCTAGTCGAAAAGCGATATCGTCAATTTTCTCCTCTGTGAGAATACGGTTGACCAACAGTCTCTTTTTGTTAAAAACTGAACCCGTTTCTCTTACTTTTTTAACCAGACGCAGAATTGTTGATTTAGCTGGCAGGAAAGCGCCAGGAAATTCGCGACGAAATTTACTGCGACACTTTTTTAAACGACTTCTTCTTTACATATGTATCGTAGAGAAATATTCTTTGTTGCAAACTGTAACGTACCATAATTTTACTCACACTCAAACACGGTACAGATTAGTAAGAGTATGAAGCCCCAAACCAGCCAAACCGCAAAGAAACGTTTATTCACAACACTGATTAATAAGAGACTGAAGTCACAAACTAGCTACAATGCAAAGAAACCGTTCTTAACAATGTAAGGGTCCCATTATACTGCGTCACTGCACTGTTGGGGCAGCGGAGGTGTTAAACAGTGCGGTGATTCACGGTGCCGTGTGGCGGGAGCTGCTGGCGCCACTGCCCGAGCAAGTTGCCGACGGCAACAGACTGGGAGGGTAGCGTTTTCCGGCGAACGTCCTGTATAAAAGGACACAAGAATAAAGCCTCAGGCGGATACAGAGAGTACATCCAATCGGGACAATTGTTAATGTTATTATTAACTAAGGGCGGTATGTTGCATGTCTCGGAGCCAACCAGCGAGAATAGCTTCCCTCCTAATACGGAGATTGGGAGAACACGAGGCTTCTTGGCGGCAGCGCGGGCCAAAAGGGGGGGGGGGACTTGATGGTAGCCTTCCTTGAGGGGAAGTTCTGCCACCCAGCCTCGCACACACCGGAAACATCAGCGGTCGAGCGGCAGTCAGCCCACCGACTGGACAAGTAGATTCGTCCACACGGTAATCACCAGTCAGGAACCAGAAACTTTTGCATCGCCGTTTGTGCCCTAGTGAACGCCCTGAGACAGTCGTCCTTGCTCTACCGATAAACTTTATTTCCTTTTGTGTTTTACAAAATAAAGGTGTTCAAGTATTTGATTAAATAGTAAAGTCAGATTGTGAACCTTGTTTTCACTATGTCCAATCCAGTAATATAATATTTCTTGCTTAAAAATTACACACATTAATTAATTATTGTTAAAATTATCATACCTTGAGATCTGGATGTCGCTTCCCTCATAAGGGGCCTCCCATAAATTACGTCACACCTTGAGGGGGGGAGGGTGTCAACGAAGTGTGACATCGTGTGACAAGGGGGGGGGGGGACGCGTCATAAACTTTGCGACATCACATGCATAATTTGTATCACTTTTTGGCTCGTATTTCCCCAGTGTCGAGGCATACTTATTTAAACGATCATGTGGCATCTGTTGACTATATTTTTCATCATACAAAGCCACCAACCGTAATAAGCAATTACGTAAGAGGCAACTAGAGGTTTTCCCCATCATGAAGATTCGTCCACAAAGCATTGCCGCTAGACGAAACAGGGAAGTTCTTTGCTTATTAAACGATGACGATGCTTTATGGCTGGATGAAGATGATGATGACACATCGAATTTTCCTAACACTATCGGAATCGAGAATGAAGTAACTATTATGCCAATAATAAACAGTATCAAGGAATTGGTTCAAAATCCATGGTCACATGATGACTCAATTTTGTATAATTAATTCGATTTTTATGTTTATTTATATTTTATTAAATGTTTGATTTATTTTTGATATGATTTTTTAACTAGAAATACAGAAATCATTTTGGAAATGCTTTTTTAATTTATAAATTTAAAATTGCAAAATATGTGACGTCACACCAGGGGAGGGGGGGTCCCACAAATGTGACAGCCTGTGACATGTTGGGTAGGGGTCCAAATATCATGAAATTCGTGTGACGTAATTTGTGGATGGCCCCTAATAGGGAACACTCCAAAAGGGATTTCTGGCGCCCACCAGATTTTTAAAAATGGAAAACTAATTGAAAATTAATAACAGGAAGTAAATGGTCACAGTGAGGTCGAGAAGTCGCTCTCAACATCGGGGACACTTCAGTATATATTAGTTGAGGCCAACTGGGACCACGTTAAGCCTTCTTGAAATTGGTAGAGAGTCTCATTTTCTTTTCAGCCCAGACGTCCTTCATTCGTTTTGAGTGAGCCTGTTTGGGCTCTTCTGTCCAAGGGGTACCGCGTCCTCTTTTGGATTGTTCGGCTCTATCTCATGTGTCGCTAACTTCTCCCGAAAAAGATCTCTATCAAGAGCATCTTCCGTTTTTAATGCTAACAAATGAAGGTCTTCTTTGTTATTTACAAATCAGGACATTACAGTTTTGGGGTTTGAATCAAATAAACTATCGATTTTTTAGTCGTTCTGTTTTCCTCCCTTCGTTTGAGACGACTGTGGAGTAGCAGACTGTTACGTGTTTCGTTGGTGCGGTTGGTACCTCCTATCGATTCTGACCGGCTTGTCTGTGCGTGAAATACAATTTTGTTTGCGCCACACTTCGTCGGTCTCACTGCAGCGAGCAGAGTGGAGTTTAAAAATCATACAATGCCAAAGTGGAAGTTAAAAAAAAGTGCTGTCAGGTGGAACGGAAGCCATCGATTTTTTTTTTTGTGTCGGAGGAGGCGCGGAAATGGGTGTGTGGTATTTGCATGCTGGCGGAAACGCATTTATTACCTCAGCTGGGCAGAAGCGGGTCGGAAGCTGGAGTTGCACGTGCGGTCCACGCGGCCATCGACCGTGCTGCGGCGTGACGTCACGGACTATGGATCTCGGTCAGCGAGAGCCGACCTGCCGCAAAAGTGAAATGCGGGGAGACACCTGATAAAAGAAAGCGACAGCGCGGACGCCTGAGGTGGCAAGTGAGCTATGCAGTGTCGTCTGCTCAGTGCTCATGACCAGGCGTGTGACGGGCGCGGAGAGAGAGGTATGCGGCGGATGTCCAGACTCCAGTGGTTGCCAACGGTCGCGGCAGCGTCCACCGGCTGGCGTTGAAGAGAACTTAAGCGACGTTTCTGGTTCGAGACTATTTTGGGGGGCGTTGAGGACCAATCCTCCCCCCCCTCCTCCTGCTTTCCAGTATTATATCCGGAATTAAGTACAAAGAAGTTTTAACTGCATTCCCATAGTAATTTGTAACAAAAAGAGAATTTAGAATAGTCAGTAATCTATCAGATTAGAAAACAAACAGATACTCGGTTTTTTTCTAATTGATTTACGCCTCGTCGACGTTGACGTCATTAGAGACGCGAAAGGTTTTGGGGTAATGAACAGGAAGGAATTCGGCCATGGCGTTTTTGAAGGATCCATTTGCCTGGAGTGATATGGGGAAACTATGGAAAACTTAAATCTGGATAAACGCACGGAGATTCGAACCTTCGTCCTCCCGAAGCGAGTTGAACGGACAACAGGACGTGCGCAGCAGTACATAAACGTAAGCAGCCACAAACAGTATCTCCACGATGTGTTGTTCTGACTTGGTACCAGTAAATGATGTCGATCGTAAAAGTTGAACAGGAGTTGTTACGAGATGGTTTGTGCAATTTAATTTAATTACAATGGAGCACACGCTCCGGTGGCAATTTCCCTATACACCCATCTTCCCCCTACCCTGCACCAACCTACATTTGCCCTCTACAAATTTTAAATTTAAATTCTTTTAACGTTTTCGGTAAGACGTCTGTGCTTAAAACCTCATCATTTACGTTCTTCCGATGTGTTAGCAAAACGTTTATTACTTCTCTTAATTGGATCAATGAAGATTGTTGCTGAAATATCATCCGTATTGGCACAGCCTCGTATTTAAATAGGATTTTTGGAAAATCAGCTGCCAAGTCAATATTTGTTTTGTGGATCGCACGCCGCTGTTTTCTGTTTGTGCATATTGATCACTGCAAAAAATCTTCAATCAATTAAACTGCAAGAAAAGGGACGTATCCAGTAATAACGCATTTATATTGACTTTGTAACTACTTTTTCTTAAACTGGGACATTGCGCTGATCTGCAGCGGCGTTTCTAGACGCGGGATAGTGTCGTTGTCTAGTGTCTGGAGGATATTCCGGTATCATGTTTATTAAAGAGACCAAACCCGGAGGGTTTGGGCCGCGAGTTAGAATCCCAAATCGATCCAAATTTCGGTTTACTATCGTTTCATGAAATCAGTCCAGGCTGATTCGGGGTTCGTTCTTTCAAAAGGTCATGGTCGAATCCCTTCCCGTTCCTTGTTCCCATTCCTTCCGGCTCTAATGACATCGACGTCAACAAGCCGCAAAGCCCGAAGCAAAAAAAAAAAATAATGAAAGAGCCATCCCGGTAGTCGTGCGGATTTATTTTCGGTAACCATACAAAACCGAAATCCGGATAGCGTAACCTACTACCCAACATGGGACCTTCCTAGTACGAAGCCCGTACGTCATCGCTCACCCTTGAGGCTCGGTCTCTTGGAGCCTTGTATGTTGTATCTTGATGTATTTGCGTTTGTTGGAAAGGAGAAATCCGCGAAGAAAGTACTACGGATATGTTTGTTTATTTTTAAGCATATATTTAACTGACCAGAATTTGCGTAACAGTCCTTGGTACTGTTTTCTTCACCCGTATTTTATAGAATGCACTGAATATGTCTTATTTATTTATTTTCCCATATACAATATTGCCTAGCACGTAGTATCTAACTTGGGCCTTTATTTCCATTATATTTATATGCATATATATTTATATCTTATATATCTAACTTATTCACTTTATAAACAATGAATGCAGGATAATTTGATTCAACTTCCAATGTCTCTATTACTTCTACTGTTATTAAACAGAATGGATACCACCACCACTACTATATCTACTATTACTGCTATTGTACCTAACATTACTACTAATACCACTATTACTACTAATACTACTATTACCACCACCAATTGTCACTTCGGTTCCATTAATGTTCAATTTTTCTTGGTGTTATTGAATGCGCTCCAAAGGTAGAGTCCCCCGGAACCGGCAGCGAAGTCAGCCGCCCAGGCTATCAGGAGTTGAGCTCCTGGAATACCAACACGGCCCTAGATGTCGCTCAGAAGACGGCCTCTCTGGAGCACATTGAAGCTCATTGTCGTAGAATATCTTCCGTCAATCTGGTGTTGTGAAAGCCAGACTTCTAGCATCATTGTTCCCTCTGCAGTTGTTTCTGGAATTAGCGTCCACTAATCCACGAGTTGTACTTCTGTTCCCCTCTTCTGCTGTCTGTGGCCTTTGATTTCGCTCGGCATTTTTCCTTTCTATACATTTCTCCTTCTAAAATTTTGAGGCTAGATCAGCTGCCTCGTCCAGCAAATGCCACAAACTTTCGTCACATAGCATATCGAATATTCTCCTCCCTTGCAGCCGAGCTTGTTGGTGTTCTCTGTTAGTTTCACATCCTCATACCACGTGCTCCGGCGTACTCTCTTTACCACATTCGCACCTGCTTGAGTCTAAAATATTTCGATTTCGGAGCCAACTATTGTATGGACCGTGACCTGTGGAAATACTAACTAGCGGGCAGTGGGTGTATTTGTGTCTTTGAAATGCCATCGACCTGGCAGTGTGTGTGTTTTGAATCTTTGAAATACTGCCCAAGAGGCGATGGTTGTAATTTGAGTCTTTTAAATACACTCTGGACAGCAGTGAGCCTACCTTGTGACTTTGAAACACTAACTAGGAATCACTGAGTATATTTTGAATCTTCGAAAAATCATCTAGAAAGCAGTGTGTGTTTCTTAAATCTTTGAAACACTATCCAGGAGGCAGTGAATGTTATTTCTGTGCTGGATACTTTATCCAGCCGACAATTAGCTATTTTGAGACCTTGAAATAAAATTTATATTGGAAGTGAGTGTATTTTAAATCTCTGAGCATAGGGCTATTTTTAGTTTTTGAAATACCCTCTATACAGTAGTAAGTATATTTTGAGATTTTGAAATACCATCAAGGAAGCATTGAATGTATTATGAATCTTTTAAATACTATCTAGCAGGCAGTGAATGTATTATGAATCTTTTAAAAACTGTCTAGATAGCAGTGAGTGCATTATGAATGTTTTAAGTAGCGTCTTGGTGGCAGTGAATATATTATGCGTCTTTTAAATAGAGTCTAGCAGGCAGTGAGTGTGTTATAAATCTTCTAAGTACAATCTAGCAGGTATTCAGTGTACTAAGAATCTCTTAAATACTCTCTAGGTGGCAGTGAACGTATTATGAATCTATTAAATACTATCTAGCAGGCAGTGGGTGTATAATGAATCCTTTAACCACTTACTACATAACAGTGAACGTATTATGAATCTTTTAAATACGATCCAACAGGCAGGTAGTGTATTATGAATATTTTAAATTGCGTCTTGGTGGCAGTGAATGTATTATGAATCTTTTAAGTAGAATCTAGCAGGCAGTGAGTATGTTATGAATCTTCTAAGTACTATCTAGCAGCTATTGAGTGTATTAAGAATCTGTTTAGATGGCAGTTAACGTATTATGATTCTTATAAGCACTATCTATCAGGCAGTGAATGTCTTATGAATCTTTTAAATACTGTCTAAATGACATTGATTGTCTGAGTTACATTACGTTATTTTAATAGAGCACCATGCGTCCAAATCATATTAATAAATTCTCATTAAAAGCAACTAGTAAATAAAACACAGATAAGCTTGGATATGTTATTTGTATATTTTCAATTCCAATTTACAGTACACATTAAATTCAGACATTTATCAAGCACGATCGCAGTGCAGCCCGGCGTTAGTCTTCGTGGGCCGTGTTGAGCCGCTGAGACCCCGCAGTGGGGCTGCTCGGCGTAGAGAACCGCAGTGCAGATCCCGTAGTCTGTCCACCGTCCCCAGCCACTATCACTGCAACTTTAAAGACAGAGGGTCAGGAAAACCTGAGTCAGTAGTCGATGGTCTGTGCTGTACAATAGCCAGAAGATCAGAAGGAGCCAGAACCATAGCCACGCTCTACGCCGCGCAGCCCGAGACAGGACAGTCCCCACCCCTGATGCACCCGCACCCCTCAGGCCGCCCTTGACTGCCCGTAGAGCCTCGCTCTGCCCGACGTAATACACTCCGTCACTGCCACTGCCAGCCCCACCCTGCACTTCGAGGGTGTAGACGCCTTCCAAAGACATCTATCCCCTCGTGGCTCGGATGGAGACGTCAGAAGCCAGTGAACGAGTGGCAGACAACTCCCTCGGGATCTCGCCACGACCAGCGTGCTGGCCGCCGAGTCCCCGCGAACAGAAGCCTGCGCAGTAGCATTGCCCCTGACTGTCCCGCCCTGCTGGATAATGAACCACACGACACGTCAGCTACTGACCTGGTGCTGCACGGCGCTCCTCGCTGCTCTGTCCCGGAGTCGATTGCGCTCTGGAGCCGTCGAGGACCTCTTTTTATAACCTGCCAACAATAGTGGCGATTATTTCCTAGGAAACGCATCACGAAGTCACGGACACGTAATTGTTTCCTTGGTAACTTTCTTTTCGCAGTATTAACATTAAGCAACGATGTGAAATGAGTCACATGAAAAGTAATTCTGGATACAGCACGACGCACGATGCCAGCAGTTGTAGCAATGCGACGTCATTGTTTTCTACTACGAATCTCCTCCTACTCTTCAGTTAAGGCATGCGATGTCATGTAAACATACTGATGTGTGACAGTACAAGATCGTCGGGTACAGCGCATGGAGCCGTGCAACCACAGCAGCGAACTACCAAGAAGCTGATGAAGTATATAGTATCAGCACAACTTCAGGCCACTATAAGGAGGGAATTATTTACATGTGGCTGGATAATGACGCTGGTAGTATGTCGCTCATCAAAGCATTGTAAATAAATTAAAATTAAGTACCGAAATCCCGGGGATTCTACGATAACCGTCGCGCCGCAATTTGATGATGGTTTGTTATGTAACTCGAAGAGACAAATTGAAAGTAAATAATATTTTCTTTTTTTTGTATCTCGCTTGGTTCTCGGGGATATTAAAGGTGAGGATATTAAGGTGAAATCTGGCCTGGACCAGAAAAAAATAAATGGTAATACTACGATATCCGAGCCATTGAAATTTGATGAATTTAATGGTTGATTCATATATATCTCGACGAAACAAATCGAAAGTAGATAATACAGTTTTTTTATATTTCGCTTAGTTCTCGAGATATCGAAAATCAAAAATCAGTTATACATATAGTATCTTGTGCTTTTGGTGACGTTTTTCTTCTGGTCCAGGTCGTATTTAAACCTAACCAACACAGCTAGTAAGAAAACAAAACGCTCATTGTGCGTGCTCACCGTGTAATTCCCAGTGGCTTCGGTGAATTTTTTGTGGTCCAGGCAGCATGTCAACCTAATCACCACAATTTTGAGATGCGATATCTCTAGAACTAAAAGCGGTATCAAAAAACGGTATTCTTTACTTTCGATTTGTCTCGTCGAGTTATTGAAGAATTAATCATTAAAAATTGTTGCGTCTCACACGGTTCCAAGAATCATCGGTTGTCATTCAACTATCTAATTTGTTATAACTTGATCAAAAAAGTGCATAAATGTAGGCACAAAAAGAAATATCTGATTTCAACAATCCAAGATGCCTCAGCCGTTGCTATGCTTTGGCGCCTTTTGAGATTGACGGCTGTAGCGTAGCGGAATCGATATACGCCACGCCGCGCTACCGGTTAAACGATTATTTCGTACGTTCGATACTGTACTATACCTGGAGGGTTAAGATGAAAGTGCCAAAAGGGATTGCGTGTGGTTAATTTGTAAGGGAGGGAACAGGGGCAAGAAAGAACTGTGGAGAAGATCAAGATTACAGTATACGCTGCAAATAATTTAAAGTGTAGATTGTAAGCAGTATGAACTGAACAGGTTATCTCAATACAGGAAGAAATCTAGGATTCTATCAACGCTTAAACGGGGAATAGTGTTCGTTTACTAATAATTCGAGTTGATTTGTTACCCGGACCAGTAAGTTTAATTCTGCAGTTACACTAAATGAATAACCTCGTCTAGCATCAGGTAGTTGTAAAATGTTTTTGTGGTTACATCTTGGCGTTTTCGGACATCTGCAGTCAACAATGTACAAGTTAGTAACATCCATGAATTTTTACCTATATTCATGCAGGTAAATACCATTCTTTTATAATCGCAACTTTTCTCAACAAAGCCCCATTGGAACCTCTTTTTCTAAAAAAAAAGTATGTGACATTTTTATTTTATCTTACCAAAACAGTTATAAGGGACTGCAAAACTATTTCCTCCCAACAAGAAATGGCACTGCTAGCCTAAAAAATTGTCTTCGCGTTCCCTACTCACATTTTTCGAAGGACTTCTTCACTCATTAACTTAATTAATTAAAAATGCTTAATTGTGTTCTTGTATTTCAGCTTACCTTCCTAGTACGAAGCCCGTACGTCATCGCTCACCATTAAGGCTCGGTGTTTTGGAGCCTTCTATCTTGATGTATTTGCGTTTGTTGGAAAGGAGAAATCCGCGAAGAAAGTCGCATTGCTTCAGCTACTGACCTGGCGCTCTCGCTTTTGGCTAGCTGAAGCAATACGATGTGTTTACACTAACTTCTATTTTGCAGTCGCACTTCTAGACTCTCTATCTGACTGGAATTTTGTGTTTATCTTGATTTCTAAAGACACTATATTTAGGCCTTTTTTGTATGGTTTTCGTATCCTCCAATAACAATCCTGATATTTGTTGTTTTTATTTACGTTACAACATTATATCGAATCGCACAGCGTTATCATGGCATATTCATATTGCTGTTACCATGTGCGCTTATCGATTAATGGCAGATGATATTACTGCCTAGTATTTTTGTTCGGAATTTAAATAACGTTTAACGATTTTACTATTACTGTACTAGTAAATAGGAGTAAAAAGATGCAAGAAGACATGCAATAAGAATTTTAGGAACAAAGTAAAGAAGAAGCCTTTCCAGGAGAGAATGGACACAGCAATACTCAAATGGTGCAACTGATCTGGATAAAGGCTCAGGAAACGAATTAGTGGATACATTCGTCAAATGGCAATAAAATCAGATGTATACCATCCCTTAATCCTAGCAATAGAAAAAATACCTACGGTTAGGACCTGGAAGATGCGAGAAAAATGGATAGAAACTAAAGGTCGACACTACCCTACAAATTAAACGATGATATTAAAGATGGTTTGTTACAAGAACAACAAGATGTATTATAGCGTGACTAAAATTATATCCTGGCATCTTCCATAATCCTATTTACAGTTTGCGTTTAGTAATATTCCCCTTGTGTGGATGTGATGAGATCACAGAGGGAGATGTAAATCACATGCTATTCTCTTGTAAAAGACATTGGCAACAGTCTTCCAGGCTGAATGATGACTTACAGCAACCACGCATAAACTTATCAACAAGTGTTGCGAAATTCACTGACGACGAACGCGCCTATACAGTCACAGTAAAATTTCTACTAGACAGCAAACAATATTCCAAACCAGCCTCAAATTTCAAGGATGGTCGTTAAGAGTTATCTCTACTCGTAGCAAGAATAATAATGGTGACTGAATATTTTCACTTATCAGCGTTAATACTGTATTTTGTGTGTATTCGCTGTTTTTTTTCTTAAAAAAAACCCCCTGTAAAATAATTATGTTAATCTTGTTCTGGTTTTTTGCTCTTGGTGCCGAATTCCAATAATAAACTTAAAAAAGGTTCAAATCATATCTTTCATTATCAGGTAAAACGAAGAAGAATACATGTAATGCCGAGCCATGGCATGCGAGAGAGAGGAGGAAGACTAGGTAGCAGGTGACTGGGGGGAAAGCAGAGGCTGTAAGAAGTATGGAACAGAGAGGAAAGTGGAGAGGTCTGTTTTCAAGTGGCTGCAAATTATGGGTGATTATAATTTAATGGTAATGGGGGTGAAGTAACTATATGTTTCAGTAGTAAGTACCGCGAAGGAGGGTAAGACAAAAAAACTGCATTTTATTACCACCGAACTGCAGTTTACAGCGAAGTGTATGTGTATTATTCATAAAAATGTGAGGTGCCGAAACTAACCCTTAAAGCAAGTATTTTTTTTTTCCTTATAAGAGAAATGTAACCGTTCATTTGCGCAAATTTACTACCTAAACGTTTGCGCAAGATTATTAATTTTGTAGCCCAGGAAAGCCTACATGGCAAATGGGGTGGTGAAAATATAGCTAGACAGTCACGTGATGCAGGCATTAGGCAGTTGGTAGAAGTATTAGCTTGTCAGATAGGCGGCACTTTTGAGAACCTTCAATCTTGTTTTAGAGGAGGAGCTATGTTAATAACTGGCGATTGTTTGTTTGAGATTCTTATCTGTTCACAGTGTTTTATGGTTTCTCTAGTTTCTTTGGATGCGGTGTGTTACATGTTAGCGGTAATTGTTTGCTTCATTATCAGGTAAAACAAAGCGATAGATAGCATCGAACTTTATCGTGGTTCTCCGTCCAGTAAATAGGCCTTCATTTTGACCGATCGCCTTATGACAAACATTTACTTTTTAGCTCGTTATTGAGAAACTTGTTGATTAGGACTGAGTAGAGTAGCTTAAAAACACCTAGGCACTACTGATCTGTCAGATACATGATTGCCATTTCTAGTCGGTTCCTCAGTAAGATACATGTCATCATCTTGGCCAAGCATACGACCACATGTCTACACGTCACCTTCATCTGTATTCCTAATTCAAAGTTGACTGCGAGGCAGGGATTATTGATTGATCTTATCTCTCTCGTTTCCATGATTTCTTATTACCTTGTTTAAAAAAAATCCACCACGGTGGAAATCCGAACCTAAAATAAACCGCATAACACGTAGATTACCGAAAAGCATGAATATGATGAGTGAAAGCAAAGACATCAACATTGTATCAGAAACCGCAGTTGTCAGTTATCACCTTTCCCATCACCAACTGTGGCTGCAAACCTAGATTGCTTGATCGGCAATTAATTAATGTTTTTGATTCGTGGTTTCTTCTTGAAGCTCTTACGCATTCAATGGGCAGCAAGAGTTAATATTGTAGCAGTTCTACACCGCATTAACAACAAGCAGATAATTGGAGGGAGTACCCAAGAAACAGCGATTCTCATACTTTGATCTATAGTGGGAGCAATTTCTCTGAAAACGTGAGGAATGTTAGGATTGTCAGAGACGATCGAAGACCTTTCTGGCGAAGAATGTCAGTTATCTCATGGCACAAAGAATAGAACTGTTATATAAAGAAACAGTTGTCAAAAACGGTGTGAAATTTTGGAGCTTAGCAGTAACAGTGAGTGACTTCACTTTGGAGCTCCACCGCTATTTATTCACGTGAACACTTAACGCTGGTGTGTATCAATACGGATTACTAAATTTTTTGTCGCATATTCTGCTTGGCGTATTGGTATGAATAGTTAGTTTTCTAATTAAATTTTGCCGTACTCTGGCTGAATCACGGAGACCCATGTGTAGTTGGTAGCATACGATCCAGGCATTCGGAAGACCAGGAATAGAGTCCTCGTTATTGTTATACAAAGGAAAGGATGGAGGATTGCATCAAACTAATCGAAAGACTGACAACAACAACAACAACAAAAAAAAAGATATACAGATACTGGTTTTTTTTTTGGTACTCCTAAACCACTCCTGACGAATACCAGGACTGTTCCTTCATAAGAGATCTGTTAGATTCCCTCCCCGTTTCTTGTCCGAGTTTGTTTCACTGCTGTATTGACCTCTAGTCGTACATTGGTTGGTGGGGTTGGATATTAAATATATTTTCAGTGCCATATCAATTATTCCTGATTTGTGTTCGGGAGCAGTAATGAGACGTGTGTTCCTAATGGATACCGTGCCGTCGATCATTATCCTATGGGGGAATTTAACCCGGCGCCAATGACGTCAAAATAATTACGCGGGCGATGACACCGGGTCTTCATGACCCGGATATTATCGATACATTTTCACGAAATTAAAGAAGTTGCGTTAATTTTAATAAGTTTTTCTGAAATAAGGGTTATTTGCAAATGTAGTAAAATAAAAATAATACCAATATGTTCTATAAATCAAACTTTCAATAGCTAACTCAATAAGACATCAACTTCGAAAACGTAACATGTATAATTTTTTTTTATTTAGTAAAATATTTGGTAAGTAATAATAGGAATCAATAATCTTATGTACTAAAAGAGAGATCACACGAACTTATCATAAAAAGAATAAGGAATCAGTCTTCTACTCCCTCTTTCAGAGACATGGAACTACTGCAGTTATTGAGGTACAGAATCAAATTGTTTGGGCATATGTATGAGATGTTTAGTTATCCTTTTTAGACGGACATATTTCCGTTTTCGTATCGCTTGCATCTTGTTCACTTTTGCTGTTTTTACTACGTTCTGCGCTCGGATAAGTGGTCTTCAATGTCGACGCCCGAAGCAGCGTTGGAGTCTTCTTTGTCGGACTCGGACTCTTCTGGCACCGATAAAATTCACTGCAAGTGGTTTCTCAATGGCATTTTCGTCAAAAAACTGAAAAAGAACAACATCAAACACTAAATAAATGAATAAAAGTTCGTCACAAAAATATCGACGCCAGCGATGACTTGACGCACGTTTATCTCGCTGAGCATTCGATGTCGCATTGAGTAAGTCAGCGTTTCGTGGCTGTATCTCCAGCTACACAAACGTTCAAAATATACAATTGACGCAAAAATAAAGCCCCGTCCGGGCATCCATATTTGGGATTTCTATGGTTTCCCTAGATCACTTCACGCGAGTGCCGGGATACTTCCTTCAAAAAGAGCCCTGGCCGAATTCCTTCCCATTCCTTGTCTCCAGTCCCATCCCGCCTCTAATGACCATACCCGTCAACGAGGCGTAAAGCAATAAGTAAAAAAAAGGCCGTTTAAAATCGCCTCAGGTCAGTATGACCCAACATCATTGGGTTAAGAAAACTATGGTAATACGCTGCTACATCTACTCAACGGCAGATAAATGGCATCATAGACGACAGAGCGGAAGAAATGATGCATGATGGAGAACGGGTCCTGTCGCAGTTTATCAAACACGTCCCCAGGCTTTTCCGCTGGCGCCCACCGAGACAAAACAGGGATTTCTCACTGCACACTACTTGATAGGACTCCAAGACACTGCGAAACTACACAAGTGGAATGTTCATTGAGGGATGGCTGGGAGCAGTTAGATTTGCGAATGCCATTCTCACTATATGGCTCCCAGTCTCTTTCCGTAGATCGAGGTAGCCTAGAAATATTTTTTGTTTGTTTTGTATAGCATACGATTGATACTCTGACGGGAGGGAGCTTCAACACGTAACCTATTGTATCATAGTGAGGATTGTTATTTGTTTAAGAACCCTTAAAGTTTAATGTTGGCACTTTAACTCGCTCTGCCGAACTGTTGGGTGCAGGTATTTTGAAGTGACCAGCTAGTACAGGCGTGTGGCGCTGTCCGTTTAGAATTGAAGCTTTGCCAAGTTCTCTTTCAGGAACAGTGGCATTCTCTCATACACACACTCATTCATAAACTACAGTGAAGAATGTCTGTTGTGTAAATAAGGCTATTGCGTAACTCCCAGCATCCTCTGAATTTTGCTGTATCTTACAATGAGGTACCTTCCCGATAGTAAATAGTCCAATCCTTGTGCCTTGAAACTGCATTTCTCTGGTCTTTCCCACTACTGGTGTGGGTGCATCACAAATTCAGTGAATACCATGACATTGCCATCGATCGTTTATTTATTCATCGAACGCGTTTCACTTAATTCCACCGAGCGGGGTGGTGTAACGGTTAGCGTTCTCGCCTCGCATTCTGGAGGACGGCAGTTCGAATCCCCGTCCGGGCATCCAGATTTGGGTTTTCCATGGTTTCCCCAAATCACTCCAGGCAAATGCCGGGATGCTTCCTTCAAAAGGCCATGGCCGAATTCCTTCCCATTCCTTGCCCCCCATCATTTCCCGTCTCTAAAAGACCTCGATGTTAAAAAGAGACGTAAAGCAAATAAAAAAAAAAAAAAATCACTTAATTCCCAGAAGTATCTTCAGCGGTTTATCTGGTATATATGTCATTACTTTTTTAAAAAAATAAACGAACGATGGAAAGAAGTTGCATTGGCAGTCATCATTCATTATTTATTTATGATATACTAGTAGAGTTCGCGGCGTTTACCGGTATGATCTAGATTGATTTGCACACACAGTGAATATTGAAACTCATAAAAGAGGTAAGTTTTTTGGGGGGGATTCTACGATAACCGTGGAGCTGCAATTTGATTATGGAATCCCATGTAACTCGATGAGCCAAATTGAAAGTAAAGAATAATTTTTTTGGATAATACCTTGCTTAGTTCTCGAGATATCGTATTTCAAAATTGACGTGGTTATGTTGAAATGCAGCCTGAACCAGAAGAAAAATTTCGCCTTAGCCAAATTTAATAATAATTTCGTATGTAACGTGGTGAGACAAATCGAAAGTAAAGTATACTTTTTTTTTGATATCTCGCTTAGTTCTCGAGATATTGCATCACCAAACCACTATATCTACAAGGTGTAAATGCACTATAGGTGTTTTATTTTCTTCCTAGTGGTTGTTGTTTGGTTGTAATACAGCCTGGACCAGAAGAAACTTCACCTTAAGCACAAGGAACTCTAACTGATTTTTGACATGTTAAATTTCGAAAACTAAGTGAGATATCAAAAAATGTTATTCTTTATTTTAGATTTTTTCGCCGAGTTCTATAAGAATTTATCATCAAATTTTGGCGCCACAATAATGATAGAACTGCCAGTTTATTTGCACTTGTGAATTAAATTTCATGTTAGTCGCTCCATTTTTCTACACGTATTTAAACGGCTAACCCCCTGTGTAGCAGAAAAGAGATGGGGTTGGGGTTGATTTATTCCTGCAATATTTTTAGCCATGATATCAGAAACATGTGTACTTAGTTTTATCATAATAATCACAGCAATTCGTGCAGCAATAGAAACAATGTTGTTTTCAAGAAATGTGGTAAAGACAGAATTGCTCATCAATAAATTACAAAAAAAAATTACCCTATGTCAACACTAAAGGTTTTAAACAGTTCAATTTCATGTTCAAAGCCATCAGTTGTGCATTACTTACTATTAACAGCGAGAATTTAATTCGCATCCAAACATAAACCTGTTAAATATGCATTACTAAACACAGCCATTAATATATCACAACATCAGAGATTGTAGCAGTGCGGCCTCAGATAGTAACATCAAGAAACAAAGAAGATATCTAAAGATTTTTTCGTTGTATTATTAAAATTAATTTAAATATTTTCCACTTTACGTAGTTTCCTCTTCGCATTCGATATAACTATGTATGGGGTTTAAAGACCAAAAACCAAAATTTAATGCGATAACATGGCTATTATTTTTTACGATGTGTGACGTAAGCATCGTATTTCTTTTATTTTTTGTTTCAGGCTGTAAGTTAAGATTTTCATTTCCCACTCCTGCGTTATGTTACGTTGGAGCATAAGACATAACAAACACTTCAATTAAGATTCTAATCTTTAAAACGGTGAAAACTCCATCGAAATCTGCTCTGTAGTTTCCGAGTTTTTATACTTCAAATATATCCGGTTTTCGTTTTATAATATATTGTCGGCAACTGAGGAAAATGGACCAAAGAACCCAGTTATTTGAGTTTCAATAGATTTCAGGAACATAACGTCTTCTTTCAATAATTAGAACAAAATTTAGAAGGGCTGTCCTTGAGACAGTGAAATGCTAATAGCGCAACGTTCCGCCAGCAATTTTCCACTTTCTTTGTCACCGGTATCAGTGCGGATTGCTCGTATTGATCCGGCTTTGTGTAAACACCATTCTCCACTGAGTCAGTCTATCGTTATGAGAGCCACTTCATTTGTGTCTTCGTCGCAGCGATTAGAAATACCACTAGATAAAACAACGTCTAGTTCTCGCGTTATGTGGAAATCTTTCAGTACACTAATGTTCCAAAACTTGATGTGTAGATTGCGAGTCGTACCTGAACTGCGTGCTTTTAGTGACGTGGTTGTAATTATTGTCTTAATTTAATGTTCTCGTTTTCGTGATTAATACTACTGTCCAGTTCTGAAACAGCGCGTGTCTATTTGTTTTCGTGTCGTTTTTGTTGTCCTTATCTCTGGAATTTCATTTCGTGAGATCAGGAGTAACTATCTCACTTCTAAATTTTTACTGGAAAGTCAACAGACAACAAACATTTGGAAACACCACTGAAAGCGACTCTTAGATCATAAAAAGAATACACTGGTGTTCGAACGTGAAGTGGCACATTTTCCGTGACAGTTTGTGTGTAAAATGTGTGGAAGGCAATATTCAGCACGAGTCTGACATTGTTTCAGCGAGCGCCAGAGGGAATATTGCAGTTTTGAAATTATGTCTTTCGTCTCTTTGTCACAGACATTTTATTTTGAAACGCCTTTTTCATAGAAATGGCTGTTACCTTCACAAGTATATCGATAACTGTCTGCTGGTTCCACTACTTCGGTTTTGCGTTCAGCCAAAAAAAAAAAAGTATTAATAATACCGTTGGAGAATGAAGTCATTAAGAGACCGGGGACGAAGTGGACTGAAGATAGGAAGAGAACCCATGGAGAAAAAATGAGAGCTTTATGGAAACTCAGAAAATCGAATCTTTAAGGCTTTGCGTGATCCGACAGGGTCCAATCGCAGATAATAATAAAAAAATAAAAAATTTGAAAATATATCATGGTGTATTACAGCTCCCACCGTGACAGTAAGATTCGCTAAATAATGTAGTAGTTGATAGGTCCTGCCACACAGGTACTTTTTATTGAGACTTTGATTCATACTTCTGCGGCTCATACTGAGTGTTTAGAAATCTGGGATTATTCTTGACTCTCACACGTAGACACATACCAATTTTAACTGAAATATCTCCTATCCGACTCGTTTTTTAGTGCCCATCTTTTTTATGTATTTTCTTCGAGCTTTAAGCTCCGTCGACATCGAAATAATTGGAGAGGATGTTTGGGGAGGGGGCAAGGAATTTGAAGGAATTCGGGCATAGCCTTTTAAGCAAACCACCGAGGAATTCGCCTGTAGTGATTTCGGGAAAACTTGAAAAAATGAAATATGGATTCCCGGATGGGGAATGCCACACCCGTGGGTTACCGCTTACCCACCAGGCTCACTAAAACTGGGTAACATATCTGCACTCACGAAGTTTTGCTATGACTAGAACACTAGGCATAACATAGACACGCACTTGACCAATGGAATCAATGAGTATTTAACTTCTAACTCATTTTGTGGGGTATAAGGTCTAGATTTTTTTTTGTGGTTTGTTATTTCAGAGTAGAAGTATTCATTAGAAGTATAACTCGTCTTTACCTCTAAATTAATTTATTTAAAGATTTAATTAAATTTGTATGTCAACCCATCTTTTAGGTATTATTTGGTGTTTAAAATACATATTTTACATAGGAAAGATACTAATTAATATCCAATTAGAATTACTATGTAGCTATTGAATCAATCAGAAAGTGGCAGAAACTAGTACTAGTGCAAGCTAAAGAAATTAGGACAGCTGGTTCTTTATGTGGTTTTTATTTTATTTTCTTAGGGCCTCACAGACATCGAGGTCATTAGAGGCGGAGAAAGATCGCGGCCAAGGAACAGGAAGAAATTCTTCCATTTGAAGAAGCCATTCACCTGGAGTGATTTTGGGAAATCGAGTATCGAACCCGCATCTTTCCGAATGGCGGGTCCGAGCATCAACCACCCACATACCATGCCTCAAATGTGACTGACTTCTTCGAAGCTCTTATTTTCCTGAGATATTAATCTACATTCTAACAGGATAAATGAATACCTTGGTGAAAGGTTTCAAGCGGTCTAATTCTTTACTTCTGTGGCTACTGAATCGTGAAAACTTTTAAGAAATGCGTTAAAGATATAATTTCACGCTTTTGTTATCTATTATTTTAAACGGTATTTAATTAGACTTCAAGGTCTGTGTAAAAAGTATCCAGCTGCTACACAGGTGGAAATAAAGGGTGTCGCAGAGCCAAAGCAGGACAGGTGTGCGGGAAATGTTTCTGAAGAATCCTGTGAGTAAGAAGAATTTGAATTGAGAAGTCAAAAAACAGCTGAACCTGGAGAAACTGGATAATTCTGGTTTCGGAGCGACATCGCCCAGGCTCGAGATCGTTAACGCATTTGGCAAAGATTTGCGAAGCGGTGGCAATAGTACACCTGAGCGCCGCTAGGTGGGGGATGGATTGGTGACGTCGCGTCTAATCAGGAGAGTAATTAGAAACAGGTAATTACGCGTCGCAGAAAGAGGATTGGCTGCACATAATTACGTGATCTGCTCTGGGGCGGGTCTGCTGGTGGGGTTATCTCGTGGAAAGAGCCATCCTGCGGGATCTGATACATACCGGGATTAAAAAACTTAATTCAGGACATAACTCGAACCTTGTTTGCAATACACTAATGTAAACACTTCGTTTACTCATGGAGCTACTGTTCATAGCGGAATTCTGACATGTTGCGTTCCCAAAGCACTTCACATATATGATTAGAAAGAGGAGATTATTGACCGGAAAAGCAGATAAATCACTGATTAAGAGAGTTGGCAAATGTTTCGTACGGAGTGTAGCATTTTATGGGGCAGAGACATGGACACTAATACGAGAGGGTGGAAAACGGATAGAAGTATCTGAGATGTGGATGTGGAGGAGAATGGAGAAGATAATTTGGATGGAGAAAGTTAGTAATGTTGAAGTGTTGGAATGGTTGGTGACAGGACGAAAGAAGAACTGGGTGAGACACTTGTTGGGAGGTTAGTGCTTGTTATCAGACCCTTCTGGAAGGACTTGTTTGTAGAAGGAGAGTGATAGTAAGAAGGAGATCCTAGATCATAGATGACATCAAAGAAAACGGAGGGTGGAAGACAGGATTTTTTTGCTTATGTCTTTACGCCTCGTCGACGTCGAGTTCATTAGAGGTGGAACAGGACTGGGAACAGGGAACGGGAAGGAATTCGGCCATGACCTTTTGAAGGAAGAATCCCGGCATTCGCCTGGACTGAGCTGGGAAAGCCATCGAAAACCCAAATCTGGATGCCCGAACGGGGATTCGAAACCGCGACCTGCCGAATGCGAGGCCACAGCGTTGCCGCTCACCCACTACGCTCGGTGGGAAGACAGGAGAGCATGGAGAGCAGCCAGGAGAAAACCTGACTAAGAGCAGAACGCTGATGATGATAATGATGCATACACAAAGCAAGCTTTCACAGAGGTAAGATTTGTATTAACGACAAGTAAAAATTTTGGCGACTCTAGAATCAAAACAGGAACATTTATGAGAATTAAGTTTTTCCCGGCGTACGCACGAAATGAATAATTCTCGGTTTTCCTGCCAGTTAGTTTCTTTATTTAATTCTTTACACAACGTTTCGGCAACTACCTTCTTTGCCTTCATCAGGTTAGCTGTTATGTAAACTTATAAAAACAGTTTTTAAGTTTACATAACAGCTAACCTGATGAAGGCAACGAGGGTAGTTCCAGAAACGTTGTGTAAAGAATATAATAAAGGAAGTAACTGGCAGGAAACAGGAACTTTTAGTTTTCTAGGCAGGCACCTTATCAATGACCTACGCGACGGCTGTTCCTTGAACTTATAGCTAATCCATTCACCAGTGAAAAAAGATAAATTTCTCGCATGTTTACCTGGGCAATATACAACAGTGTGCAATCCAGTTTCTTTTCAAGCTACCGAACCAGGTGGGCGAGCGATATCGATCTGAGCTAGCATAGTGAAGACGTGGAGTCAAATTCCTTCCAGCCATCCTGATAACGCTTTTCAAAGATTTCCCGAAATCCCTCCAGGCGAATGCCGGGATGGTTCATTTAAAAGGCCATGGCTGAATTGCTTCCCATGCCTCGTTTCCCAATCCCTCCCCTTTCGGCTGAATAGAATCCAGGCAACCCTACAGCAGCCCACTTCACTTGGGGGGGGGGGATAAAACGTAGAAGAATAAAGAAAAATATTCGATAGGCGGGAAAGAGGTACGTAGGTCCGCTGAAAAGGGTCCTTGAGGCCCTACACAAGACCTCCTCCAGGGCGCTATGTGAGGGAATTCCTCTGGATTGTTTCTAGCCTGCGTTCGAGATGGCTGTTGTGTCGAGATTACGGTGAGACGCTATACTTGCTGTATAACTCGACTGGAAGCAATGCCGCTGGTCGGTTAGTCACTGGTAACTTACTGACTTGGTTTGAATCGAAGAGCTGCTTGAATATTTCGTATGGCTTTGTTAGGTATTGCTTTGTCGACTCTGATGCATTCTCGCAGCTGAGAATGTACGTGTGCGTCTTTTTGTTCGGGCTTCTCGGCTGCTTTAGCTCCATAAGCGTGTTTTTATTTCATCTTCAGAAAATGGTCACCGTGCCGACGGTTGCAACGAAAATAGTTTTCGATACAGTATTTATATCCATTGAGGAATATATTATTTTTTTTTTGTGATACGTCGTCGTTACACCATTGCCATGCACTTTAATTTCATACCAAATTGAGTTGCATAGCTTATGAACAAGTTTTTCTGGAGATGTGCCTACATAATGAAAACAGGAAGCTTAATGATGTATACTTCGTAATATTAACGATTGCTCATATATATCGTCGTCCGCAGTACACTTGTTACTGTCCTTCGTGTTTTAGGGTTTCTGGTAGAAATAGTGCTCTTCTGAACTACGAGAGACTGGTTGTGCGCAAGATTCCGGCGCTATTCTGGATTACGGGAGAATGGTTGTGTACAAGATGCCACATACGACAATTATCAAATATTATTAATTGGAGGGTCGGCTTTAAATGAGTCGAGAGGCGTAAAAAACGAACTCTATTAGCGTTACAAATAATGTTATTAAAATTGTGACGCACACAGTGTGCCGCTTAAAACTCAGTGGGCTGTAAATGAAACAAACGCTGGGTTAGTGAACTGTGTTTATCACAACAAACTCTAATGAAGCATTGACTGGTGCTGCAGCATAAAATTAACAGCGAACTAAAATACAAACTAGGATGAAGTGCAAACGAAATGCAGCAGCAGGCAGTGAAAAAAACATAGTCCTGTGTAGGACTCTAAATCTGCACTCTGCAATTCACAAAATTTTGGATGGCACAGGGTGCTTTGCACCAAACTAACTCTGCGCGTTGCAATCGCGAATAGAACGAGGGAAGAAATAATTCATATATATATATATATATATATATATATATATTAACTGCTTAACGTCTCTTAACAGCGAGGTCTTAAGAGACGAGAAAGTATGGGGGGCAAGGAATGGGAAGGAATTCGGCCGTGGCCTTTTAAAGGAAGCATCCCGGCATTTGCCTGGAGTGATTTGGGAAACCATGAAAAACCCAGATCTGGATGCCCGGACGGGGATTCGAACTGGCGTCCTCCCGAATGCGAGGCCAGAAAGCTAACCGTTACACCACCACTCTCGGTAAGAATTCATATAAGCATCCGTACGGCACGTAATTTCTCAAACATTATCTCTCCTGTCCTTGCTACCCAAAGAGGTTGGTGGAAGGAATATTTCGTCGCGCTGGTCAATGAAGGTTGTTGATCGCATATGTCGCAATAAATTCAATCGAAACCTAGCGTGGTGGGTGAGAGGTAACGCTCTGACCTCGCATACGGGAGGACGCCGGTTCGAATCCCCGCCCATCTATCGAGATTTGGGTTTTCCATAGTTTCCCCAAATTCCTCCAGGTGAATGACGGGATGGTTCCTTCAAAAGGCCACGGCAGAATTCCTTCGCGATTCTTGTCTTCAGTCCTTTTCCACATCTAATGACCTCAACGTCGACGAGACGCAAAGCAATAATACTAATTAAAAAAAAGTCATCTGTCTGCCAACCAATCCCAATCCAAACTACTCGTATCAATCGTGCGAGGCTTTAGTACTTTTACTTATGGCTTTACGCCTCGGTGACGTTGAAATCATTAGAGACAGGAAAGAATCTGGAAGGAATTTTGCCTTGGCCTTTTAAAGAAACCATCCCGACATTTGCATGGAGTGATTTGGGGAAATCTTGAAATACCGAAGTATGAATGGCCGGACGGGGATTCTAACTCACGTCCTCCCGAATGCGAGGCCAAAGTGTTGCCGCTCACCCAATTACGCTCAGTAATACTCCAAAGATTCCAGCCACAGAAACATTTAAAGAGACACTGCACTGCGAGAAATGATTCTGTCGTCGGTATAAGAGCGACCGCAGTAAAAAAAAAAATAATAAGGTTAGCCTTGAGCGTTGAGTACCGTTGACATCTTACTGCTGTGACGGTAAGTGGACACTTCCCCAGCTACCCCACGGTACAATCAAACACGATGTTACTGTCAAGCGACTTTCTCCGTACCACGGCTCCGTGAAATATAAACAAGAATATCTTTACAGCCTAAACAAAAATTAGTCCGCATAGGTAAAAATCGAACGAGTCGTACAGTAGCTATGATATCGTTTTGTCCATTCCACAACAGTGACCAGATTTTTCCCACTGTCTCCGAACGTATTTCTTTGTTTCGGATAGAAGAATAAGACTTGAGAACACAAAATCAATTAACAAAGAAAGCTCTATTAGCATATGGGTCCTGACAATTGCCCATTAACTTTTAAGAGCTTGTTTTCAAAGTGACAAAGGTTACGTGTGCGTGACAGTTGACTGTGAGCGAAAACTCGCGTGCTGTTTCCGTAATTAACTTTGGAACTCACTCGCAACTTTCACGTTTAACTCCTGTAGATACAACTTCTGCTTTCCTGGCTGTCATGGCGTTTGTTACAGAAATGTGCTTTCATCTGGGTTTTTTTCCCCTGCATACGTAATTTCGTCTAACTACTGGAACTATGACCAGAGTTACAAAATATAATAACTAAAATTGTTTCCAATAAACTACGACTCCGAAGTTTGTATTCTTTCTTCCACGATAGTGGAAAAAGGGAGACAGAGAGATTTAGTTAATGTTTTTCGTTTTGAAATTGGGACTTCACACTTTGTGGCAATTTTACTGCTTTCGGGATCAGCTCTTTGGTAAAAAGATTACTATGACGTTAATGATGAAATTCACATATTTATTGTTTATTTTCAGAGTCTTTCTCTTCCCGAGTTGGTTATACTTGAAAATGTTTTAGTTCTTTTGTCATGCCTCTATAATTGCTAAGATGAAATCACATTATTTGAAAATCAATGACGTAAAACTGAAGATAAATGTCGCTATATTTGAAAATCAATGACGAAAAACTGAAGATAAATGTCGCTACTGATTCGCAAGACCAACGGTCTAGTTACAAGCAACGCAGCGTTCGCATCATGGCACCACACCACAGCTTGGAATATATAGGCAGGGATGACTCGCGGGATTAAGATTGCTTTTTGTAACTAACAGATAAGACCATAGCGACGAATTCTTACGTAGTATACCCAGTTTGCGTTTAAACACATCGCTTACAATTTAAGTTAGGAATGGGTTCACGGACAGCGAGGACACTATTTACCTCAAAGCAGTGCATGCAACCCGCCGCACACGCCGGTCGCTATCGTCGCGGAAACTTCAGGTGGCCCAATCAATTACATGAGGTGTTTTTTTTTCTCTAAAATTTTTACCACCTCCTCTCCCCCCCCCCCCCCACTGACTTCGTCATTTTGAAGCCTTTTTTCTTTCTTTTATCTCTTCTGTGGTTTGAAGGGTGGCAATCTGAAATAAAAGGTTGACTTGAGATTTATATCGACCCCCTTCCCTTTAAATGAGATTTGGTGAGATTTTAATGGACCCCTCCCCCTCTATTTTTAGCTCACGTGATTAATGGACGCCGCCTTAGAGGTTAGCAGTTCACGACGTTAGTTTTTTTTTTTTGTGGCAGTAAACAATTTTTTTTAGTAGCATTGTGCTACATAGGCCATACAGCCAGCTCAATGTGATTATTTTTTTTACTCTAGTGTTTCAATTTCTCCAGTGCAATGTTGAGACTAAGTATGGACACACGAACACTACAGGACGGACACAACAATCACACACACAAAACACTAAACACGGAATCGAACCGGCGACCTTCGGCACGTGGAGCTAATACTCTAGCTTCTACGCTACCGACGCCGGCATTATTTAATTCCTAAAACTATACGTGGTTCTCAACCAGAAGGTTAGTTGGACCCTCCAGAAGGAGGCAGGCTATGCCTGTTATCGCAGATAGGACGGCTGTTTCATTTTCTCCTACGATGACCCGGCAATCCTACCCGGAAAATGGGACCTACAGTTTAACGTTGAATCCGAATCATGCAAGCGTTCTGGCGTACGTCATATTACACAGCAAACTGTGCCGGAGGTGATGGTCGGGTTAAGGGTCTATGAAGATTCCCGCCGTGACAGGGATTCGAACTGAGGTCAGATGTCTTAACCTCTCAGCCACCAGACCGTCTATTTAATTCCTATACAAACAGTATTTTTCTTTTAATTACCGATAATGACAAACAAAAATTTTAAGTTACTTACATTCTGACATGAAATATGGTATACAATGGAGTATTGCAAATACGTTCACATCAACAAAATCTCTTTGAATTTTTTTTTTTTTTTTTTAAATCTGTTTAACGTCTCTCTAACAGCGAGGTCTTTAGAGACGGGAAAGGATGGGGGGCAAGGAATGGGAAGGAATTCGGCCATGGCCTTTTGAAGGAAGCATCCCGGCATTTGCCTGGAGTGATTTGGGATACCATGGAAAACCCAAATCTGGATGCCCGGACGGGGATTCGAACCGCCGCCCTCCCGAATGCGAGGCCAGAACACTAGCTTTGAAATTTTATGAGCACACTTTGCTGTGTATATAATTTCAGCAGCCCAACAAAAGACTAATTTTTGAGTGTGTATGGGAAGATTGAATATGCTAAACTTTCTCAGAGGTTTGCTGATGTGTTAGTATGTTGTTTGCAGGGCACTCCATCGCGAAACTTTTAGGCAACAAGTATTCTGTATAGTGTAATCTTGGTTGTCCGGGTTGAACTGCGTCAATTTGTTGAAACCTAACGTTTCGGCCATCATTTTGTGGCCTTCTTCAGAGTACAAAATGATGGCCGAAACGTTAGGTTTCAACAAATTGACGTGGTTCAACCCGGACAACCAAGATTACATTGACAACGACCGCGGAAGTCTGCGCACCCAACAAGTATTCTGTCGAACGATTGGCGACCACAAGGTCTTCGTGCTTGTTGCGTGGGGAGTACGTTAAGGGAGAAAAGTGGGATTCGCGATTCGTGTCTCTTTCGTCGATCGTCGACGTTCGAAATTTCTGGCATACCAGAGCGCGCGCACGACGAGGCTGCCGCTGCTGTTCTGGTGGATACGCGACTGTACGACAAGTTCTTACGTCACGCTTAGCATACGGGAACCCATCGACATTCGCGAAAGCTCTGTAATTGACGAGTGTTATACACGAACTCAGCCCTGTGCAGATTCAACGCTGAATTCATTTCACGACCACTTTGCCAGAGGTTAACGTGGCATAATTCAACATAAGTATCATGTTCTTTTCATACAAAAATCTCGCATCATGGGTTATTAATCGAAGTCTCATAAATGTTCTGATTCACTTCTGTTGCTGGCAGTATATTTAAAATATTTCATTAAACTTTCACATGATAATTTCGAATAATAGTTTTTTTCTTTCTGTGATTCAACCTTCACTAAAACTACACTTAAAGTGTATTAGGCAGTGTGCACAAACTACGCGGCTCGGTCCAGGGGGGGGGGGGGGGGGGGGGATTGGCTGGAAGGCTACGCCGGGATACGTGGGGGGAGGGGAGAGGGGTTTCCGAGCCAGGCCACGTAGCTATCCTTTGATAACATTTTTCACAGTTAAAATGAGGAACAGAACTCACAACAGCATGTGAATATTTATTTCCCTCAGTTAATTATCTCCGTATGTAATTTACAATCTTCTGACAAGAGAAAACAGTACAAAATGTCTTCTGGAATCAAAAGGGAAAAAAGCTACGTGCTACGTGGAAAGAGGGGGAGGGGTAGAGGCAAAAGCCACGTAGGGCTACGTGGGGGGGGGGGGGGAAGGGGGTTCACAGGAGGTCAAAATGGAGTTACGTGGTTTATGCACGCTCCCTTATGATGTAGGATCACTGGCGACTGGGTTACTAGAATTCGTTTCTTTGACACTAATCATTCAAGTTATTTGTGTGATTCTTCAGACTTAATAATTCACTATCCTACCGGAAAAGAAATTACAAAGCTACCTGATCGACGAAATACGGGACTCAAATACCCCACTATTAATTATTTCCGTCGGGAATTAAATGCCACACATGAATGGAAGTTGTAGAGATCTGTTTTGATCAGATTGTCATGAAATTTGTTTCCTATCTGATTAGATGTGTTGATATCCTCAGTTCTTTATTGCTATTCGTAATGGTTGTTTCTCCTCATTCTGATGTTTCATCATATTCTTGTGAAGGACGAGTCTTCAAGTTATATTTGTTAGTTAATGTACGTGGAAGCTAGAAAGCGCACGTGAATAACGACATGTGTATGCAAACTGCAGGTGACGTTCATGTGTTATGCAAATGTTTGGTGGTCTGGTCTGAATAGAGGCAATTAAGGACTAATGCGGACCATTCAGTGCTTATATCCCGCGCAGCAATATTTCATCGATAATTTTATTTTGGAATTTCCAATTTTGCAAGTAGATAAACTCGGTCGGGATAGAGCGTAAATAATTTGCCTTGGTGTGTAGAAATTTGTGCGTTTGCGCCAGTATCAATGTACCAACAATAGGTTAAAAAACTTCCGGCCGCCAAAGCACTTGCTATACAAAGCTCTTATCTCGTACTTTGTGATTACTTTACCCTCTCTTCCTGTACTGTAAGCTGTCCTAGACATGAAAAGTTATTCAGGTCTAAAAAACGTAATTTTTTCGCCTCGTCGGATATATTACGTGATGGCCAACACATATAAAAGTACTGGTGAAACTAAATGGGATGAAAAAATTTAGCAAAGTTCCTGGTCAAGTTTATACTAGCAGCGTAAATTGCGTTATGGGGAATAGTCGGAATCATAAGATATATTGTACAAAACCTGCGGTGATGTTACCATATATAACACTTGTTAAGGTTGCGCCACGCTATTTGGAAGAAGAAATCAAATTGATACAGCATTTGTGCAATTCAAGAGGTTTTTCGCTAAGTAAATCATTTCTTATAAGTCTGTCTTTCACCTACATCCTATTATTATTTAGGAATGAACCCTATCGGACCACGCATAGGCTTGATTCTCATTCTGGTAATTAAGAATTTATCCATGTTTCCTCTGGGTAATTGGAACCAGGGATTTTCAGTTCCTGGAGTACGTTCTGGCCTCGCATTCGGGAGGACACAGGTTCGAGTCCCCGTCCGCGCATCCAGATTTGGGTTTTCCACGGTTTCCCCAAATCACTCCAGGCGGATGCCATGAGGCTTCATCCAAAAGGCCATGGCCGACTACCTTCCAGTTCCTTGTCCCCAGTCCCATCCCGCATCTAATGACCTCGACGTCGACGAGGTGTAAAGCCATACGTAAAAAAAAAAGTTCCTTGAGTAATGGGGAGACTTTAAGTGTTGCCATCTGTCTGCTATTCGTGTAAATTATGTTGTCTGTGATATGTGTATTTTTGCTTATGAAATATGTAGATTATGAGGCGGAGATTGGGCACCATCCCAGCACTCGCCTTGATGATTACGGGAAACAGCCCAAAAAATCGCTATCAGGAGGGCCGGTAGGTGGGGGTCAGGATTCTAACCTGGTCCCGTTTCTGTTGTACCTCTCCGATCCAAAGTGGTGGCGCCTTAACGTGCGCAGCCATACTGCCGAGTCATATATATATATAATATACATACAATTCGGGGTGGAATATTGGAGGGAATTTGTGATCGAGTACAGGCTTCCATATCGGTACAAACCGGGTCTACATAATGAAAACTGTAAAGTGCTATATAGCGGTCGAAGCGATGTAATAGGCCCATTACTCCTTTTAATCTGCGTGCAAATTTAACGACAGGGCTTAAACTTTTTCCGTACGACAGGGTAATCTATAGTCACAAATATCGCAAAAGCACTCGTAATTATGCGCTGGCATATATCTAAAAGACGTGAGTAATCAGTTAGTTGAATGTAAGCTTTGGTTTGCTACTGTGAACATCGATTGTAACCTCAGGACAGTAATGAAATTTCATGTTGTATTCACGCTATTAGTGACTTTACTGTCACAGTTTTAAAGTTCTGTTTTAGTGTTATTTGTTTGAATAGTGGGCTTCAGTGTGAAGAACATGATCGCATGTTACAGTAATATGTCATTACAGTAAGAGAATTTTAGTTTATTTTTTAATAGTACCTCTGGGTGACATTTGAAATAATCACGTGTTGTTCAGCAGTATGATTTTATTGCTTCTGGGTATAAAACCTTCGCCCAACAATTCATATTCTTTGCTTATGAGGACTGATCCCATAAACATTAACTGATATAATCATTTCGGTGCTTCCAATTTTATCAGTAGAAATAATGCAGCCCAAAGATACTGCAAAATTTATACACCGATATTTTAATGAGTTCTTACGTTTTGGATGTTTTTATCTTCTGCTCCTTATCTGTGGCTGATATTTGATGAATAGGTGACTCCATGAGCTACTACATAATCTTTGTACAAAATTCTCTATGTAGCTGCGGAATGATGATTTATTGACATGATTAAGGTTGTCGTATTTAAAGTTCAGCTCTGAGACCCTTTTTAGACTGTTCTATTCCCTTAACAATTCTCCTGATGTTTTTAATTTTAATTTAATCTCGATGAAGCGCACTCTCCAATTTACGTACACACCAATTCTTCCTCTTTCTTGTACCCTCTTACTTTTGCCGTCTACAAATTTAACTTTAAATTCTTTCACTGTTTTTGGTAATTTATTCATCATTTCTCGATGAAAGTCCTCGACCCTAGAAAATGAGTTTACAACGGTAACAGGTTTTACAGTAAGTGGTACAATAGTGATTATAATTTTGTATAGTTGTTTATTGCTCTTTGTTTGAACGCTTTATGTAGATAGTAATGAATATATTTTTGTGAAATGTCGTATTTTTCAGTTTCAATTTGAGGTTTCAGTCTAGTATCAAACTGTCCATCAATCAGAAATGAAGTAGTATTACGTTTAGTTATCCTATTCTTCCCCCTCCCCCCTTCCTGGTGTTAGTTTTGAGTGCTCACGTCTTCCACTTGTTGTGGTAGCCATATGCTTGTGAAAGTTTCAATTTTTTTTCTGAATGAGAAATGTACTGTATATTTTTGTGTGAAATGTATATTTCATGGTGTAGAAATTAGGAACCGTCCCAGTATTCGCT
>JARYHS010009186.1:240571993-240631798 GCA_031002005.1 Vandiemenella viatica
AAAACAATTGAAAATTAGTGAAATAATTACAAATAAACACAGTTTGGTATGTAACAGTCTAACAGATGCTATACAATGACTTCCAACCGCAGGTGTGATCAAATATCACATCTTAATGAGCATATCCGAATATAAAATAAGTTATTTTTTACGACCGTTACTTTCACCCTAACAGTCTTATGAGACATTCGTTTTAAATCTATGTATAAAAAAAAATTTAAAAAAAAAATAAAAAAAATTGATTTAGACACATTTTATTGAATTTTGTAGTTCAATTTGCTAAAATTTAAGCAATTACACTTTGTGAAAGCCACTTAAACTTCAATTTATCTTAAACCTTTGTGTTAATACGAGTCCTTCAAATATTGCCCGATTATTATGTGCACGCGCAGTTGGCATCGGTTCACATGCCATACAATTTAATCATTTAATTATTTCTTGTTAGCTATTTACTTCTTATTTTTATGTTTCTTTCAGCAGCAAATAATATCATTTAAGTCCTGGAGCTGAATGCTTTTTCTTTCCTCACCGAGGCCTTACATCATAGTAGGCGACTTTTTTTACTACATCTGGTTCAGTTATAAACATATATGAACCGTTTTCCACCTAAAACGTAACGTAATGCTGTAGAATAAAATGCACCGCCAGCGCATGGCCCCATGATTAAAGAAATTTGTGGTTCGTCGACGTCGGGGTCATTAGAGCCGGGAGAGCATAGCAGAAATGGAATCGGAAGGAATTCGGCACTAGACTTTTCAACGGAGTTATTTCTGGAAACCGTGGGAAAAAATGTGTCGCGGATCGATGCCGTATTCTCCGGAGTGACAGGCCGAGCCTTGACTCTTATTACACTAGGCCACCTAGCGACGCAGCCAGCCGCGCCACTGGTGGCGCTGCTCATCACTGGGCATTGACTCTTATGGAGCTTATTACACTAGGGCAGCCAGTGGCGTCGCCTCAAACTGGTGGCTGGCTGACAGCCGTGCCCCGCGACCACGTCAGCAGCCACGGGTGGTGGAGTCGTGGCGGGGCATTGTATCTTACCCAGCTTATTACACTAGGCCGCCTATCTCGCTACCACTCGTTCAGTTACCGGGGCAAATACAAGCGATTACTTGTTCGCTTAACTGGAATGACTTCCCACAGTAAGTTCGTCTTGGCCACTGACACAGTGCGTCTCTCTGTTTGGCGGGTACCGAGCGTGGTGGGTGAATGGTAACGCTCTGGCCTCGCATTCGAAAGGACGGCGATTCGAATCCCCGTCCGGGCATCCAGATTTGGGTTTTCCATGGTTTCCCAAAATCACTCCAGGCCTTCAAAAAGGTTATTGCCGAATTCCTTCCCGTTCCTTGTCCCCCAATCCCATCCCGCCTCTAATGACCTCGACGTCGACGAGGCGTAAAGCCATAAGTAAAAAAAAAAGTTTGGCGGGTGATGCTCAATCGAACTTTGTTACGGAGTAGCAGTCCCTATAAAGTAGGGTTGTAACGGAGACCATCTTTCCGGATTCAGATGCAGATGAGGATGTTCAGTGCTTGATATCTGGGGATGCGGTTTATTGCCGAAGCGGATGCGGAAGTGGAAAAATAAATTTATTGTTATTTAGTTTTTAATATTTTATCAAAAATAAATTTAAAATCAAAATACGTAATTTCTACATTTTCAATAAGCACAGTCTATATCCATCTAATACTGCCATACTGGTTAATTTTTTGCTTCATATTTCAACAACAAAAAACGTTGATTAAATTATTTACGTAACTACGCACGCGTCAACAAAATAATCATTGTCATATTATAAACATTCCGGACTTCGCGGCTCAAATAATTCAAGCGTCCAGCACCGCAGATCTCCGTGCCTGCCACCCGCCTTTCCATCGCTTTAGCGGCCTATTCACAGTCCAGCTTGTAGGACCTACGATGATCCGATTTTCCGATGTAGGACTCTTGTTGGGCAGTGAAAATGGCTGCAGTGCTATATGTAAGACGTATTTATTGTGGTTTAACTCCCAGACAACTAACAAGGGCCTCTGCCGTTCAACAAGCTATGGCGTTGGATCTTGATTGGAAGAAACACCGTATAAGTGTGCGATAAGGACACTGGTGCGCCGCTAGAAAGTAAGAGTGCAAAGGATTGGATCCCTTATAGTAACGTGAAAGGGTGAGCATATCCTACAGTAATTGTACATGGAGCTCCTACAAGTTGGATAGGCAGCTTTACTTGACATGCAAGTGCAAACTTGTAAATTCGCGCTTAAGTAATAACACCGTTCAGTTCACTGTTGCTTTTATTAATATATTGTAAGAACAACCACGTCGTTGTTAGCCAAGCGACGATGAGCTGATTCTCGTAAAAAGAGAAAAGAATAAGATCTATAGATTGAAATGTAAACAAAACCACTGTTATACTTCCGACTTAAAAGTTGCGGAAGCAGAGGTAGGATTTCATTCGGCAGTTCCGCACTTGCAGACGCGGATGTGGAGCTCCGTTATACCCCTATTATTAACTTCCTGAAAGTGGGCAGAATGACTAGTCGGGAAAAAACCACACAAGAATGTTTTGTTTTCTGTTTATGGGTTGACGCCTCGTAGACATCGAAGATAATAGACGAGAGAAAAGATTGGGAGTAATGAACGGGAAGGAATTAGTCCATGATCTTTTGAAGCAACCATAAAGGGAAACCATAGATAACTGAATTTTGGGTGCGCAACGGGGATGCGAACCTGTGAGGCCAGAGCGTTATCATTCATCCACTACGCTCGGTACCTAACAAGAAATTCACTGCAACGTGTTAGCTGTTGTACATTCAAAACTAATTCAAGGACATCAAGTTTATAATGTTTATTTTCGACAGATGTTCAACTCAAAATTCTATGCCCGCCATCAGTACGATAGGCGGCAAACTTACAGCAGCCGTCAATGTTTATAAAAGATGTTTCGAGAAACAAGTGTTTGGAAGCACCTGTCAAGAGCCAAAGCTCCTGCAGACAGAACACAGGCTGTTGAGAGGTCGTGCGTCTGGACTGTTTGTGCAGTCACATAATTTACTGAACTATAAATTTAAGGGAAAAGCAGTTACATACTTTGCTGGTCCTGAATCTCTATAAAGGATGGATCTCTCTCTGCCCTTCAGGTTCCTTGGACCATCTTCCTAACCACTGCACTTAGTTAAACCACCTAGTTAGGCCAGCTAAATTAAAGCAATGGTAAGTCGAGTATTAAAAAATAAACTGACGTCCATACTCGTATCCCAATGGTTATGTGGGCAGGTACAGTACTGCGAACTACGATCCTGGTGGTAGAAGAAATTTGCATCTTCAGGACTTGGCCAGAAGTATGTAAAAGTGGTGACCGAGAGTGGTGGGTGAGCGGTAACGCTCTGGCCGCGCATTCGGGAGAACGCAGGTTCGAATACCCGTCCGGCCATCCAGATATCGATTTTCCACGGCTTCCCATAATTACTCCAAACACTGACAAGATCTTCTTCTTCGGTAGTCAGTCCTGGGATAGGTCTGCGCTGGTCTTTCATTCAGCTTTACTCTCTGCCCTCCTCTTCATTTTTACATATATCCTGCAGCCAACATCTTCCATCATCTGCTAGATGTATTTTTACCGTGGTCATCCTAGATATCTCTTTCTTTCTACTATTTCCTCAAGTATTGTTTTCACTAAGCTCTCATGTCTTAAGATATGTCCAATTAATATTGCCCTCCGCGTTTTTATACTATTCCATATAGAGTTATATTCTCGTGCCCTCTCAAAAAATTTCTCTTTAGTAATCTTGTCCCTCCAGCTAATTCTTAACATCCTTCTGTAGCACCATTGCTCAGATAAAATTACTCTTCTTTTCTCTTCTTTACCAACTATCCAGGTTTCACATCTCTACAGGGAAATACTCCAGACATATTCTTTTCCTCGTTGTCCAGCTGATGTTGATTGTTCGTTTCTTTTTGTCGAACAGTATTTTTGCTGCGCAATCCTGCATTTTATCTCAATTGACAAGATCATTCCTTCAAAAAGGCAATGGCCGAGTTCCGATCCGTTTCTTTCCCCCAGTCCTTCTCTGCCTCCAATTACCACGACGTCGCCGATGCGTATAGTCATAAGGAAAAAGGGGGAGGTGATGGTGCACATTTCCTAATCACAAGACTTTTCCTCAGATTCCTGAGCTAAATCCCAAACCTCTTCGCAGTCTTATAGAGTGAAATAATATGACGCTGTTGATGCCGATTCATCCGTTGGATGGGAACGTTGAGCGTGGTTGCCCTGTTGGTGTCTTTCGGAAGAGTAGGCATGTATGAGCCTGCAGCTGGTTTCACGCTCTCTCTTGTTTCATTTTTCATTCATTCACAACGCAAAAAACACACTACCAGGAACATTCACGTATCACAGTTAGGGAGCGTGCACAAACTACGTGGCTCGGTCCAGGGGGAGGGGAGGGGTTGACTGGAAGGCTACGCTGGGATACGTGGGGGAGGGGGGATTCCGAGCCAGGCCACGTAGCTTTCCTTTCACAACATTTTTCACAGTTAAAATGAGGAACAGAACTCACAACAGCATGTGAATATTTATTTCCCTCAATTAATTATCTCTGTATGTAATTTACAATCGTCTGACAAGAGAAATCGGTAAAATATGTCTTCTGGAATCAAAAGGGAAAAAAGCTACGTGCTACGTGTGGGGGAAGGGGGGGGGGTAAAGGCAAAAGCCACGTAGGGCTACGTGGGAGGGGGGAGGGAGGAGGGGGGGTTCGCAGGAGGCCAAAATGGAGCTAGGTGGTTTATGCACACTCCCTTATCAACACAAAATAATAACACCTATTTACACTTCCGTCATTGGAGAAGGTAGGGGAAAACCACGGCAGTTGAAATTTCCCTCGATAGCGTAAGGGCTACAGTACTGGCTCCACTAGTCGACGGTAGCTGCTTCGAGTCCGGCAGAGGGCATGGGCATTTAAATGTTGTGTGTGTTACTGTCTTGTCTGTCCTGTGGTGTCTGCAATTAATTGGAAGCAATATATTACGCAAACCGAAGAAACTGGGTGATTCATAACCATACTTGACCTTGGTTTATGGCCGAAGAAATCTAAAACCATAAATAAAAATAAAAAGAAAGTTGTCATGAAGGAGTACTCCCTTCAGGACAGCCACGAAGCTTGATCATCACCGCACTAAGAACTAAAACGTTTTACTGGGTTAAACACTATCTTTGGCTCGTTCAGCCCTAGCCTATAAAAACGTCACTGTCATAAAGTAAGAAGAAATTCAAAGATATTGGCTTCCTTATATCCGACGACAGCCGTTTCGGGTTAAGCTCTCAGAAGAACCGCAGCCATAAGTCAGACGGCTTTGGGTTGTGAATATTTTATGATCAAACTTCACAGCTACAGACTAGGGCTGGTGCAGTTTTCCCCTAAACAAACAGGTGACAGCCCTGAGATAAAACTTAACATCATTTCTTCTTCACACGTGACTTCTTCAAGTGACTGAAGGCTGTGCTTTATTCTACCTTTTGTCTGATCAATACAGTCACGTACAACACAGTCAATTATGGATAAATTTAAGCAATATAATAAGTAATTTAAATACCAATCTCTTTAATGCAAGGTTACACAGATAGGCCTTCAACAGTTACAGAACAGATAAATTAGAAGTTTATCGCATGTATCAGAGGTCTATGGTAGCTGAAGTTGCACGCGTACACTCGTTTTCTTTTCTTTTAGACGCTGTAGTAGCTCTCGCATTTGTTCTGCCCTCGACTTATGTGGTTTCTTGGGTTCCTTTTGAGGCGAACTTCTTCTAATTTGCGTTTTGTATAATTCCAAGCATATTTAGACTCATCAGGGCTTGATCCCACGTCCTCTGGTATGCCTGGTCCCGGCTGGGTGGAAAATCATCTTAGATATCTGTGGAATATAGGTACAAAACGTTATGTCATGTGCTTTCGCTCTACAATATTTGTTAATCATATTGCTTTTTATTCTTTTTTAGGGGGGTTAGGAAAGTATTAAAGTTTGAAAATGTACCACCGTCTGTTAACAACTTTTTTTAAAAAAAATCATTCAATTCCACATACGTTTCGGCACTATACTGTAGGCCATCTTCTGTGATAATTTGACAGAATCAATTATTGTCAATAACGATCCTATTTTTACTCCTGTAAAATCCAATTTGGTGCTGTGTTTCAACACTGTTCCTTGCTCGTATTTTTGCGAAGCTCACTATTTCACCAGTTTAAACAACTGCAACAAGTCTTCTGTGATAACTTGACAGAATCAATTATTGTCAATAACGATCCTATTTTTACTCCTGTAAAAGCCAATTTGGTGCTGTGTTTCAACACTGTTCCTTGCTCGTATTTTTGCGAAGCTCACTATTTCACCAGTTTAAACAACTGCAACAAGTCCGACCAATTCAGATATAACAAGTGAAACAGTGACATATAAGGAGCAATGTCGCCACAGCACTAAGTCGGGTTCTGCAGAAGTGTAAACAGAACTGTTCCCTACCAGGATGTAACGGATTCTTCCAAGTTCTGAAACACGATGCCCCACGCCACAATGACGAAACGCTTCCGAGACTTAATTAATTTAAAACGAAACTGCGAAAGAATCGCCTTTATGCGTGTAATTAAATATTATTATTATTTTTTTTTTTTTTTTTTTTTTTTAGGAAACCAGCCAGGGCCTTTCTAAGGAACCATCCCAGCATTCACTTGGAGTGATCTCGGGAAACCATGAAAAACCGAAATCAGTGTGGCACGCTGAATCACAGGACGTATCCTAACCGGCTAGCAACGCATTGTCAAAGGCGTCAAGTCTCAGGAAGAAGATCCTTGCCCATAAAGATATATATATATATATATATATATATAACGACGCATTTGTCGCAGGGGTCAAATCTTCCGGAGAAGATCCCCACCCCCTCCCACCCCCATCCCCACCACCCTATAAAGCAGGGGATGCGGATGTTTCTCGGCTCGACACATATACATTGAGTTGTGTCTGTACATGAAATTTATGAACAGATCATACACAGCAAAGCCTGAGTGACCGATACAACATTACAGAGACTTACACACGTTATTCCTCTGTCTGTCACCGTTTAGTTAGATGGCAAAATTTCCTGACATAATATGTTATTGATCCGAAAAAAGTGTCCTATGTCCTTCCAAAACATACGCAGTATTTCCTTGTCAAATTTCATGAAGATCGGTTCAGCTGTTTACTGATGAAAACATAACAAACAGACAGAGGGACAGAGTTACTTTCGCATTTATAATATTAGTGTGAATTAGACGAGAGGATAATAATTTTGATATGACGGTCTGTAAATGGGACGCGCAGAACTAGTGTTAATGACAAGGATGGCGCTGATTGGTCATTTCCTTGATGTCAGTTAAGTGAACTGATTGAGCGCGATCGAGTTGCACAAGAAGTCGGCGTGAACCGCCGCGTCGCCACCGTCAAAAGCCGCGCAGGGTGAAAGGAGAAATGTTCTCTGCGGGGGCGGTAGAAGTTAGCAGAGCTCTGAATTTTCCAAGGGATGCAGTATGAATGAGGGTGCGCAGGGGTAACTGGTTGATTTGTAGTAAGCGACGCGCGAGAACTGCTTCATCAGGAAGTTAGAAGCTGCTGCAGTTTGAATGACACGTGGAGGGCAGCTGAAAGGAGTAACGGGAGTTGTGCAAGGAACGGGGGTAGTCGAATAGGGCCGTGCAGGTGCGACTCATACGTGTCAAACGCAGCTAGTGCAGTAATTTCAGCAGCTAACCAGAAGAAAACATTGCAACAGCAGCTCGTAATGATGCAGCAGCTTTTTACTTATTTCATTATTGTTTAAAATTTATTAAGCATTACTACTGAGTAGACAGCTACAACCTCATTGTTTCTGATGTACATTTGACAGTCTCAGCAACAGAAAATAGGTTGAAGCTATAGCCAGAGATTATATATCATCAAAATACTTTTGTGTTGTTTCCAATAGTATTTGTAACTAGCTGTTGCACGTAACATCCAACACCTGTTTTTCTTTTTATTCTACAAAGTATTTATAAGATGAAGTCATGTCTTCTACAGAATTATTCGCAAGGACGATTTGACCTATTTTATTTCCAGTCAACACAGCAGGACTGTGGCAAATGTGGTGACAAATCCAATGGGGTGACTACTATCAAAAATGAGTTTCCATTCCGAAAAATATGATGCGTTGGTACACATTTCAGTATTTTATTTTCAATGTTTTTTTTTTTTTTTTTTTTTTTTTTTGCTATGGCTTTACGCCTCGTCGACGTCGAGGACATTAGAGGAAGGAAAGGCCTGGGGGTAAGGAACTAGAAGGAATTCGGCCATGGTTTTTTCGAAAGGATCATCCCGTCATTCACCTGCAATGATTTTGGGAAAACATGGAAAATTAAAATCAGGATGCCCGGATGGGGATTCGAACCGGTGTCCTCCCGAATGCTCAGTATACATTCCGACTGAGATATGTAACTCTTCTAAAAATTGATACTAACTTTAGGATACTTTTATCTTAATTTGTAAAGTACCGTTTCACGAGTAGAATCAAAACTGTTTAGTAACATTCTCTGGGAGATAAAAAACCGTTATAGATCTATAAATTGGTGACGATGGTTCTTTTTATCAGATTTTACTAGCTCAGATTTGTGAGTGGAGGCAATTCTGATCAGAATATGAACGAGGGGTGCTCAGAAACCAAGGTTACAAAGCCTGTAACGAAACGTGTACATTTTATTTGATAGAACAAATACAATCAACTGATAGTTCATACATTAGTCTATATTTAAATATAGTCTCCATATCATTTTAGGTACTTTTCGCTTTGTGGCACGAGTTTCAAAATCCCCTTCTGGTAGAAATCCTGTCCTTGCGTGTTTTTTTTTTTTTTTTTTTTTTTTTTTTAAAACAGTTTAACGTCCCTTTTTAACAACGTGGTCTTTAGAGACGGGAAAGGATGGGGGCAAGGAATGGGAAGGAATTCGGCCATGGCCTTTTGAAGGAAGCATCCCGGCCCTTGCGTGTTGAACCACGTTGTCGCAAACTGTTTCACCTCCCTGTATGAAGCGAATCGTTGGCCTCCAAATGTTTCTTTAAGTAAGGAAAACGGTTAAAGAGTCTTGGAGCTGTGTTAAAATCTGTTGATGCCGAGTTGGTTCGGTCATTGAGATCCTCGTCGGTGACATTTTCTCTACCGGCCGCGAACTTTTGACACCGTTCTGCAACATGCTGACCAGGACATTACAGGTCTCTCCGCATAACCTCTACCAGTTGCCGGTGTATTTCATCCGCGGTTACATGTTTCGCCCACAGAAATCGAATAAGTGAACGGATTTCTTCGCGATACCAGTTTTCCAAACGAGTGGCCATTTTTGTTTACCTACAACTAGGCTGACAAACTCTGCACAGTTTCCATCCGCATAACTTAGAATTATCACACACTACTAGTTTTACCATGACTGACAAAACTGCAGATGGATAGTAAGTTCAGAAATAAAACAAAAAAATCTACTTTTAATTTAAAACAGAAACTGATTCAGCTCTCAAGGCAAGAATTTATTGATCAAGTTTCATACGCTGTTAGTGATCAAATATAAGACAATATGACATAAAAACACACTCAAATAATGTAGTTTCTGGCCCTAGCATTTATTTTAAACAAAAAGCATGCAGAGTATCTATAAAGTAAATTCAAGACATCCTACATCCCGCAGCGGAAATTTGAACAAAGGTTGCTATAGTCTCAATTGTAGGCGGTATATAGTGGAAACTGCTATTAAAATGCCACTTAATGACTGAGCTTGACTTACCTGCTGCTCAGACAGGTCGGCAAGGCTCAGGTTGTGCACCAGGTTCCTGGAACAGACAGACACAAATCAGTGCAAAACAATACTTAAAAGCTAACAACAAGTATATTAGCCTAAGATCTGGCTCCATTATTTCTACGTCCATCTGTAATTTGATTAAAATGCAGTTCTTGTGTATAATTAGTAGCAGAATACGATTCTGCCGGGTTGACTATCTAAATATAGCCGCAAAGATTTTTAATTAAATTTAAAAAAAAAATCCAAAATTTCGTTCACTTGTTTTTTTTTTTTTAAATATAATTCATTCCAAAGAGAGACTTGTAAATATCATAAAAAGTTTGGATTGCCTATGTAAAAGTGGTCGCAAGTAGGAGTTGCCAGCTGTTAAAGATATGAAAGAGCGAGAGAGAATTAGCGCACCACACCATCTGTCACCAATTTTAACTCCTACTTGCGACCACTTTTACATAGGCAATCCAAACCTTTTTATGTTATTTGCATGTCTCTCTTTGAGATAAATTATTGAAATTTAATTAAACATACTTGCGGTTATATTTGTATAGGCTGTATCGTATTCTGCTATTAATAATTATACGTAAATATTGCATTTAAATCAAATGACAGATGAACGTAGAAATCATGCAGCCGTATCTTGCACTAAATGCGTAACACATTCATAGTAGTTTCATAATATCTGGATAAACATAAGGATTATATCATCTTTTTCACGTCTCGACAACAGCACCTCTGGTCTATGGGAAACGTAAGCCTCTTCGTTACATTTTTCAGTTCGTAAAATGAGTATCACTGACGCAGACCAAAAATAACCAAGACCGCCGCAGTTAACAGCGACGAGAGCCAGGTCTCCAACCTCTCCCGACGTTCGTTACTCCACAGTGTACTAATGAGCGGCAAAGGAGAAGTAGCAGAGATACAGATAAAGAAAAACACAAGCAGCGCCGAGGTAGTGATCACACAACGTCCTTAACGTGGTGGTCATTAACGATCGGATCGGGACGTGTGAAAAGACAGGAATAAAATCAACAGACGTCTAACAACCAAATTTCCAGCAGCCTAAACTAATTTGTCATTCATCATGGAAAACCGAACTCATATGTTCCATAATAGCAGAATACAGTTCGTAAGGAACTTTGTAAAACTTTTATCTTTATATCATAAGAAATCTTTATATATATATATATATATATATATATATATATGAGGGCCATATTCTGAAGGCGTGTGTTTATTATGCGATAATGCAAAAGTTATGTAAAAGGTTTTTATGGGGGTTTCAAAGTTTGAAAGCTTAGGGCTTAGATTAAAACCTGCAGTATGCCTCATGACCACGTTACTGGGCTCCAGAGCAGGAAATTATAACCTATTCTGACTAAAGGTACACACCAAAGGGAAGTGACACAATCCCAACCAGAGGTTTCAACTCTGTAGAAGATAAATAAGCCTAATAATTCGTAAGGGGGCGTCCATTAATTACGTCACGTGAAATAATAAAGGTGGATGGAAGGGTATCAGCGCCCTTGAAAACTGGAGAGCTAAAAAAAAAAGGGTCTCTAAAAGTTACGAGGTCCTCAGAAGGGGGGGGGGGGCACGTAATTAATGGACGTCCCAACAACATTGTTCAATGTATTTTTCTGGGGGGGGGGGGTTGTGGTATTACAAACTTATTATTTCCAAACCTTATCAGTTTTTCGTATAACAGACTTTCGATTTTGCTCGTATTCTGTTAATATTGTTGTTAACTGTTTGTTCTTTGTACTGGTTTCTGACGTAAGTCTCATTATTTAGATTTTTTTTTCCTTACGGCTTTACGCCTCGTCGACGGCTAAGGTCATTAGAGGCGGGGATAAGGATCAGGAACGAATTCGGCCATGGCCTTTTCGAAGGAAGCATCCCGGCATTCACCTGGAGTGATTTGGGTAAACCATGGAAAACCAAATCTGGATGCCCGGACGGGGATTCAAACCTGCGTCCTCCCGAATGCGAGGCCAGAACGTGAAATTTGTTATTCAATTTTATTATATTTAATATCTTAAAACCGAGAGTGTTGGTGTAACGGTTAGCGTTCTGGCCTCGCATTCGGGAGGACGTCAGTTTGAATCCCCGTCCGCGCATCCAGATTTAGGTTTTCCTTTTTTTCCAAATCACTCCAGGCAAATGCCGGAATGCTTCCTTCAAAAGCCTATGGCCGAATTCCTTCCCATTCCTTGCCCCCCCATCCTTTCCCGTCTCTAAAGACCTCGCTGTTAAGAGTCGTCAAGCAGTTAAAAAAAAAATTAAGCTATACTCAAAAACGTAGCTCTAACCTTTGAGAGAGCTGGAGCAGCTACCGACATATGAGAGTAGCTAGGACCGTGGAAAATACTTTCATCATATTTTTTTCCCTTTCAAATTGGAGTTAATAACGTGGGAAAACGCAATGATGTCAGTAATATAACACTCCTGAAAGCAACTAAAATTATAAATTAACTTCCTCGTGGCTTATGCTGTAATACCGGATGCCGGTTGTCATTCCGGTCCAGGCTCAACTGTATAACTACAGCCGCCGCCAATATGGCTGCTCGAAACTTCAGACATAGACCGTACGCGAATTCCTCAGAACACCTATGAGACAGAAGCTGCAGACAAATAAATAAATCTGCAAAACATATCATCCGACTTTACTCCCCAATCCGGATTCCTCGACGATCTATCTCATTAACAAATATTTGACTAATAAGCTAAGCGAAAAATCCTGTTAACAGCTTTTGTAACTCTCTGTTTAAACTTCTGTATGAAATCGTTATAGCTCTCACAATAAAAATACGTTTGTTGCAAAAAAAAAAAAAAAAAAAAATAAATAAAAAAAAATGCAATTTGTTCTTCACTCCACTCGTCAACGATAAATGATGTTATGGAGTTATCGTTAGATCAATTTTACGATTACCCAGTGGTATAATTTTCCAAGGTACAATCGCTTAAGTGTTCTCCAAAAATGACAATACTGGCAATCACACTAATCACTAGCTAATTACAACATGAACAATGCTGGCGGTTTTTGTTAATTCAAACAGTAAAATCTACAAACATCTGAGACAACATCAATTTTCTTTTACGCTATTTCCAGAGGGCAACAGATTAATTTATATAAATATTTTTAACCGTCCAAGGCATGACTTTTGTAAGCCACCAGTTATTACCACTGGTATGGCGGTGAGGCGTTCCGAAGTTTATCTCACGAAACATATTGTAACCAACAAAACGCTCTCCCAATATCGTGACACAAACACGCGTTTTTCCATCAAGCTACCATCGTTTTTCTACTTCCAGCGTTAGTACTGCAAGGCAAAAAACAATATTTCACATATTGAGCGTCAGAGGCAATACAAATAATTTGTCCTCTAACAAATGTTTACTCGATGCATCCACAGATAAAAAAAACTATATAATTTCCCTAACATTTGACTACAATGAATGCTTCGCTGACTGTTCGATTTATGTTACAACCAGAGCAAACTACAGCCAATTGTGCACGTGACATTCCTGTATTATCAATACAGCGATTTTTTATTATTATAAGGTTTTTTAAGAAAGGGATTGTATTTGGAAGGAGCATTCAAACCTAAAACTGCACAATACAATAACTACAAAAACGTGATTTGAAACTGGTTTAGCATTGTTATAAACGATTTGCATCAGACAGACAATGATTCCACTACTTATACTCGACTATAAGGTTGGTGAGTACATTTTCTTAGAAAATTTTGATACTGGGATGGTTTCGTGTTTCCTTCTATAGTGTATTTGTGTGTTTATATTTTTGTGTTGGATGTCTGTATGTTCGGTGTAATGGGTGGGAAATGGAAGAGTGTGGAATCCAGTACCAGCCCATTTAGGCCTACTCCTCCAAAATACACCATAACAGCCGCCAGGCTTAATATCCCCATTCGACGGACGAATCCACATGGTTGTATACCCTCACTTGATACGCACTGCGGAGAGAGGTTTGGGTTTTAACACAGGCATGGGCGCCGGGAGGGGGGTGCAAGGGGGTGCACTTGCACCCCCCTGACATCCCGCGTCGCCGTCTGGGCAGTAGTAGAGCTAAAAAAAAAAGGTCGCCCAGCCCGGAAATTTTTGGGCCGATAGGGGGCGGGGCCACCAATGCAGCCCTGGTGCACCCCCCTACATCCCGGATCGCCGTCTGGGCAGTAGTAGAGCTAAAAAAAAGGTCGCCCAGCCCGGAAATTTTTGGGCCGATAGGGGGGGGGGCACCAATGCAGCCCTGGTGCACCCCCCTAGAAGCAATCCTGCCGGCGCCCATGAACACAAGACTTTGCTATACATTCTGTTGATTAGGAATTTTGCACCAACACCTCTCCTATCCTGCCGGTCAAGTCACAATGATGAAAATTTATTGTATCATCAGGAAACGAACCAGATAACCTCGTGTCAACGCCGTACACCATGAAGGTGCCGCAGCCAAGGGAGCGTGCATAAACCACGTAGCTCCATTTTGGCCTCCTGTGAACCCCCCCCCCCCCCCACGTAGCCCTACGTGGCTTTTGCCTCTCCCCCCCCCCCCCAACGTAGCACGTAAGCTTTTTTCCCTTTTGATTCCAGAACCCATTTTGTACTGGTTTCTCTTGTCAGACTATTGTAAATTACATACTGAGATAATTAACTGAGGGAAATAAATATTCACATGCTGTTGTGTGTTCTGTTCCTCATTTTAGCTGTGAAAAATGTTATGAAATGAAAGGTTACGTGGCATGGCTCGGAACCCCCCCCCCCCCACGTAGCCCAGCGTAGCCTTCCAGCCAACCCCTTCCCCCCCTCCCCCCTTTGGACCGAGTCACGTAGTTTGTGCACGGTTCCCAACTAACAACGGCGTGGGAAGGGGCCATAAACATTGTAGGAAACTATACTTTCTACCAGCTGAAGTCTAATTAGACTGATTCTAAGTTGAAGCTTGGATTCCCTTCGTTAGAACTGTGAGGATTACAAAGAAAGAAAACTAGACAAACCAACAACACAAAAGTTTTTAAACAAGAGGTGGGAAATAATGCTAATCCAATCGAGGACTCACACAGTACAGTTGAGCGAAACCTCACACTATATGGATTCGGGATTACTCTGCTCACAGATAATTGTCACCGACAGGCAGATAACCTTACAGACTAACATGCTACCAAAAATAATGAAAGTCGACACACCTGCGACTACGCTGAAATTTAGAAACAATATTTTCACGGGCGCTATAGTTTTCATAAATTGGTGCGATTGGGGGAAATACCAAGAAACATTAGCCCATTAAAACAACTAGTTAAAGTTATTACCAACTCATTTACAGATACCAGTATTATACTTTAAACGTGGCAGATGCATTATTGTAGCACGTCCTGAAATAATATTTAGATTTATTCTGGAGACTTGGTGCATAGCGAGCATCAATAAATTACCCCCCTTCTGGTGAGACTTTTTTTTTAACTCTACAGTCCAACAAAAATTTAGATTTCCGCTGACCCCCACCCCTCGCCCTTCGTGAGATTTCGCCGGACCCCTCCCCCCCCCCCTATTTCACCATTTCATTTCACTGGACGCCCCCATACTTGACGACTGGATAAGTGTCACAGTAGTACCGGCCCATTGATAAAGGGGAGGCATTTTTTATTTACTTATGGCTTTACGCCTAGTCGATGACGAGGTCATTAGAGGAGGGAATGGACTGGGGGCAAGGAGCGGAAAGGAATTCGGCCATGGCCTTTTGAAAGAAGCATCCCGGCAATCGCCTGGAATGATTTTTAAAACCATGGAAAACCCAAATCTGGATTCCCGGGTGGGGATTCGAACAGGCGTCCTCCAGAATGCGAGGCCAGAGCGTTTACCGCTCACACACCACGCTCTGTAGGTGACGAATAAGGTTCCAAATTACTCGCAAATTTGACTTCTGGGGTAGGTAGACACTGATATGAAACCACATCAGAAATATCTGTGGGGAAAGAAAGTAGTTTCTAACACAAGCGCATGAGCTTGCGAGATGTTATTTATACGAATCTCAGTGGACTACGGGTGAGATATTTCTGCTGTAATGGACAAGAGAGCGCAAGATGATAATGAGTACTGGATTTTTCCAAGGCATTTGACAGAGTGAGTGATAATATGGTCTTAAATAATTTAAAAAGCATTGGGATGAATAAAAACATGTCTTGGTGGGTGGATAAATTTTTTAAAATATTGGAAATAAACCGTGGAGTAGGAAATGCAATATCGAAAGATATTCAAGTGAAAACAACAGAAACACAGGACAGAGAATCAGCACAAATTCTGTTCACAATTTCAATGAATGGGTTTATTGGTGCTTTGCAGCCAGAAGACTGCATATGAAATGATGTTTATAATAAGACTATAGCATGAGAGGACCATGAACAGCTACAGGGGTATCCAGACAGAATATCTAGTTAGATAGGTCAACATGAAATGAGAATAAATGTAAAGAATCAGCTTATTAAATCACAGATGGAAAAATAAAGTTGATACCACAGTCGCTGATTTCCACAAATCTATTATGGACACAATATATATATATGGAAAAATAAAGGTTTTTTATGATTATAAGGCTGAGGAAGAACCCCTTGTTTTAGACAAAGGTTGGCCCATACTTGACCAACACGTGATTGACACGTGACCGCACCGAAAGTTGGCCGAGTGACGGCTCGCTTTCCTCGTGTCCACACTTGGCCGTAGCTCGTCCGTGTGACGGACGTGTTCCTACTTCATCTTCAGACTCCTTTAAAGGCCACAGCAAGGGTTGTCACCCGTACTTTATTACAGAGTATTGCACTTCATTTTTCGTAGGCGTACTTTATATTCAGCGGAAGTAATAAAGTACATTAAAATACTTTTTTATCTGGCTCGCGTTATCACATCACTGGTTGATCTTTTACGTACAAAAATAGTATCCCAACGCAGTCCTAACAAACCATCATTAAAAGTCTTTGGAACAATACGCTGGACTGAAAGATTCTCGCGTTTCTGAAGGCCATCACAACGAAATGTCAAACGTCAGTCACTTCACACTTGACGTATTTGTATTCTCCGAGGTTTCTTTCGATTCACAAGATATTTTAGAATGATATAATTATATATTTTAATGTAAATATAGACGCTGTGTAATAAATTCATGTAGTCTCTGATACCTAATTACAGAGTTTTTTTTTTAGCGGCTGCGCAGTACAGCTCTATCGTAGCCACCTGTTGGCAGATAATCCTACCAGGAAACAGAGACCTACAGTTTGACGTGGAATTCGAAACACGGAGCGTCTTAGTAGCTTCGCATTAACAAATCAATGCTTTGTCAGAGGTAGAGGTCAATTTTAAGGTCCGTAAAAATTGCAACTGAAACCGGAATTTGAGCCGGGGACTTCAAGTACCCCAATCGCACGCCGTAACCATGACTCACCAGACCAAATCTAGAAGCAATGGAAAAAATGTATAAAAACATAAAAAATAAGCGCATTCTTTTTCTATACTATCTACTTTATTTTTACTATCCGAAAAAATAAGATTTTTTAAAAAAACGGTTGTAACCCTAATCATAGCATCTGATGAATGATTAAACGAAAGTCTACCAATGTTTCAGAATGACACAATCTACGTTTTACTTACCCGAAATCGATAAATGAGGTATCATTTTAAAGCTTATGGTATCCGCCTTCGTGTCATTATATTTTAAGAAAGCAATTTTCCAAATTTTGACTCTTAAAAAGCAAAAATGTCAATATTTTTAAAATGATGTTTTTTGTACCACAAGCCATTTATCTGCCGGTATTTCTAGCCGAAATCGGTAAATGAAGTATCATTTTGAGGATTAAGATCTCTGCTTCCGTGACATCATATATTATGAAAGGAATTTTTCTGAATTCGACGCTTAAAGGGCGAAAGTATCAATATTTCTACAACGCGTTTTTGTGCCACTAGTCATTTATCTCCCTTGATATCTAACAGATAGATAAATGAGGTACCATTTTAAAGATTAAGGACTCAGCTGTGGTCACAATGTATTTTAAGAAAGGAATTTTTCGGAATTTGACCCTTAAAGGGCAAAAGTATCATTACTTCCATAACCTATTTTTTTTTTTTATCACGAACCATTTATCTCCCTCAATATCTAACCGAAATAGATAAATCAGATATGATTTTAAAGATTAATGTCTCTGCTTTGGTGACATCATATCATAACATTTGTTGAAATTTGACTCTTTAAGGGCATTACCATCATTATTTCCATAACGTGATTTTTTTATCTCGCTTGATACCAAACCAAAATCGAAAAATGAGGTATCATTTAAAAGATTAAGATCTCCTCTCAAGTAACATTATAAATTCGAAATTTTTCGGAATTTGACCCTTGAAGGTAAAAAATAATAAATGTGAACGTCGCGCGTAAGAGACAGTTCAGAGCCATGCCGCTAGATAGCAGCAGCACATCTCACAGAGATATTAATAAACTGCTTCACTGCGTCGACTTTTGTTACGTACCTATTACACTAAACAAATAAACGATTATTACAAATGAGGCAGTTCTTGTTTCGTCCTATTAAAAACCAGCAACCTTACTATTCATCGTAGTTACGAAAATTTCCCACGGGTCCTCATGTATTAATAATTTGGATACCGTTCTCGTACTGTATAAAGATGTAGGCGAGTATAAGCTATAAGCACGACTTTTTTAAAACCATAAATATTTCAATGATCATACAAAAACCTGTCAAGATACGGAGATAGGACAGCACTGTTCCTGCAATAGCCTACTGATTAAATACGTTTCCAGTCGACGTCAAAGAGAGCGCCGTTCGTTTAAGGATTATAGTACCTGGGTGACCGATCTTCGCTCGGTATCTTTCGATTTCTGTTCAGTATCCAAGATTTCGAGTAAAGTTTGATTAAAGTATAAGGCTTGAAGGCTTCCTAGGCGTTTTGAGGTGCACAGTTAACCAAAGAGAAGTTTAACTAACATCAGTAGGCTTACTGGTACCTGAACCTTCTACGTAATAAGGTTAGAGCCGTTTTCGAGAAACCAAATACAAAAGTTGCTCCTTTTTTTTTAAAAAAAAAAATCGTGTTAAAAACTTGAAAATCAAAACGTTATCTACATGTGAAATTTCATCCAAATCGCTAGATCCATTTGCGAGACGGCCTCACAAATTGCTTAAAAAAAAAAAAAAAAAAAAAAAAAAAAAAAAAAAAAAAAAAAAAAAAAAAAAATTCTATTAATATGTTAAACAGAAATTTTAATGCCAGTTTGGTATTAATTAATGGTGCGAGATTTGTGGTAATTCAAAGGATTCTACGATAACCCTTGGAGAAAAATTGAAGGTAAAAAATATATTTTTTTAAATATTTCGCTTAGTTCTCGAGATATCGTATCTCAAAATTGACGTGGTTGGTTGAAATGCGACCTGAACCAGAAGACAAATTTCGCCATAGCCAAGTTTGATGAATTCGTATGAAACTCGTCGAGACAAATCGAAAATAAGGAATTTATTTTTCTGATATCTCACTTAATTCTGGGGATATTATATCTCAAAAGTGAAGAGATTCGGATTAGATCCGTCCTGGACCAGAAAAAAAATCCACCAAAAGCACTATGTCTATATGGTGGAAATGTACTTTCAATGTTTTATTTTGTACCTAGTGGTTTTTGTTAGGTTGAAATACAGCCTGGACCAAAAGAAACGTCGCCAAAAGTACAAGGAACTATACCTATAACTGATTTTTGACATGCTATATCTCAAAAACCAAGAAAATTTATTATTTATTTTCGATATGTTTCATCGAGTACTATGAGAATTCATCATCAGGTTGTGACGTCAATAGAACATCATCTGTGCTATATTTATTCACTCCGATAAAACTATGCTCATACCTCGCAGTAATCTCACATCTTCTGATCAGCATTTCAAAATGATAATAAAACAATTCCCATAAGAAGTAACCTTCGTTATAAACAATAAAGCACAAGGTCAGACGATTCAAAAGGCAAGATTCTATTTATCAGAACCCGTTTTTTCGTATGTGCACTCGCACGCGGCTTTAATTATGCACTTTATTATCAAACTCTACTCGAAATCTTGTATATTGAACAGAAATCGAAAGATGTTTTTAATGGCTAACTAACAACCACTATTTATAGTCAAAAAGTAAACGATGATTACTTTATAACTGGTACCGGTAATATTAATTTCAAAGAAGTTTCTGTAAAGTTATCACCTCTAATAAAACCATTGACAAATTTTTAATTATCTTTCTTTTTAAATGATTTACAATTTAACTTGCAGTGCTAATATTTCCACGGGTCAGCCAGTATACAAGAACTGTTCATTTACTTATTCTTTGGAATCAAAGAAAATCTATTTGTAGGCTTTCTGGTACCTGAATTGTATACGAGATGGCGCTAGTGCCGTTTTCGATATACGGAGTGACAAAATTGTTCATATTTTGTAAACTCGCTTTTTAGTAGGGAAGACAACTATTCAGGTAATCTTAAAAGTCAAAACATTATCTAAATACCAAATTTCATTCAAATCATCACAGCCGTTTCCGAAATCCGAAATATATATATATATATACAAGAATTGCTCGTTTAAAGACATAGGATTAATGACCGCTTTCTGAGGGTCTTGTAGGAGGTGTGAGGGACTACGGAACTGGTGGGGTTTATAACAACAATAATATGGCTTTACGCCTCGTTAACATCGATGTCATTAGAGGCGGGAAAGGACTGGGTACAAGGAGCGGGAAGGAATTCAGCCGTGTCCTTTTTGAAGTAAGCATTCCTGTATTCGCCTGGAGTCATTTCGGAAACCATGGAAAACCCAAATCTGGATGCCCGGACGGGGATTCGGGACTACGACCTCCGAATGCGAGGTAAAAACGTTACCGCTCGCCCAACACGCTCGGTGAATCTTGCTTTTAGATATTTTATGTTATAATGGTGCAATACAATATGTCCCACAAGTTAATAATACATACATAGGTTTAAAAAAAATGGCAGAGTTAAGTAAGTGGTCAACAGTATTATTTTTGTCATTTTACTGGTTGAGAAACGCTGCTATATAACAAATTCCAATTCAACGTACCAGCAACATTACATATATTATGAGGATTGAAACTGACCTCCATCTCTGGAATACCTTTCCTTTATTCATGCGAAGTACGCTAGCCCGTCCCGTGGTTAGGATTCCACGTTAAACTGTAAAAACCCATTAACCGGTAGGAGAGCCGAGTTAGTTTAGCTGACTACCATGGAGGCGGATTACGCTGCGTCTGGACTAGGTCACTGAAACCACACGAAATTATTACAGTGTATGATAGTTACAGTTATACCGCAAAGCTATTAGCCCTCGCCAGCGCAGGCAGAGGTAAACCCTGTTAGAAATACGGCTGATTTAACAGCGCTTTTCCCCGGACGTTTATACGTGCCACTAGACGTATTTATTACCGCTGGCGATATTCACTGTGACTTAGGCTTTGGCAAAATATATCGATGTAACGAAATATCGATATTTTTTCATAAAATAATCGATATTTATCGTAGATTTTTATTAAGTGATATATCAAAATCGATATTTTTTTGTATATACGCAATTCAGTATCTAATTTCAGACTGTGCACATATATTGGATAAATAACGTACACATCCGAACGAGTCTAAAAAAAATGTGAATTCGTCGTAATTTGACAGTTTTTCATCAACGGTAAACAGGCTAAAAATAGCTGTCAAATTTTAACAGACTTACGTTAGCGTCAACGTCATTTTTTTGACAATGTATGAGCGTTAGCATTATCTGGACGAACCATTTGTAAATACGAAATCCGACCCAGTGAAGTTTTGAGTGAATCGCCAACACTTCCCACCAGTGTTTTCGTAAATCGCGCTGAAGTATCTGGTATGCCAATCCTCTTCTGTGTCATCCGAAAAAGTTACTTCTGCAGTTAATTTGAGGGTACCGAACAACAGGAGTAGATTGAAGGGGGAACATATAATACAGTGAGTTCTTTCGATGTCTACATCAAATGAATACTGGTTTTATAGGATGTAAAAACAAATAAATTAGTGGAAGCTTCTATAATTTCTACACGTGTCTTTAATTTTAGGAATTTTCTTATATATTTTTGTTTATTTTTAGATAATTACTGGCATTAGATCAAAAATATCGATATACAGACATCGATATTTTTTCTCATTACATATCGATACTGTTTGCTAATATCGATACGACATTTATCGATATTTCATTGCCCATCCGTACTGTGACTACAGTCGTTCAACTCATTTCTGAGTGTAGTGACCCCGTTAGGTTCCTCTCTGCGTCTGCGATATTCTTGACTCTGACTCTTGATTCTGACAAAAGAGGATCTACAGACTAAAGATCATCGCTACATCCGAATCATTAGCGACCAGGATATGGTATTACAGTAAGCTATCTTCGAGGAAGATATGAATATTTACTAGTGTACGTAAAGGAAGGCGAGTTTTATCAGAAACTGTCACATAATTCTCTTTTGTGCCATGTGCTAATTTAGGTCTCTATTCTTGGAACACCTACTGGTGTACACCGTGAGCTTCAGCAGTATCGACACGAGTAGTGAGTAGGTGATGCTTGTAACCAAAATGATACCTCTCTATTTCATCTTATTTCTGATAACTGTCACGAACTTTTCCCTAAGGCATACCTTGTTACTGAGAATGTGATCACATCCTATAGCCCTTCGAAGCAGCAGGCACACTACCACTCCCTGCGAGACTACTGAAAGCTCAACCTGTCATATAATTTAACCAGTTTACCCAAATCTGGATCAATTACTTTGGTTCTATCCCGGTGGAACTTTTGTCGTAACGTCTTACAACTGATCTCCTTAAGTTGAGAAAGTGAGGGTTGTGTAATTTTGCCTGCATGTCAATGGCATTGCCCGTTGTGAATTAACAGTTCGTTAAATTTAAATGGACGATAGTATAGGTCGGTCTTCAGCTTTGCGCTTCACACACAAACTTATCGTCCTGAAGTCACAGGTCTGTTTTCTAGCGGTTTTGTATTCTTAAGACCGCAGTAGCGAACGAACGGCTCATGTGATCGGAGAAAGTCTGGTATAAGCTTGTACCTAAAAAAACAGATTAACTAAAAATACAACCAATAACCATAAATAATAAACATACATAGTGACTTTGTAAGCAATAATCGTTTTAATTGCAGATTACGAGTCAAAAGGTAAATTGGGTGGAAATAACACTAACGATGTTATCAAGGTACGTAGTGGTTGATTCTTGGCTGTCCGGGTAATCCCGCGTCATATTTCTTGTAGCCGACGTTTCGATCATCCTTCTGTGGTCTTCTTCCAGGGCAGAACTGATTACAAGGTATGTAGTGCTCGACAAATCTAAAAGAATGACTCAGCTACCTCAGACCATTCGGAGTTATGTAAAGAGCGAGTAGTGAATCCTAGGCAGCATTCATTATATGCTACATCACCTGATCAGACTAAAACTAAACAACAAAGACACAATCAGAGCAAACGATAAAAGCACCAAGATAGATTGAAACTCAGAAAAAAATGTAAAAACTCATGAAAAAGTCATTAAACACTTTTTTGTTAAGGCTTTAAGCCTCGTCGACGTCATTACAGGTGGGAAGGGACTAGGGACAAGGAAAGGGGATGAATTCGGCAACGGCATTATGTAGTAACCATCCCGGCATTCGCTGCGCGTCATTTCGGAAAAGCGAGTAAAACCGAAATATGGATGGCTGGACGGGGACTCGAACTTGTGTCCTCCAGAAAATAGATTAATTACGTTTCGATCATTCGTACACATTCGCTGGCCGACTAAACTACGGGGGAAAAGGGGGGGGTGGAAATCGGCCATGCCTTGTAGAGAACCATCCCAGCATTCACCTTGAGTGACTGGGGAAACCCACGGAAAACCCCAGTCAGGATGGCCGAACAAGATTTCACCCCCGTCCTCCCGAATGTCAAGTAAAGGGGCAAGACGCCCGTCATCCCGACTCAGTGTCCCGTGTAGAAGTAAGTATAAATTAACAAATATATTTTGAAATATTTCTAGAGGGTAAAGCTATTAATATCACGAGAATGTATGGGTACATATGTTTTGGTTGAGGGTAGAATGTAGCTACCAGTTGTAAATGCAGCTAGGAGACGCTATGACGTCACCCGCCACACTAGTCAGTCAACCTTTGAAAACAAAATCTGGTCCTTTGAGAGCGAGAGAGGGAGGTAGTTTAATGTCTCTGGTTTTTGTACACGAAAGCCCGTATAGCAGAGATGGAATACGAGACCATCTCAGCGCCGCCAGGTAATGGTGGTACCGCCGTGCAAAGTTTCGTTGAGGAAGAAGCGACGATTGATGGCGACTCTCCATTTACCGTTAGAGAAGAAAACATATAAAGCCTCTTCGAATTAGGCCCACTCTCAATGTGCCACCAGAATTTTGTATAGTCGTGTCGTTCATCAGTATAAGCAGTGACTTTTAGAAAGTGCATCGAGGGCTCAACTCACCTAAAAATGAAATAAGCTAACTCAGTGTCTCATTGCTATTTAATTTCGAACTCTCTTGTGTGTTTGATGTTTTAAGTAATGAAATATACTTTTGTTAAATACGGTGATAAGGCTTTAAACCAGTATTAAAGACGTAGTGAAATGAAACATTCTTGAAAATTAGTAGCTTACCTAAGAAGCTCGTTTTATTAAGATGCTGATAGCAAATTGATTTTACTTGTTAAAATTCACAGTGATACAGAATAAACCAGGAACTTTACATATAGAATGTTATTGCAACGCTCCCCTCATGTTTCCACAGTACTTATTTTCGGAAGTGTGTCAAGGCTCTACGATAAGTAATCTTAGCTAATTATTTTTTTTTAACTGCTTAACATCTCTTAACAGCGAGGTCTTTAGAGACGGGAAAGGATGGGGGGTAAGGAATGGGAAGGAATTCGGCCATGGCCTTTGAAGGAAGAATCCCGGCATTTGCCTGGAGTGATTTGGGAAACCATGGGAAACCCAAATCTGGATGCCCGGACGGGGATTCGAACTGCCGTCCTCCCGAATGCGAGGCCATAGAGCTAAAAAAAAAAAAAAAAAAATACGAGGTAGGTCAGTAAGGAGGGGGGGGGGGACGGAGGGGTTACCTCAAAATCTCACGTCATCATGGAACGTACATTGTCCTGTTCAAGTGTGGCATGTGGAGCTGCTAGCAGTAGGGGCAGCGCTTCGGGCTCTAAAACATCCCTGCTGCAACGGTTGCTGTCTCATTACCCAGGAGGTGGTATCGAATGTTACAGCGTTTGTCTGGCCTGCGTTCACCACGATAGCGTCTGTAACAAGTACGCAGTTGTTGCTGTAGGAGAAGCTGAAGCGGCATTCGTCCGAAAACACTACATTTTCCTCTTAGAACGCCAGAGATAGTGCCCACGTGCCCAATCTAGTCTGAGGCGTTGGTGGTAACTAGTCAATGGAAACCGACGCAATGGTATGCATGCCACACGCCCAGTGGGAAACCATGCAAAAGCGAAATGTGAATCTGTTTCCTCCGGAATGCGAGGCCAGAGCGTTACCACTCTTCCAGCACGCACGGTAAACTGAATCGCTTCTTCATTTGGATATCATTTTCCAACAACGACCAACCTGTTGTTTTCTCGATTACGTGTGGTTTTAGGGAGTGTCCATAAACTACGTGGCTCCGTCTAGAGGGGGGGGTGTTGGCTGGAAAGCTACGCTGAGCTACGTGGGGGAGGGGAGGGAGGAGGGGGTTTCCCACCAGGCCACGTAGCTTCTTATTTTTTTTATCTACTTAACGTCTCTTTAACAGCGAGGTCTTTAGAGAGGGGAAAGGATGGGGCAAGGAATGGGAAGGAATTCGGCCATGGTCTTTGAAGGAAGCATCCCGGCATTCGCCTGGAGTAATTTGGGGAAACCATGGAAAACCCAAATCTGGATGCGCGGACGGGGATTCGAACCCGCGTCCTCCCGAATGCGAGGCCATAGAGCTAAAAAAAAAAAAAAAAAAAATACGAGGTAGGTCAGTAAGGAGGGGGGGGGGGGACGGAGGGGTTACCTCAAAATCTCACGTCATCATAGCGGGGGCATCCGACCAGATCTCACAACGGGGGAGGGCGGGAGGGGGTCCGGAATTTCTGAAAAACACCTCACGTAATTAACGGACGCCCCCACAGCATTCGGAACTTCAGGAGACGAAAGATGGGCTACCACATACCAGAGAACACATTTATTTACGAACATAATCGTTTCATTCAGCCACATTTACATTTTCAACGACGTCAAAAAGACTTCATCAGCATCACAAGCTGGTACTAGTTCCGAGATTAAACGCTCTACTCGTTATGAAGTCATTCGGGATTTGAATACCAATAACGTCGGCTCTGTACCGCGGTCTCGTGTGCCGTTCCCGACTGATTTCCGTGGACGGACGTGACAAAAAGGCAAAGGCATCAAAGGCAGAGCCGCGTTCACACAAATGCTAATAACAAAGCGCACAGACGGAATACGTAGCCAACGAAATGGCAGCTGATTTCGGCATAAGGCTACTAGAACGAATTTGGCAGTTATATCACCCAAACCTTTTTATCTGCAAATCATTGTTTTATAAATTTGTTTTCTGATTTATCATTTCCAAAACCCACTGTTCACATGGACGTGTTACCGAGTTTTTACTACATATATATATACATAAGGAGTATAACTTCAGTGCCAATAATGCTATACATATAACATTTTTTTTAAAATGTTATGAACTTATTAACAAACTAACTAATTTAGATCAGCACACAGAAATTGTAATTTGATAGAACTTAGTGTCACAAATATTCTGAAGTGAGAGTATAAGGGAGGTAATTATAGGAAAATAAAAATTATTTCACTTCAAATTATGTAGAAAATTAAAATTCAAAACCGTATTATCTGCTTTTACCTAATGTACAGCAAACTGTAGGTAAAGTAAAAAAAAAAAAATGTTTTGTGGATCAATAGTATTTCACAATAAAAGTGTACGATATATTATTTTCAGCTTTTGAAAACGCCACAGAAGGAAAACTCTTGTCAACGAACATGCGCCTACGAACGTTTATTTACAGCAAATAAGAATAGCACTGACGAAGAAACTATCACTTGGGACTGTTAAGAACTTGTAACAGCCCTCATACCTGAACTTTAAATAGAATTGTATTTAATGAAGTATTTGTAGTGAGCTAAAGTTTGCTTGAATATGATCGGGTATGTTTGCAATTTCTTGTAAATCAGTGTATATAGACTATTTTATGAAAAGAAATTTTTTAAAGGCCATTTAATACGTTTAAGAACCGAATTGTGCAAGAGAATTGCTTAAATGTTTGTAATTCCAAGTATTAATGCAAGTTACGATGTCTACAGAGCAATTTTCTACAGTTTAAAATGATTTCTGTAAATAATTTTGTGTTTAAGTATCTTTGATTTCCATTTCTGTCCGTTTTGTAATGATGTTAAGTGATTATGTATTAATTCTGATTGTTTTAATATGTTTAATTGTTTGAGTAATTGTTAATGTTCGAGAAATATCTCGCGGAAGATTTTGAAGTGTTCGGGAAATTTCGATAGAGCCTATATAAAGAAATCAGCAGGACAGTTAGTTAGTTTATACAGATTCACTTTTCAACTGACAAGAACTGCGTCAATAGTATCTATGGATTGTATCTTTGCATGTAAACAATATCGCTGACGTTGTTTTCAAAATAAACAGATGTTAAACCGAAATTTATGGTGGACTACTTGATTACTATATTAATTAAACAACGAGGAATCTGTAAAACTGTTTGCAAAAGTGCGTTTTAGAAACTGAGAAAAGTAGGAAATTCTTGATGGAAACATCTGTTGACGAGCCGAAACTCTTCACATTGTACATAGTCAACTTGTTTTTCCATTAGTAACAAATTTAGGTCAAAGTAATTCGGTAGCCTTTAAAGGTGACACAGTGAAGCTCCATCATACATGTATACATAGCATAAAATTAAATCCATATGGCGTGCCAGGACAATATCTGATGTGGTTTTTGCTGTTATGTAGCACAGTTTCTGTGGAAGATTTATGTTTAGAAATTACTAATGGAAGCTGAATAATAACGATTCTAGTGGGCGAAGTCGGAAATACGTTTCTTACAAGCTGGGTAAACATTAAAGATATAAAAATACAATGAGTCGAAGAAATGGAGAGCATAAATACTAAGTTATCCAATAAGAAGGAGAAAATTTTACATTTTTATTTGTAAAAAACTAGAAATACATGCAACCAATCAGTGGATAGAGGAAGGTTCAAAGTTTGTAACCCGCGCCTATTGCTATTTGCTGCTGTCTACAGGGCCGGCGCTAGGATTTTGGGGCCCGGGGTAAGCATCTTAGCAGTCATGTAACCAGTATATTTTTTTTTTTAGCTTTACAATTTGTCGAACGGAGGGCCCTCCTCAGCCGGTGGTCGGGACCCCATCAGCCGGGCGGGCCCCGGTACATTTCAACCGCTTACCTCCCCCCCCCCCCCCTAACGCCGGCCCTGGCTGAGCTGTCTATTTACGGGGAAATGACAACGCAGCAAGAGAAGGGAGAAGGATGTTCGAGGACGTCCATTGCTTTTCCCTTTGGATAAGCACCCATCTTGTTCGAATTTTTTGTGCCAATCGTAAATCTGTTTATGACGAGGCAGCACTTTATTTAAATTACGACTGAATGCACGCTACACATATACAATCGATTCACTTATTGCATATTTAGCATCCAAAACGACTTTTACTATGGCGTCGCCATTTCCACGTCGACAACAGCGCAGTTGGCGGCAGCGAATGGAACTAATAGGCGGGGGTTACAAAGGGGGCGTCCATTAATGACGTGAGGTGTTTTCCGGAATTCCGGACCGCCCCCCCCCCTTTTCTGCTGATACTTCGTGAGATCTGGTTGGACACCCTCCCTCTGAAAAGACGTAAGATTTTGACGGAGAACCCCCCCTACTAATCGACCTCGCAAGTTTTTGAGACTTCCCCCCCCCCACAATGTCGGTTTCTGGACCAAATCTCCCCCCCCCCAAAGTCGACTTTCGCGTCTCTCCCCCTTGGTTAGGTTTCGTGAGATTTCGCCGGACCTCATCCCCCCCCCCTATTTTACCTCACATCATTAATGGGTGCCCGCTAGGGTCTATAGTAGGGTTGTTACGGATGCAAAAATTTAGACATCCGCGGATGCAGATGCGGATGCGGATTATTAGAAGTTCACATCCGCGGATGCGGATTCGATGCGGATGCGGATTTTAAAAAGATAATTATTTAAATTTTAAGTGCATAAATAACTGAAAATCAATTTAATTTTAACTTTTTATTTATTTATTAATATTTTTAGAACAAAATTACACAAGTTTTTAATGACACAACAGAATTTAGCTTCGAGTTCCATAATAAAAAATCTTTGTTTAATAATTAAACTTAAAAATTGGTGAATTATATTTAATAAATAGCAATATTGCAGCCTTCTCAGCTTCCAACCTGTTTCTTAGTGGATTATATATTAACCCAGCTCCACTAAATAGTTGTTCGCTGGGAACACTGGCTGGTGGAGGTGATAAATATCTGCATGCTAATTTGGAGAGAATTTTAAATTCACAACGGTTAACTTTCCACCAATTAAGTGGATTTTCATCTAAATCCAGTCTTTTTTTGTTACGATAAATAACTAATTCTTTGCGGAGAAGAGCATCGGGGCTACTGTTGTCCGGTTCTCCTTCACCTTCATCTTCGCTCGATGAATCTAACAACATGGCAAGATCGCTTCTTAAGCAAGTATTCTTACCCATACTGGACGTTCCTGGTTAAGGATCGAGAGAATCTCCCATTTTCATTCTTTTTGGTTTTTCCGCCGGCGACATAGGAGAAGCAGTGACGAAATGGTCATTTACCATCTTTATTATTTCATCTTTTATTTTTTTCTTCGGTTACTGGTTTGAAAAATTTATGCTTACAGCGAGGATCTAAATTTAATTTTAAACATAATTTGGAACTAACTTTGGATTCTTGTTAGTGCTAAAAAAGCTTAAGAAGTGAATATTTTCAATAATACCATTTTTTTAATTTTAAATTTAATATAGAAAGTAACATAAAATCATGTGACCAATAACAACAATATATTTTAGTCACACTACAATATAATAAAGTAAGGAAGGTTTATAGATATTGGCCCTTTTAGCACCAAGTATAATGATCATGATTTGAAATGAAAACAGTAAATTATTAATGAAATTAAATCAACTGTAACTAAGTTTGTAAAACATGATTGTAAATCCGATATTCCGAAATTTTCGATACATACCTGCTTCATAATTTTTTTTCTTCAATTCCTTTTCTTTATTCGCACTTTGAAATAAACAAATCTCCTCCGGGTGTATTGATTTCAGGTGATTTTTCAAAAAAGTAGTATTGCGTCCCTTGCGCGAGTAACTTTTATTACATATCTTACACTCCGACTTCTCTGGATCATTTTTGTCTATTGTAAAATTTGGTGGCGACATTTCACTTAATATTTATACCAAAATATTCATTAAGTACGCAAAAAATCTATGAAGTACACAGTAAACACTCACTGTAACTATAATTTATTACAATGAGAAAAAACACAACAAACAAAACCTGTAGAATCTTGTTACCAATGTGCGCCTTCCTATTCGTCAGTTACCGAATGAAGTTAGCAATTACCAAAACAAATGCGAAGCACGTGCCACTCTGGCTCCGCCCACTTTCTTTACATGTAGTTACTTGTTGATGTGAATCTGCATCCGTAAAAACTCCGCATTGATTGATGCGGATGTGAATGCGGATGCAGATGTCTGAATTAATGCGAATATTCCGCATTTGCGGATGCGGATGCGAATATTCGTAACACCCCTAGTCTATAGTACTGGCCCCGAGTGTCGAATGTCGCCAGTTTTGGTCTTTAAAGTGTTGTACTATGTGTTAATGTCGTGTCCTTCCTGTGGTGTCAATACTTAGAAACTACAATGTATACTGCATGAACTAATTCACTAGAAGCTATGATAATCACATTGAGCCGACTGTATTGCCTTAGTTCCCGAATGCCATTAAATAAATAAATAAATAAAATATTAGCTTTTCTCACGTGATGTTGGGGAAATATTTCTCTTTTATAGTGGGAAAAAACTGCTTAACATCTCTCAACAGCGAGGTCTTTAGAGACGGGAAAGGATGGGGGGCAAGGAATGGGAAGGAACTTGGCCATGGCCTTTTGAAGGAAGCATCCCGGCATTTGCATGAAGTGATTTGGGAAACCATGGAAAACACAAATCTGGATGCCCGGACAGGGGATTCGAACCGCCGTCCTCCCGAATGCGAGGCCAGAACACTAACCGTTACACGACCACGCTCGGTGGAAATGCAAAATCTGCTCCTTCTTTTTGAATAACCTAAAAATGGTTAAAAAAAACTTCGTCTTTGCATATATCTATAACAACTAACTCTCAAGAAGCGTATTTGCGATTTAAATTAGCAGCGAATAATAAACGTGAAAGTTGAGGTATTTTCTCCATTAATTACTTACGAGGTATCTCACAGGTCGGCCTGCGCATGCGCAGTCCATTAGCTGGTTAGCGCGGAGTAAAGCGGACGGGAAAGAGAAGTGGCAGTTTCACGTGTCAACACGTCTCTGTGACTGAGCTCTCGGAACATAGAATTTTTTAAATGTGCTTTTCATCACGACTTCTATTTATGAATATTTTTTTTTATTAAATCAAGCCTTTATATCATTTATTTACGACAAACACTAAATTGAAGAGAGATTAAATTGTTTTGGTAATCACAAATGATTGTACATACTAATCAAGCAATATAAACAACTATATAAACATTTATACTCCGTCAACGATTCGTAAATGGTAGTTATAATATGGGTTTAAATACGAATTTTACCGACAATAGAGGACCAATTCAATGCTTCTTTAAAAGACTGGAAATCAAAAATAACATTAGTGCACTTTTATCTTCAGAATATAATAGTGTTTTTGCAGAGTCGGATATGGCTGTACTACACAGGTGTCAAATTCTCTCTTGTTGGTTAGTAACTCAAAATAATACTACTGACTGCGACTACGATCTTACATTAAAAAAAAAAAGTGTTCAACCTTTACTATCACTACTTTTATTAATGGAAACAGTGATAGTTCCACTCACTGATTTCCTGTTTCCTTATGTTTTCTGGTGTTGGAAAGAGGTAAACATTTAGCTGACGTGTTTGCTGATTTCGTTAGCGAGCTCGATCAGGCATATTTAAAGTACTTAGTGCCGATATGAACAGTCTACTGCAAATTGCTCTGGTTCAAACTAATTTACAACTAATACAAACAGACGATTACATTTCAATGTATTTGTTGCATATACGAGTGAACCGGGGCCCCACGAAGTTTGTGTTTACTCGTTGCAACAAGTATCTATAATTAAAATCAGTATAAACGTGTATTTGCATCATTGTTTTCGCGCAAGGGAGAGAACAGAAAGAAAGAATGGCTTCTAGTTGACAGTCATGTTCCAGTTATAATCAGACGTAATAAAAAAAATGCCTCCGCGTAATCGTTAATTTCGCATGTTTGGTAGAGAGGAAGAGTAATGATATGATCCAAGGTGACTTCATACGGGATTTCCGTCAGTGTTTTGAGTTGTGCCTGCTTTCGTTGATTCGGTTCATCCGAGGTGGCTCCTACTGTTAGTTGACGTGTCGATTAATTCGTCATCCGGGGGGCTCCTCCACCCTTGCATATCGATTCTTATTCGACACGCAACCTACCACCACGGAATTCAGCAGCTGTGCCGACATCTGTAATCAAATCCACAAACTGCCTACAATGATGGAGGTTTTTATTAGAGCTGTAAAAGCAACGATGTATTCGTTATTGAGTAACGAGTTCGTCGCCTGACTCGGAAGTACCGAATCGTTACTCACAAATTCATTTCGTTACTCGCATGTTTCGGTACTCGCATTTGCCGTATAGATACGAACACGTTCCAGCTCCCGCAGTAACTAATTTTTCCTACGTAAAGACTAATTTTGTAACTTTTATTTCGTTTACCATTAAAATTTACAGTGCATAATTTGTAAATCGAAAATTTGTATGAATAATTTGAGATAGTTACTATTTTTTCATTTATAGTTAATTAGTGAGGTTTATTGACTTCAAACTTTTGTGAAATTTGTTTATTTTGAGAATCGATACCTCCTATTTTATTTTATAGTGTAATTTACAATATAAAATAGTTATCTAATAGTTTTTGACATACATCTCTGCACTTGTTATGCTATAATAATATTTAATAAAAATTGCAATGGAGCGTACGCTCCGCTGGCTATTTTCCTACACACTTATCTTCCCCCATTTCCTGCATCCACCTACATTTTACCTCTACAAATTTTAACTTTAAATTCTTTCAACGTTTTTGATAAATTATTCATAATTTCTCTTGGCAACATATTCCAATCCCTGAAACCCTTACCTCAAAAGAGAATCTTTTTAAATCCTTGTGCCTGAAATCGAGTGCAAGATTGTGGTCATGGTCATCTTTTCCCTTCCTATCATTACTTTTAATTCCTACATCAATATCTTTCATGCCTCACCATCAACATGCGCCTTGTACACTCCCATGACCCTCTTCACCCTCCTCTTGTCTTCCAATGAATCCCTTTCCAGCTCTTTAATCAAATCTGTTACCGATTGCGTTCTGCGATAATTTCCAGAAACAAATCTAGCAGCCCTTTTTTGCAGTTACAGAATTCCATAAACAAAGAACAAGTTACAATGACTTTATTCCTTTTTCCTGGTGTCAGTTATTGTATTATTACCGCAGGATCCATGTGATCAATCATCAGTGCGGTTCTGGCTTTGATGTTGAATGTTTGTTGCAACCGCGACGCAACAACAATTAATCTAATCGCATGTTTGTCCTGAACCTTCGTTATTGAATTAAAAGTTTTGAATATTGATATGTAGTTTTAAAATGAAACAATTAACGCGGGAGTCAATAGTATTTTGCCTGCACGCCCGATTTGATAGTATGTTCACATTTATTTTAACAAACCTATAGCAAGATGAAGAATTTACAAAAATAAATGAAAACCGTAAAGGAACACAATGGTGAAACCTCCTATTTAAAAACGAAATACCTTGATGAGATTATAATATTTGTTAAATACATGTCCCATTATCACATCACGCTTCTATGCAGGGTTTTGAGCATGCTACTTTAAAAAATAACCGTCATTAGTTATTGTCACTAGATATGTCACTGTAGGTGAATGGTTAGGTCTTATTTTATGTGTACAAACAAGTGTTTGTTTTGAAATTAGAGTATTCTTTCGTATATAATATTCATTACAGTAAATCTAGCGTACATTAAGAGGTTTTCCTTAAGATACATGTGCTTGACTTAAAGTTTTATTCAAATGTACAACTTACCTAAACTTATTTTATTAAATAAACAATTTACTTAAACTTTACCAAGTACGAACGAAGTCGTCCCGTATGCGATACGATGCAATGCAATGCTTCATGCTAGTGTTCGATTGTACCGAAAGTAACGAGTAACGAAACGATACGATAGTAACGAAGTTATCCCGTACGCGGCGCGACTCAACACAATGCTTCATGCTATTGTTCGATTGTACGGAAAATAACGAGTAACGATTCTAAAGCAACGGGTATTGATTGGTTTAGTAACGAATACATACGGGTACAGAATTTCTCATTACTTTTACAGCTCTACTTTTTATATTCGCCCGATCTGATACCGGTATAACGGCGGAAATCGAAGAAGAGTTCCCATGTGGATGTTCATCAATTCAATTTTACATCACTTGTAGGGAAATTTTGACACCGTGTCGGAAAGATAAGTGATATCGTAATCCTGAAAATTGTCAAGTATATTTCTATTGCACATATTTGAGCATTAGCGCTATCTTAACAATCTACACTACTGACGTAAAAAAATCTTGTTCGCACAGAAGGCGACTTCAAGTGAATGTGGGGTATATGTTATACATGCTGAGTATCACCTCACCTTCATTAATCACAATACAAACAAGCGAGAAAAGTAAGAACTAGAGAGAAGAGAAAAATCATCTTTTTCTGAAGTCAAATTAGCAGGCACTGAAGCAATCTGTTACGACACGAAAAAAGTTAAAGAAGCACACTGATAAGACGGAAAACCACCCCTAAATGGCACGATAAGTAGCGAGAATCGACTACAAGTTCGCCCAGACACCCATATCACTCAACCAGACTGTAGAGCACTGCCACACATCCACCAAGACAACTTCGGCAGCAGAGGTTTTCTTTATGGCTTTACGTCTCGTCGAGGTCTAAGTCATTAGAGACGGGATGGGAGTGTACAAGGAACGGTAAGGAATTCGGCTATGGCCTTTTGAAGGAAGCATTCGCCTGGAGCGATTTGGAGACGCCAAATCATGGTGCCCAGACGGGGATTCGAACCCGCGTCCCCGAATGCGAGGCCAGAGCGTTAACCACCAGGCTCGGCCAGTGATAGCTCTGGTGGTCAAGGCTTCGAAGTCCGGCCTCGGGTAACCTGTTGTATTATTCATTAGCATCTCCTTACTATAACTGGTACCAAATAATTTAGAATGACAAGAGAAATCAAGCTCTGTGGGTGAGCGGTAACGCTCTGGTCTTGAATTCGAGGGGACGCGAGTTCAAATCCCCGATCGGGCATCCTGACTTCAATGCTTTCCCGAAACCACTACAGGGGAATACCGGGATGCTTCCTATGACAAGCCAGGGGAGAATTTCTTCCCGTTCCATGACGCCATCCTCTCCCAACTCTAATGACCTCGACGTCACCGAGATGTAAAATCATTCAAAAGAAAATACAAGCAACGTAGGTTTTGTGACTCAAGGAGACCCAATGTAAAGGAAATACAAGTCACGTAGGTTTTTGTGACTCAAGGAGACCGAATGTCATCAAACAAAACCGGGGAAGGCAGTAGTCTAGCTTTAGCCGATATTTTCGTGATTTTCGCTGATACTCATTCAATTTTCGAAACCTTTGTTCCATTATTCACATTTGTTATACATTAATGCATGTTCACACACGTTACATTTATTTTCTCCCTCTGATCTTTCTTTGACCATTTTCTGTCTTTATCTGTAAAGACAAGCCCGCTCTGTACTTGTTAGCAATTTTGGTCTACTTTGGGACTCATTTACACACAATGTTGCAACCATTCTCTTCTTGGCCTACGACATTTTCACAAACAAGTAAGACAATAATTTTTTTTGCGAATGTGACTCTACAATACTAAATTAAATATCAAGCTGCAGATATTAGTCTAATTAATAATGTTTAATATTCATAAGCTACTAAAACTGCCGTCATTGAGATGTACGAGGCTCAAACTGCAGCGAGAATGGAACAGCCATTATCGGAACTATTTCTTGACATGACGTCACCGTAATTCCGAGCGTTGGGTGAGGGGGAGGGGGGAGGGTTTGATGGAAATCATGCGGGCACTTGTCTTCTATACAAATTAGAATCCCGTCAAGCCAAGCCAGCAGCCTTCTGTACCTAAACATAAGTCTGCTGGTTGTGTAACCTCAAGATCATTCAGGTGATACGTTCAAGGATGCACACAAAAACATTTTATCCAACAAAACAGTGACCGTAATAGCAATGAAAGTAAGATAATTTTACTATAAAGAAATGATCTAGGCATCAGTACCAATTCCCCTGCAATAATAATTCCGTGTGGTCGTAATGACCTGGTGACAGGGTTTCAATGGGCTGCGCATTCCGCCTCTGTCGTAGCCACATTAACCTAACCCGGCGATCCTACCGGATATAGGGAACCTACAGTTTAACGAGACATCCGAACCACTGAAGCGTTCTGGCGTACTTCACATTACACAGCGGGCTGTGCCAGAGGAGAAGGTCGGTTTAGGGCTTTTGAAACCCCCCCCCCCCTAGACAGGGATTTGAACCGAAAACCTTTCGATCGCCAGTCAGATGCCTTAACCACTGAGCCACCAGACCACTTTCCAAGTTGAACTTTTGAACAAATTACGAAATGAATAGGTTCTGCAATTGATACCTGAGGAAAAACTAATTTGTGGAAGAATCTTAAGACAGACGGAGAGAAGGAGCAAGGAGATTAGTATATAGGACGCATCTTACGTATTTGTAAAGATAGGAAAGTTGAAGATCGAATCTAACCTCGTGAGAGGCTGACGACATAAATCATGGAGGAAAAGGGATCTTTCTTGCTACGAATTAAATGATCGGGAGACGCATCATGGAAAGTTGAAAATTGAATGGCAATGTTCAGGGTTGATATCCTGGATTACGCAGGATTTTTCGGTTTTAAATAGTTTCCAGAAATAACTCAAGATCGATGCTGATATCGCTCTTTCATTCAGGCCAAGCTCGATTAACTCCTGCATTATCTAAACTGGCTCAAATGACCCCGACGTAAACGAACCCCCATTAAAACAAGTTAAACGAGCTCTATTATATTCTGACATTACCTGCTCCAATACAGCTGACATTATTAAGGACTTTGCGACATATGTCCTTGGTCCAAAAATAGTTAATTGTACAGCAAGTGTCTAGCAGAGCCTGTTCTAAGAGGAGAGATCCGTTAGCAGTGAAACCGAGTCTTTTGTTTTTGTTAGCGGCGGCAACGTACTTAATTGACCAGTAAACCGAAAAACGACTGACCTTCCCTTACGGCTTTATGGCTCGTCTAAGTTGAGGTCATTAGAGCTGCAAGTGAATTGAGAAAGAATTCAGCCATGGTCTTTCGAAGGAACCATTCCAATATGTGGCTGGAGTGATATCGGGAAATCATAGAAAATCAAAGACTGCACTGCGATAACCATGGCGCCGCAATTGATTAATTCTTCTATAACTCGACGAGACAAATTGAGCGTGAAGAATACAATTTTATGATATCTCGCTTACTTCCCGAGATAACGAATGTCTAAAATTAGTTAGATGTACAGTTCCTTGATCCTTCGGTGACGTTTTTACAGATACATTATCCCGAGAACCAAGCGAGATATCGAAAAATTTTATTCTTAACTATTGATTTGTCTCATCGAGTTATAAAAGAATATATCATTAAATTTGTATATGGTGAAAATTTTCTTATGAACCAGATAGCATTTCAACATAACCAAATCAAGCGTGTTGGGTGAGCGGTTAACGTTCTGGCCTCGCATTCGGCAGGACGCCGGTTCGAATCCCCGTCCGGGAATCCAGATTTGGGGTTTCCATGGTTTTCCCTAAATCACTCCAGGCAAATGCCGAAATGCTTCCTTCAAAAGGCCATGGCCGAATTCTATCCCGTTCCTTGTCCCCAGTCCCATCCCGCCTCTAATGACCTCGATGTCGACAAGGTGTATAGCCACAAGTAAACAACATAACCAACTCATCTTTGAGATACAATATCTCGAGAACTAAGAGAGATATATATATATATTAAAAAAATACTGTTTACTATACAGTGTCGATTCGTCTCGTCGAGTTATTATTATTATTAATTTATCTGCGATGGAGCACATGCTCCGGTGGCAATTTCCTGTTATCAAGTTGCCCCAATTATCTTATATAATTTGAATGATAAATTCCTCCCCCATCCACTTTTGAAGAGAGGGGTTGGAAATATATAGTACTGCTACTAAAGAAAAAGGAAATGTCTTTTAGGTGATCATAAGAATCGATCATCAAATTGCAACGCCGCAGATATCGTAGGATCCCCAAGTCGAAATAAACAAGGCCAGACCAGGATTTGAAGCCACGTCCTCCCGAATGTAAGGCCCGAGCGTTAATCACTCACCCCTAAGACTCAATGGTTCAACTGATCTATATACATATATATCCGATAAATTTTTCAATCCAAGAGTTAATACATTTGGTGCTGAAATTTGAAGGAATGACATTTCCCTGAAGTGCTAATGAGATGTTGAGTGGTACTGACCTGCCTCCCACCAGCAGCGATGTTCCGTCCCGCAGCACCCTCAGGAAGTAGTCGGGGTAGGTCTCGTTTCCTGCGAACCGGAACACCTCCTCGGCTCCTGCGGGGAAACAAACACGAGTCAGGACATACTCAGGAATAAAGCACCCAGCCAAGTCAAACCCGAATACCAGCTGCAACACGAATAAATAGTGTACAGGAGACTACCATGTGGGCTCGTCTGTTATTTCTTTTTGTTTTGACTTTTGAAGAACTTCTTGAGAATTATTGCGCCGATCTTAATGAACCAACTGCCATTCCACAACAGAATTATCAATCTTTCATATGTATACGTCCATTAATTTCGATAAAATATCCATTTCTTTTATGAAATCGTAAATTTCACATATGTTTACAAATGCCAAGTTTTTTAAAAGATTTTTGTTATTTTACCCAAAAAAAATCTCCTCAATTTTTTTGAAAAAGATTTAATGAATTTCCTTTATAAATTGATATAAATTTAAACTGTGAACCGTCTAAAAATTAAATAATAATAAATTTCACATTTAAGAGTTGCTCAGTAGAGTCAAATGAAGTGAATATTAAAAACAAACCATACCTCCATAAATCTTTAGATTTCAGTTGCCTTACTTAAAATTTGTTTCCTCATATGATCTACAAACCGTTAACATGCACACCTACGAACCTTATGAGGTAAACGTCTTAAGTGTAACTATAAATAATTAGCAAGCAATTACTGAATTAGTATCAATTATATCAGTATTTAGTAATCAGAGGATTGACGGCCCACTAAACACTATGGAAAAGGTTTTTAGTTTATGAAAATCTTTGGTTGGTTGGAACATGAGTGTAATTGCAGTTAACATATGAGGTTAAGGCGAGTAAAAGATTGATTTTGGTAGCAGTGTAACACGTTAGCACTGTATGAATACTGGCTGTAAAAGGCTTAGGGTCTATATATATTTTGTGTATAATTTCAGCTGAAAGACAAAGGCTGAAACGTTAATTTAAGCTGATGAAATAGTGGAATGGCAACAGATAACAGTCAAAGCAATCTGTAAAGATATATGTGTTTATTTCTGCTCAATAAATTCGAGCAGTGAACCACTATGTTTTTATTTCATGTATTTGTACAGCTGGAACTCGATTTAAAGTAAATTTTGCTTGTGGAATGGATATTTTAATTACAGATTCAACAACATTCGTTTTTGATGCAACGGGTGAGCTGTCTTTTGACGTTTTGACGCATTCAGATGGGCTCAACTCGGTCAGTTGCATAATACGAGAGCCTAACAGCCTGTTCAAACACTGCAAACAATAATCCTGGAGTATTCAAAATCACTTCGAAGCTAGACTATATTCAAACTCTTCGACTTGTTTATCTATATCACTAAAGTTACAGATTTGAAAGATCGTGTGAATGATGTTACAAACGATTAAGACTGATAAGGAAGTATCCAGTTCAGAAGTAAAACACAAATTTACTATACTAAGGAAGAAAGATCCTTAATATGTGTGTCTGTGATGATAAAAAAAACTATAAATAACTTATTGAATATTGGGAACAAGAAAATGACAGTATAGTTGTAATGGTCGTGTAAATGAGGAACAATATTGGTGCTGACAGCAGTTTATGCACCACACGAAGACGGGAATATTACAGAGCAGTGGCCCGCAGGAATATCATGTGGTTAATAAATATTACGAGTCTGTCGAATAAATAATTAACTTTTAATAGTTCACTTCCAATCACATAACTGAGTTTCAGTATGAATTTAAAATACGCTTTTAGATCGATCATGTTGTAACGATGCAATAAAATATATTCCAAATGTTAGTGATAGTTAAAAAAAATAGGCTCATATAAGTTAGTGGTCCTTAGAATTATTTTTTAAGTTTTACTGGTCTTCAGATTGAAAATCTTGAGAAACGCTGCAATAGAGGAAGATAAAATTTATGAATATTTCAGCGCGTCACTAGACCGGAAGAAAATATTTTTCACGTGTGATATAAATGGTGGAATAGGTGTGACTAACATCTCGCTGGAGTAGGTTTTTAAATTAAATGACCTAGTAGTTTGAAGATACGGAGATGGAACTGTAAAATACAATGGAGACATTGTGGGACGCCTTTATCTATTTATGACAGCAACAAGCTTGGAAACAACAAACGGAGGGTTCAAACAGTTATTCACCGACATACGTGAACCCAAGCAAGTCGCAATACTAGAGAGAACAGAAATCCAGATTGTAACTGGCTACCTGTGTGCCATTGTATTGTATCAGAACAAGATCTTATTTTTAGACATTTCATATCATTAAAATTGTTAAAAGTTTTAAAATAATTTATTTAATCATTTTAAGTCAATTTGATACATTTTCCTTTAGTATTTGCTACCTACCAAAATAGAAATCGCAATATGTTTATTTTCCGAATTACGTATGGTCAAGGTCTCGCACGCGTTTCTAGAATGTTCCATCAGGTTTCATAAGCCGCCGCTTAGCGTGCAAACAGTTTAGTTGAAATAGAATACCTACTTAGTTAGTTCGGAAAGCATATCGACTCTTATAATAAAACAATCATTATGCACACGACTCATTAAAGCCGCTACACGTCCAACTTAGAAGCCTTTAAGACTAAGTAATTCTGTGCTTTGAAATGATCTCTGGAGACAAATTGCTCGATGATTTTAAGAAATCATTAATAAATGAAAACGTTAAGCTTAACGCGGTTCTAGTTGGCCCAAACGAACATACAGACATACATACAAATGACTCGTCAATTGTAGTCATGTTCTACATACCACTAAATTGCTGTTGACAAGACTTAAGATTAAGTCGAAGAACAACACAACGATAAAAAAAAAAAATAGGTAGTGGGCAAAAGTTGCTTCATTTTGTTTCTGAGACGTTTCGGAAGACGTCCATCAGTTTCTTCAGTATGTTTCATATATATCATGGATATTAAGCTTTAAAGCGAATCCTTTTGATGGAACTTTGGTATTCTCAGATAATGTACCATGCGAAGAGACTCTCGGGTCCAGTACCAAACAAAGCGAGGTGACTGTCCATATGATTCGTCGAAATGACACTAGAATCGAGACCTACCTAAGAGATAACAGCTGTAATCTTTGAACGTCATACTGTCTGCGGTCAAGGACATCTCACTTCAGCCCTGCGTGCGTCGTTTGTTACGGCGCGTCATAGTTCCACGTGATGATAACATCTAAAAGAGAACCAATACCTCAGAAACGTATTTAAATCGTCGTAAATTTCCTAAGACCAGGACACAAAGATCTCAAACAACAGGATTCTTAATCGCATACAGAAGTAAAAAGCAACTACTACTTCAGTGGGAAAATTCTATCATCTAACTTTAACATTTTTATTATGTTGGTGTCCTGTTCAAACAAAACATTCTACTTTTAAAAAAACATAAAGTGGTTGTGATGATACCGAGCAACATTTGTTAACAAACATGGAGTATTTCTAAAAACAAAATAATAAAAGAGTACTAGTAATAATATGCAATAGGTATGAAAAAGATCAGGAAGGCTCTCATAAATATGTCGCAAAAACATTACTGACTGCATTTTCAGACAAAAGTTCAACCAAACCACGTATGTCGATGTTACGTAAATAAAAATATTAAAAAAATTCCTGCTTTGGGGGGGGGAGGGAGGAAGGCATCCTTATTTCTTTTCAGTATTTATCCATGATTTGTTTTGCGATCAATAAAACACATAATCGAACCAAAAACGGCAGAGTTACGATGCGGTGATAAATTATAAAGATTTAATTTTTGACATTTTGGTATGGAACGCTAAAAAAATTGATGACATATTATGAGAGGTTAGAGATGATATTACGCCTCACCATCGAGTAAAAATAAAGATCTCATGGTAGAGACACGTGCAAAGTGGTTGAAACATCCATCAAAAGATGTTTCCGTTTTTTATATATCGTCAATTTCCATTAGCTAATGTCTAGATAAAACTAACTGCGAACCCTATTTCGGCAAATACATGGAATTTGAATTCCCAACGAGACAATTTAACGAGTTAAATGGTAGTTGAAACTTCTCATCTACGATATTTATAGCTACAGGTTCGTTATTTTCACCGTCCGCAAACTACGATGCAACTTTTGCGTTCACTTCGATAATTTTCAAATGTTCAAATGAAACTTAAATGGCCGAACAGTCGGAGGCCGCAGCTGACAGTAATTTAAGAGCAGCAGAGTACACAATTAACATGGCAGTTAATTAAGGGCTACAACGCGCTTCGAGTCGACAGGTAGCTGTTGTTTGTTGCAAATAACAGGGAATCTTTGGGCGCTGGACCGACCGCCGGTGGCTGCGCAATCTAACAGCTTGTCAGCCGGCGAGCGAACAAAGCGACATCAAACGACGGCTGACCTCATCGGAACGTCGATATTACGGCCCCCGAGGCGACACGTCTGAATTTTCCCTCCGTGGATATCGAGATCGACACGCCATGATGCGCCCAGTAACTGGCCCCCAAGGTCACACACAGCGGTAACAGTGACGCAGATCACAGTATCGTATCACCCACTACGCTTGCCGTTTAGTGAGGTATCATCTCTCCGCTTTGGTAACAGCAAAAATTAAAGAAAGGTATTTTTCGGAATTCGATCAGTAAAGGGCAAAAGAATCGTTTGTTTCTAAAAAGTGTTTTCTTTTTTATGACGAGCCACATTTCTACCCAACCAAAATCGATAAATGAGGTAAAATTTTAAGTACAATTTGGCCCTTTATGGCGGAAAAATCAGTCGTGATCGTTTTACACACACACCAGTTGCAATTAACAAAATGTTTTGGGCGCCACTCTACCGAACTGAGAATATTTTGGGTCATGAAGGGGTACACTACAGGTTATATTACCATATTGAAACACAAGTTGATGGTTTCCTAGTTACAATGTTTAATTACGTTCAAAATCAACCACGAAGGTCACCCCGATACCATGCCAAACGTTTAACCGTGTCGAACGTCAGACAACTTTTTTTCCGTGCTGCTGCAGGTAAGGACCATCCACGCGGGAACTGTTCACAAGTTTCTCCGCAACCACACTACTTTCAAGATCACGTTGCGCTGCAGTACCTTTTCTCTCTCTCTCTCTCTCTTTTTTTCACAGATATTCTTCTTCAGCCAACGCTATCGATGGTCGATATATCGATATGAGAGGCTTTCTACGTTACACCTTAAAGGGCAAAAGTATTAACTATCAAGCTCACGACTATGAGAGAGTTCAGAGTCAAGCCGGTAGGCTTCGCTGCAGTCGGTAAGGATTGATAGCGTTACCGCTGAACAGCGGAACCACGTATCTCAGATATATTGGTAACTGTGTGTGTGTTTTGTTCAGCTTAGTTGTATTCCAGTGAGGTCTGTGACAGTTCGGCTTCCGGGAAGGCGTAGCCTGAAGTGTTTACGTCAGAGTACAGGGCTGCAGGATGGCACATGTCAGGTGAAATCAGAGAAAGATATTGCTACAAATCAGCCGGTTCTTTTTTTAATCTACTACAAACCACCAAACTCGCTAATCATACTATTTTATTAACGAAATTTCGCAGCCTTTGATACGGCGTTCGCTATTCCTGCTGTAGAGTTCACCTTTGATCTGTGCGTCAGCTTGCCCATGCATTGTGATGATGTGCCATACTGGATACCGGCATAAGGGTCCTGGGATAGGATAAACTATCATTATGCTACGAATTTAAGACGATATTGCTCGTTGAGCACATAAAGGTGAGGATGTTCGAGAAATTATTTACTATCGGGTATAACATACTGGTAGAATATATACTAAAGCAAGCTAAAAGTCGTTAAGAGTAAGGGTAACAGAAACAGTAGATTAAATATAAATATAGGATCAGATGTAGAAGAACGAGAATTTTTTTATTTATGAAATAAAATTAAAGCTGGTGGATAAACAAAAAAAAAAAAACAAAAAAAAAAAAAAAAACAAAAAAAAAAAAAAAAACAAAAAAAAAAAAAAAAAAAAAACAAAAAAAAAAAAAAAAACACTTTTAATTTCAAGTACTAACCAAACGCATGGGAACAAATTTATAAAAGTGTATGTACGGAGTAAATCTCTTATAGAAGTGAAGCTCAGGCTTCAGAAATTATCTTATTCTTCTTCCTATCAAGTGTTACGCTTGGTGAACTATTACATTCTCAAGACATCTTCTTGATGGTATTTCTACATCTCTCCTGCTCCTACGATGGTATTCCAGGATTCTACCAGAAATAATAACAATAAAAAAAATACTGTAATACTCAGAATGTGATGTAATAGCAAGATGTTAAATCAACAAATAAAGTATGAAGTGACCATATTTTTGAGATGATGGATGGGAAAATTTTTGTGGAAGAATTTTCAGTAACGAAGATTCAAGATGGTGGTTTACGTTTTAACAAATGAGGGCAGAGGAAAGCAAAGATTAGAAAATACGAAGCAGATAACTGAAGATGATGGTTGTAATTGGTACCGTATGTTCACATGAAAAACATAGCTCAGATCGGAATATCTTATAGTCCTTATCGTATGAAGTAATAAACGGCACAACTTAGAAACTCTGATCTTCCCAATCCGAACCGTAATGTCCCGGCGCGATTATTCGACATCAATTGTCTCTCCGCAAAGTGAGAGGCCAAATACGCAGAGGATTCCCGCTTCCTGATTCCCCAATCCTTCAGAGTGTAGTTCACCGAAGCAGTTTATTAAAGACATAAACCATCTGCCAATCAACAACTATACACGTAGTACAAGGCATCTACTAGGTATTTAAAACTATGTTACATGAATAACGCTTAATGAGAACACTGGACGGCTACTCAATATGAAGTTGGAGGTTGATCGCGGTAAGGGTCGGAAGTTAGTAAGATTACAGCCATAAGCAATGTTTATGGAATATATTTCTTTTGAGATCCATGGCAGATATCGCGCACATGGTACAGGGTGGGCCAAGTTAACACGCAATTATTTAGGCAGATGCGGAGTGATAACCTTGGACGAAGGTCCATAAACCGCAAGGAGCTGGTAGAAAACGGAGGTGCGTGAAACATTAGCGGCTATCGTTCTCACCTCTGACGTCTAAAAGAACTTGAGGCGTGATAACCATCGGTTTAATGACTACCATTTAAAGAACATTTCTTCCTACAAGGGCTTCAAACGCAAGTGAGATGTATTTCCAGATGGCAAATGGCATCACAGGTAGAAATAGGAGTATAAATCGTGTGCTCTTGCAAAAGATTGGCTACTTCGTAATTCCATGACCTATGTACGTCCTCAGTCTGTGTTCGAAAGTTTTCATCCAACAAAGCACCTGCAGCTTAATGGAAGAGAAAGATGGTCATGGGAGCAACTAATCCTGCACAAAGTAAATCGTACAGTATGATTTTCTCCACAGCAACATGACGCATTTTTGGCGCCTTATGTTTCATCTACATCTACATCTACATATATACTCTGCAATTCACAAAATTGTGGGTGGCAGAGGGTGCTCAGCACCAAAGCTAATCTCTTTGCTGTGCATTCCAATCCCTAATGGTACGAGGAAAAAAAGAATTCATATAAGAATCAGTCCGGCACCTTATTTCTCTAATTTTATCTTTCCTGTCCTTCCGACTCAAATAGGTTGGTGGAAGAAGTATTTCACTACACTCATGAGTGAAAGTTGGAGTACGCATGTTTTCCAATAAGTTTAAACGAAACGTGTGTCGTCTATCTACCAGAGACTCCCAACCTAATCTACTAATCAGTTCTGTGATGCTTTCATAAGGACTGTAGCAAGCGGTCACGAATCGAGCGGCTCTTCTCTGTACTTTCTCTATACTTTCGATCAATCCCTTACGAAACGGGTCCCAAATGGCACAACAATAATCCAAATGTGGACGCACAAGAGATTTGTACGCTATCTCCTTTGTTTGTTCATTACAATTTTTCAAGATTCTACCTATGAATCGCAGCCTAGAATTTGCTCTACCTACTAAAGAATTAATGTGTATGTCCCATTTCATGTTCCTTTGTACTGTTACTCCCAAATATTTAATAGAATCGACCATATCAATAACTGTATTGTTTAACTCGTATTTCTGAACAATCGGATTCTTTTTGTTAGTTATGCTCATTGTCTTGCACTTTTTACAGTTTAGAGTAAGTTGCCACTCAGCGCACCAAGCCAAAATAACATCCAGATCGCGCTGAATTTCTAAGCAATCGGCCAAAGTTCTTACTTCCCTATGTCAGCACAGAGACTGGTGGCTGATAGGTAACTAGCGGAACTAGTATTCTGGAGGAAGCGATTCCAATCCCCGTCTGGCCATCCAGATTTCGCTTTTCCATGGTTTCCCAAAACTATTCCGAGCGAATGCTGGGATAGTTGTTTTCAAAGGTCATGGCCGAATTCCCACCCATTCCTTGTCCACGCCTCTAATGACCTCGATACCAACGAAGATTAAAGCCCTAATCAAAAAATCTACGTCAGCCAATAAAACTGTCGCAGCGAAGACAAAGATGAATCTGTTGATGGTAATATAGGTGCCAGGTGATCTGAAATTATTGGCTCCCTGCCGTAATGGTATCCTCTTAATTGGACACCAGTGTAATATATTGCTGTAATCAGCTGCGAGATTTCAGGGGAACCATTAAAGCGAGAAAGCATTTTCACAAGAAACATAAAACTTGTAATTGTAATGCTTATCACTAGGGTTCGGATCTTTAAGACCAAAAAAACAGATAAATATGCAGGCAAATATCACCTTAAAAACGGGTAAATATGACCTAAAAATGACAAAATACGACCAAACATTTAAATTTACTATACATGAGAAGATGCTCACTTATAGGCTACATCATTTATTTTATCTAATAGTGTCGCTTTCACATAGACAGATTGATAAGCTTCCGTGCACTCACTGCACCAATGGGAAATTAAATTTTAATTCGCTTTGTTGAAGTCACTCAAATTTAACATAATTTACGGAAAATAACTCTTTCGTCTGTATTAAAATACTCCTCTCCAAATTCCTTTACGTAACTCTGTAACATCGCAATTAAAAATATATATATATATATATATATATATTGCGGTACTCACTGATCTGCTGTAGATTTAACAGTGATAGAGGGATAAAGGGATTATTTTACGCGGATCAACACAGGCATGTTGCTGCTGGATTGTCGAGATTAAAAGGCGGGTGGAACATTACGTTTAGAGAGTGACAATAATGTATAACTTTAAAATTTGACGAGAATTCTGACCAATTCAGTGAAAATTAGTTCTGTTTTTTACTCCCGTGTATAATAGGAGTATAGTTCTGCGAATAATTATCTCAATTTCTTCTCATTTATAACTTCCAGTGAATTCCCGGTACTATTAAAAGTTACCAGATTTTCCTTCAAAATATGACCATAAATGTTATCGTAATATGACCAAAACTAGGAAAATGACCTGAAGATGCATTTATATGCTATATAAAATACAACCAGAAACGTTTTATTCCGTGTTTAATTCATCTTTACGGCTCAAAAATAAGGCAGGAAAAAAATATGACTAGTCCTTAAGATCCGAACCCTACTTATCACTATCACTTTGACACGAACCCTTAGCAAAGGAAAACAAGATAAAACAAAAAAAATTGAATATATTACAAATGAAGCTTATATGCGATATTTATTAGCTTTGGTTCGTAGCTATGCGAGATGTAATATTCACGAGTTATCGTTAGCAAGTAGACGATTGCTAAGAACCTTATAGACCGATAGACCGTAACTTCAAAATTGCCCTGGATCTTGCCAGTTTAAGCAGAGTTAATAAGCAGTCGAACGAAATAGACATATCTGGGTGTAGTGAAGTTACTGTTCTACAAAACAAAGGCTACATACGAAATTTTCTGCAGTTACGACTACTGAAAAAATGAGTGCGATGTTGGAAAGACCCGACACCTGCACGCCATTAGTCTCTGGAGGCGGTTTCTCATTTGGCAGTGTCTGGTGACGTAATGAGACGGCGCTGATCCGTGTCCTCGCACTCGAGTTGCTCTGCTACAGTCGGCCGTATTGATCGCCACGCCACTCCGCGGCCAGCGGCAGTCTTCTGAACCACACGGCCACAACAGCTGCGGGAGACAGCGCACGTGGGCTGCAACTCCTGAGTACACAGCGCGGCATCAAACCAAAACACGTAAATATTTAACAGTAAAAATAAGGATACGTATCCAACAAGTAACGCCAATAACGGAAAAAGCTGTCTTAATACCCCATACTCGAAAGACTGGTATCGCTGGAACAAATCATTTGACTCAGCTTTACCGTTGCTTGAGTACAGGACCAAATACAGGAACAAGATCTATGTGATGCAAAGGAACACAGTTAGATTTGTTTGCGGAATTTATTAGAATCTATTTATTACGTGTCACAAACATATATACTCGTAGTTACACAATAACAAACATCAAATTATATTGTACCAAAACTTGCAGTTTTCAACGCATTTTCGGAGGCCTCACACGAGACATCTTCCGTGCTGTGGAATGGACACTGGAGAATGTGTCGAACAGTCTGATCTTCTCCGCAGTCGCACTTGATGTTATCGACTCAGCATAGCCACATCTAACTAGATTAACCTTGAACCTGCCCACTGCTGGTCTCAGCGTATTCAGATACTTCCATATCAGCCATCACTTGCCATAGCCAGGAGGTAACACACTTCCCCAATCAAAGGAGAAGAGATGTGTGAGGGGGGGGGGGCCTTAGCTTTCCACAGTTGTTACCTGTCTTTCTCAGTTTCAGTTGTAAGTTCCTTTGAACTTCTTAGGAAACTATTCCTGAACTTTAGTATGCGGTAGATGGCCATTTAATGCATGGATCTTTTTCGTGATACACTTTCTTCCTTTCCTTGTTCGCTGCTGTTTCTGTTCGAACTGACGGTGGTGCTGTTCCTGCGAAACGATGGAGCCATTCGATTGGAGTGAATTTTAATCAGCCTGTTATGATTCTGCAGATGTTAATACCATACAGTACAGGCATAAGTATTATGATGCTAATCACTTGAAGCCCAACCCTGGAAAAACACAGGTTTGTGCATTCCATCTGAGAAACAGAGAAGCCAGAAGGAAGTTGAACATCAACTGGAGGGGGCAACAACTACTACACTGCGATACACCTAAATATCTAAGAGTAAAGCTTGATCGATCTCTCACATTCAAAACCCATTGTGAGGATCTGAAACTTAAAGTATCTGCCCGGAACAACATCATCCGGAAACTTACAAGTACCTCCTGGGGAGCACATCCAAATGTGCTTCGTACATCTGCCCTGGCACTTAGTTTCTCTGCAGCAGAATACTCAGCACCAGTTTGGCAAAACTCTGCACACGCTAAGCAGGTGGATATAGCATTGAATGATACTGGTCGCATTGTAACAGGTTGCCTAAAACCAACTGCTATTAGTAAAATATACCAAATCATGGGTATAGCACCACCTGACATTCGTAGGAAAACAGCGGCAGAGAGGGAGAATAGGAAACAAGAAACAGACCCCAGACACCCTTTGTTTGGACAGGAAAACCTCAACCCACAAGGCTGAAGTCAAGGAAGAGCTTCGTACAATCAACTACAGCCATAACATCTTCTACTGGAGCACGCCGTCTAGAACTATGGCGAAATTCGTTGCCTGAAGAACAGTGGAGGAACATCAAAGAGGCACCTGCTGCGGGATGTAATCAGCCATATGCTATATGGAAGGCTCTAGACAGATTAAGAACTGAAGTGTCCCGATGTAAATATAATATTAAAAAATGGGGGTACACTAATGACAACGATCTATGTGAATGTGGTGAGCTTCAGAACCCACAACATCTTCTGATATGCAGGAATCTCCCTGAAACCTGCAATATTGACGACCTTTACAGGGCAAACGAGAAGGCCATCAAGATTGCGGAATTCTGGTCACATTCTATATAATTGTGTTTATAGTTTAATATTAATTAATTAATGTTATTTGTTTTTTCAACTTGTTATGTCCTGGACACGAGAAATAAATAAATAAAGTACAGGCATAATCTGCAGCCGAATAACACAGTGCTAAAACAGAAGTTCAGATGGTTTCTGATTGGCTATCACACTGGATCCGGCCAGCTTTCTAAGGAGGGTGTTCCTGGTGGAAACTCACAGCGTTTCCTCGTTGTTATGGAATGCCGCAGAGTTCGTAGATTACAATGAGTTACTGATGCACTAAAAGGATGGGAAGGGTGTCACTGAAAGACAGGGCGTCGGTGAAGAGAGTACTTGCTGTGTACTGTGATGATCTGAAATCAACCACGTTTAAAATAATACGTAATGACAGTTCTGCCTGAATATTAATCATGTCATTTTCGCATAATTTGAAAAGGGACATATGCGATATCAGTATAAGCATTTATTCGCGTGAGTATTGAGTCAGTGGTGGTAAGTAGAAGGACGGTTACTGTTCTCTTGACCATGACCAACAAACAACGCGAACAAGTGCCCCTATCCAGTTAAGTACTTTCACAAAGGCATGAAGGTAACTATTATAGTAAAATCCGCTACACGCCTGATGGGGCACCTAGGACGATAATTCTCTGAAGACCACTGAAGAAACTTGTAATTGACTACAGCTAGTGAAGAAACCCGCCAGTGTGAGTGCGCGCGTCGAGGCGCCACTGTCCTGCTTGCGGTTTTTAGGCAGTATCCCAATTTGCACCACATAAACTACATACCTCACAAACAAAAATACACCTAGCACGCAGAACACAAAGTTATACATTTCACTGACAGTTGGCAGCACAAAATTGCTCCTGTAGGTTGAGTACTCCGTGTCTCACAAGTCAAGTTCTAATTCGGGATGGACACGGGTCAATCCTCCACCCCCCCCCCCTCCCCCTTGTTCATGATTCAAACAGGCCGTTGTCTCGTGATCCTTATATGGCCCTATCGAGAGGGGAAAAAATAACTAGTAAAGAGTCATCACAGTGTTTTCTGTAGGTTGGGGGACACGTCACTAATAAATCAGAATATTGTGTTCTAGAGATAAGCAATCGCAATAAATCACAGTGTGCAGAAATAACGCCAGTTCAGAATAAAATTTTACGAAGTCTGGACGTTATACTACAAAGAGTGGGTTCTGCTGACCAGTGGATGAGTGTATAGAGGATATGGGAGGCTGAGTGTTTGACCTACGTAATAGTGGGTTCGAGTTGTGTCCAATGATTTAAATCTGAGGTCAACAAACTTTTTATCCCGTCGATCCCTTCATAGTATGTTTGCCTTCTTATCGATCCCAAAATTAAGTAGTTAATAAAAACATTAAATCTTTTTGGCATTTCTAATCCTAAGCAATAAGGAGATCTGAATAACAACTCAACAAAATAATTTACAGTTCCCATATGTTACAAAACCCATCCAATAACATTAACAGAAAAAGGAGTTATTTTGCACTGTTTTGCACTGTTATTATAATCTCCTAAAAAAAATAACAAAATTATTGATAGATTGAATAAATTTCGAATAAATATCTGCCAAATAGAACAGATTGTTCTTAAACTGTTATAACTTAGACACACCTTACTAAGACACTCTTCAGATGAGGCGCTGCAAATTGCCACCTCTGGACTACCACCTTATCTCAGTGTGCAAAAGTTGAAAATTTTATCATTTACTTCACATAATTTCGCAAACAGAGATGAATTATGAGGATGAGCTTTAATTTTATTTATTGACCTGTTTCTTATTGGAACATTCCTTTTTTTTCCTAGATAGTTTAATTGATCCTCTGTACAATTAATCGTCCCCCGTGTATTAATCGACTCCTGGAGTACTTTTATCGACTCCAAGTGGTCTGTATCGGTCACTTTGGGGACCCCTGATCTAAATCGTTGTATATTTGGCTTTTCTGTATGGCCAAAGACACTAGAGAGTGTCTATCTGGGACGATGTCTTTGGCGACCGACATCCCTTCCCTAGAAACGACGCACTGCGGTAAGAACGGCGGTGCAGACTGCACTTCTGTCTGGTGGTTCAAGACTTGGGGCAGAACTAATTTTGCTCAAAGACTACTGATCAACTTTTTAGAGTCATAACTGATGTCCGAAACTTTCTGTCTTATAGAGTTTGAACGAAGTTGACGTTAAACTCCAGGTCCGCGGTTCAACATCAACACGCTGAGGCAGTTTCCTCAGACGCTCATGCCGTGACGGATTAAGGGCCAATCACTGCAGACACTTCAGCAAATTACATCATAAACTGGTAATATCCGCCAAAGAACCCTGCAACAAAGTTTATTTTCAGGTCTCGTCGATGTTGAAATCATTAGAGGCAATAAAGGCTTGTGGGCAAGGAACAAGAAAGAATTCGGGCTTTTTTAAGGAGCTATTCTGGCATTTATCTGGAGTGATTTGGGGAAACCATGGAAAACCCAAAACTGGATGGCCGGACGGAGATTCAAGCCCGCTTCTTCTCGCCTGCAGGCCAGAGCGTTACCTCTCACCCCCCACGCTCGGTTCAAGTATTCTCTCCATCCGTAACGAATATTATTGTCTAACGTCGACAGTATTGACTCGGGCCACTGGGTTTCACTAACAGTCACTTTTCGTTGATTAGTTATGATCTCATAAAATTAAGATTATGTCTCGTGGTCGTTTTAAATAACACAACTTTATGTGCATTGTCAACATTTTAAGTTGTTCTAACTCCCCAGAAAATGTTTCATTCTGTTTCCAAGATAGTTTGTACACTCAGCGTTGATGTTTCTAAATAATCAATTAATTTAGTAGAAAGGTATCTCTCTCATTACGCCAATGGTAATTGAAATTACGAGGGGCAGTCAAAAAGTTCCCGGAATTTCATTGTAACCGTTTATTAAGAAAAGATAAGTACACATTTACAAAATCTCCTTCAAAGAAGGCTTCTTCTGAACACACACATTTGCTACACCGCTCCTGCCATTGCTGGAAACAACGATGAAAATCCTGTTTTGGTATCTTCCGAAATACAGCCGTCGCTTTAGTCTTGATGCCTTCTACGGTGGCAAAACGGTTACCTTTGAGGCACATTTTCATCTTGGGAAAGAGCCAGTAATCCGATGGCGTCCCGGCAAATGGCAAGGAGGATAGTCACTGTACCACGACAATGCTCCCTCCCACACATTGATTGTTGTGCAGACATGGCTTGCAGAAAAGAACAATCCAGTCCTCCACCAGCCTCCCTACTCACCGGATTTAGCGCCATCGGATTTCTGGTTCTTTCCCACGATGAAAATGGGCCTCAAAGGTGACCGTTTTGCCACCGTAGAAGACATCAAAACCAAAGCGACGGCTGTACTTCGGAAGATACCAAAACAAGATTTTCATCGTTGTTTCCAGCAACGGCAGGAGCGGTGGAGCAAGTGTGAGTGTTCAGAAGGAGCCTTCTTTGAAGGAGGTTAGGTAAATGTGTATTTATCTTTTGTTAATAAAGAGTTGTAATGAAATTCCGGGAACTTTCTGCCTGCCCCTCGTATTAACGAATATTACTAACAAAATAAGCAACACCCCAAGTTCTCTTAGGTACCTTACGTGCGCTATATAGACAACGGTGGAAATGTGACCCTTAGCCACCTTCTGATTTCCTCAGAATACGGTATAAAAATATATATGGTTACGTCACGCTGTTCAAAGAAGCACGACAGTTTAAGTTGTTTTCACATTGATCTGTTCATTCGCGTATCACAGACACATTCAGAGGATGAAGTTAGTTGCGGCACTGGACTAATATTTGAGTATCGAGGCCGGAATCGAATCTGACACTCACCTAGCAGTTTAGTATTATCTTCGCGCGTTATGCACTTTAGACACTGTGGGTCAGAACAGAATTTGTTCGGTACATTCCTTGTCATGTTCTTCCTAATCCTATGTGACCTCGTTCATTTCTACGAACCCATTAGCAGTTGCTTACTTCCCTTTCACTGTGCACAGCTGATTAGTCAGCCTCGCGTGCATCAGATGTGTCTCTCTCTTATCTCTGCAAAATTGTGAATTAAACATCAGAATCTATCGGCTTACACGCTATACGGGAGCCGTAATTAGTAAACTCCTGCCCCGGATCGTACTGTGAGCTGCAGAAGACTGATAAACATCAAAAATCAAATCGACGCTGAAGGTCGTTTAACTCGTCGCGGAATCAATCACAGCGGAATTAGCTCCGCGAACGAGATATGTCACAGTCCCTTGTTTGAAACGTACCAACTCTGCAATGTTTATCAAAAATTGAATCAGTGGCCTGCAGGGGATTAACCTGTATGGACACAGCGGGAAACGTGACCTCCCCGTGCAAGCTATACACGTGCTGATGGTTACAGCCAGATCTGGAAATTACTTCATTTTCCCTAAGATTACTTGCAAATACAGAACATCAAATCATATTATGCTATCAGATTAACACTTGTGGTGGGATGGAGAAGTGAGTGAGGGGGGGGGGGGGATTTTATAAATTATTATATTTTATAAAATTAAAAATTTAATAAATCAATTATTAATTATTGATTGGCAAGGATCATACGCCGGGTCGTAAAGACACCTGACACAGATATTTTATTAAGTTCAATAGGCTGCTACACCGCTAGGCACATTTACATTTAATATTAATATAAATTAATGCAATGTCAAGCAAGCCTAGACGTTACAATTGGCCGATTTACTCAAGCAAACAATTATATGAACTTTACTTTACTTGCAAATATTCTGACGAAGTTACAGTTAGTGAGCGGGAACAAATGTTCACAATACGCTACTACAAGAAAACAATCATCAATCAAAAAGAATACATGAAATGAACATGCATCTCGGGCACCATCAAATAACAAGTAGAAAAAACAAGGAACTCGCGATATGCAAAGGTTCCTACAATGTTCAACAAAATGCCGGCTAGCTCAGGGTCAAAATTAGCTCAAAGAACACAAGTCTCTTTCTCAAGTCGCTTACGGGTCATTCGCAGTCTCATAAGAACTCAACGATGCAAGACCTGGCGTTTACACTTTACCTAGTGTAGGCAGCAACACTGAAGTTCGTCACGCTATCAGCCCAGCGTGATAGAAAAATCACCAGCCAGTGATCATAGGCAGGTCACTGTACTGACCAAGCACAACAGTTCTGGCCTGGCAATAAGTCAGCTCGACCGCACTGGATCGCGGTCTGGCCAGAAGTCAGAATCGACCGCACTGGATCGCGGTCTGACCAGAAGTCTCGACTGCTCTCGCCCGTGGTCCGGGCAGAAGTCACAATCGACTGCTCTGCCCCGTGGTCTGGGCAGAAGTAACTTCCTTCTCTCCGGAAGGCGATGGCGTCCCTCTCCCGCGCAGGAACATGGCGGGCAGAAAGAAATACACCCTGTATTAACATGTGTAGACCCCTACCGATCATTTCATAGGCAGGTTGGAAATCACGTGGTATCGATGCACACTCAGATTCGCGGCATTTCGCTAGCGTCCCTCTTCCGCGTCCATGCTTGTTGACGCAGGGGGGGGAGGAAGGTTGACCTTCGCCTGTTTGCTGCAGGAACCGTTTGGGGTGACTGACTGGCCTTGGGGTGGCGACAGCGAGGCGGGCTATTGTCCGTTCACTGGGATTTTACCGTTTCACTTCCCGTCCCGAGCCTCCGATATGCGGCCCTTCGCTTAAAACAAAATCCTATGCTCACACATTTTCTGAGCCTTTTCAAAGGAAATACCCTTGCATATTCATATAATTATATACAATTTTGGGCTGCCCGAGATCAATATTAATAAATTTTAATCTGAATAAATTAAAATAAATCATAACTTAATAAAAATAAAAATTGTAGCGTGGCGTGATAACGTCACGTTACACACTTTAATTATGTAGTTGTGCCTTGATTTCTACACAGCACTGCTGGTAATAGTTCTATCGTGATAATTAAAAGGAGTCATTATCATTGTATAACTTGACTTGTACTCCTTTTACAGACGGGATAAAATGCGAATTGATTTATACTAATAGGTTCAATGTTGAATTGTTAGGAAAAAAATACTCAGCACTAACTTGTAATGTTCATACATATATTCAGATGATAGACATGAATTTATAGTAAAAAGAAATTGATAGCAAGAAATTGTGAAAATTGTGACTTATACTTCTTGTACTTATCACGCTGGAATTAATACAGCTCATCGAATCTATTCGTTTATTTTTTTTTAATATCACAATGAACAAGGATTATTTCCATTAATTACCTAAGGTGTTTTCGTAAATCTGCAACCGCCTCCCCACCGTGATGAGATCTTTTGGGATCCTCTCTCCTCCGCCGCCCCTCACCCAACATGATATCAACCTTGTAATTTTGAAGACCTTTAAAAATAAAAAAAACTCTGCTATTGATTGAAGGGCGCCAATATGAAATAAAAAGTTGACATGAGATTTTTATCCACCCTCCCTCCTCCTGGCGAGATTTGGTGAGATTTCGCCAGAATCCACCCCCCCCCCAAATATTTGAGTTCACGTAATTAATGGACGCCCCCTAACAAGAAAAATACTGTAAATAAAATTAAAATACATTTACATTACTTTCATTTACTTTTCTGCATAAGGTCGTCCTGGGCGTGGCTTATCACGCACATTAACCCGCCCGCCCTAGAACACCGCTTTCGAACTTTCCCTTCATTCATAGCATTGACAACATATACTTCACAAATCTGACGCTTAATTTCCACTACTGCCAAGTATCTTGCACTCAGGAATCGAATTACAGGTCGGATCCCACAGTCGACTCGCGAATCAATTTTCTCAAGTATTATAAACTTCTACAGCTCATCACACAGACGATACGTCTAAGCGCGCGCAAAGCATGCCGGGAGCAGACGCGCATGCGCACTGCGGGGATGGCGCGTCATTCTCACTCTCATTCTCAAACGGACCTTAATCAAATAATAACCCTCCTAACAATGGGATCAGCATTCCCTCAGTCCCTCAGGTTACACTTGTAGTAAGTGTCAGACAAGTCCTCACGTGTTACTGCAATTTCAAAATTTATCAAAACCTTCCACTTATTGTCACGCGATATTTTGGGAAAACTAGTCATTATCATGTAAAAATATAAACAGAATACGAGCATGTTCTTTATTCATAGCTCTTCACAAATCTGTCGACATTAATACGTTATTAAATAATATAATTTTATCATCTTCTTAATACGTAATGTACAACATAAAACAAACCGGTGGGTGAGCGGTTAACGTTCTGACCTCGCATTCCCCGTTCGGGCAACCAGATTTGGATTTTCCATGATGTCCACAAATCATTCCAGGCGCATGCCGGGATGCTTCATTCAAAAGGCCATTGCCGAATTCCTTCCCGTTCCCTTTCCCCAGTCCCATACCGCCTCTAATGAACTCGACGTTGACGATGCATAAATCCATAGTAAAAAAAAAAATACAGCAACATATATTAAATGGATTCTGCGGTCTTGTAACAAAAAGGAGGCAATTGTCGATGAGTACAGAGCAGTCGTTCCAGGCAACATGACACATGACATCGGGCCAGCATATTACGTCGCTCGTAGATTAATCAGTTCTAGATTGTGGGACATATGCCTTTTTATCTGTAGACCTACGAATCTTTTCAAAAAATTAGGAATTTTAAATTTATCTACGGTTTTTTTGCCTCTTTTTATTACTTATTGTGCTTTCCTTATATTCGTATACTCGTTAAAATCGCAGCGTATAGTGATACTGAGTCATTGTCAGTAATTATGAATCATTTCCTTGCAACCGTTGACGTAAACCAACGATTGAAAACAAATAAAGCTCCTATTTTGTATGATAATAGATTAAATTCAAACTTAAAAGACTGTAATACAGAACTATCGGCGCAGTCTTTATGCACAGTGTGTATTTTGCTCACAATTTAAAATTGCAATATCAAAATCTTGTAACGAACGCGTCTTGTGATCGCTAGTTACATTAATAAAGTATATGTTTATTATTTAAAATGTGGAATATTTTAGTGGGCATTTGGGCGCAGTGTACAAGTGTGGAGCGGCAGATCTGAAGAATGCCAGCAGGCCGGTTCCTCGAATTAGCGAGGGGAGTGTGTCCCTGAGAGGGGAATTGTGCTAGCCAGGTAGATAAAGAGGGTGATCTGTGGAAATTTCTGTTTTCATGTGGCACACGGAGGAACATTCGGTGCCGGCCGGCAAGCACGATCGGCCGATGTACACTGTCTGTGCGTTAATTGAACTGTGCTGCCTGGAACGGGACATCAGCCACTTTGTTTGAGCGGATGTGCTCAGGCAAAGGATGTCCTGAGGAACTGTGCCACACTGTTCCGTAGCAGAGCAGAAAACTTCATCCAGTGTGTGTGGCCGACATTAAAATTCGGTAATTATATATCGCCATATGAAGGACATTGTGCTAGCTATTAGTGCAAGTTCATAGCATTGCCCAGCTACGACCCTGCAGATAAGAACTCTCATAGCCCGGAGCAATTATTTCTTTCAGAAGTGAACAGTCAAAATGTTGAATGTTGAATTTTGTGTATTTTATATACAATACCCTGGCGCCCACAGAAGGACAACTGATTAATTTTAACTAATTTGTTGTATATGTCATGTCAGTAATTGAAATAAAACCATTTGTGATTTCTCATATAAAGTATTCACGCAAGTTCTACCTTTCATGATCATTCAATAAAATAAAAACTTTAATTACGATTTTAAATCAGGTAATGAGGTCAGAACGTTACAAGCTGTTGCATACAATACAACCAGTAAAAGAAAACGTAACTATTTCTGAAGTTATGGATCTAGAGGAGACAGAAGAAGAAACTGAAAATTCCAACTCCGACCGAACTAGTGTTGGTAGTACTGATGCTA
>JARYHS010009186.1:240632798-240661136 GCA_031002005.1 Vandiemenella viatica
TTGAATTATTTATGTTATTCCAAACAAAGAATAACGCAGGTAATTTCACGCCTTGTTAAATAATGCGCATTTATCCCCAGTATTTAATAAATCCCAATGCTGTAAAGATCATGAAGTAATAGTGTCAAAAACAACTAACAGCATTGTAGAAAACGGGAAAAACGGTATTTAAGAACTCCCTGTCTTTAAGCCCATCTAAATTAACTTTAATTACTTATACCAGTTATAAAAGAATTTATTTTTGTCCTACGATAATAATCTGGATGTAAATTTTTTAGTGACAATGGTCATTTAATTTGTTGCGGTGCTATTATTTAGTTCTACGCGATTAACTCTCATTTATTTATATAGTGCATAATCATTATCGTCCACCTACAAAGAGAGCAAAAATTCCTCTTGTAAAAAATTTCTTTCTGAAACGCGATGATCGTTCTACTGTGAAATAATTATTTTGGACACATGTGTGTCTTTTGAAAAGGGACAGATGATATGATTTCGGCGCGGCTTGAAACCTGTGTAGATTTTCGTCAGTTTCTGCCGCCGCAAATCTTTCATGCTTACGTTGGCTATTAGTTACGAAACATTGGGTAGTTTCGCAGATCTTTTTCGTATTTCCTGACGCAGTTAGGAAAGAATCATGGATACCTTAATACTCATAAGCAATGTGCAGTTTTTGATACGCTTAAAAAGAAAATACAAGTAATGATAAATTTCAAAATTTAAAAAAAAAAAAATAATAAGAACTACTTGGATTTGAACTCGGAACCGCTCGCTCAGCAGCCCGGAACGCTAACCATAGGACCACTGGACGCTCGGTGCTACTTTCCTCGTATAGGTGTATACAACGCAGCGAAGTAAGACTGTTTCATTCAATCCATCTTGGAGAGAGACAGTTCCGAAATAATTTCTTGTTTCTGTTTTTTCGTAGTACTAAAAATTCTACCTAATGGAACATGATTATCCCTTGGTTTGTGGACTGACCAGATATATGAGTGAAATATTATCCGAAGGAATTATCAAAATGAGTATAACAATCTTATCGTTATAGTTTTTATGGTAATCAACCGTAGTAATATATAGCATTGAGCCTGTTTCCTGCCTCACTTTAATGCAACCCCCTTAATTACAACTTGTGGGATACGTTTCAAGATCTGAATTTTGGTAAAGTATTATAGAAATATAATGGAAGGTTGATGAACTGTTCTGCCAATAAGAATCGTCAGTGGGAGGAGCTTAATTCCTACCTGTTAGCCAATTGTTTCCTGCATTGACTTAAGGAAATGAAAAATCTGCAGTATAGATGGCTCTGAATAAAATATCCACCAATGAAATTGCGAGGAGGCGGAGCCAGTATTGCGTTCCTGTTGCCTGGGATGACATTGATGCCAGATTGTGCAAAATAAGAGTGATAGAATATTTCAGCAGCGGCCAAAAGTAATGTCAAAGACTGTACGTTCCAGGATGCATAGAAAAACATTTTATCTAACAAAACAGTAACTGTAGGAGAAATGAAAGTAAGAGAATTTTACTATAAATAAATGATCTAGGCCTCAGTACCAATTCCTCTACAATAATTATTCCGAGTAGTCATAGGGCTGCGCATTCCGTCCCTGTCGTAGCCACCTTAACCTAACCCGGCAATCCTACCGGGTACAGGGGACCTACAGTTTAACGTGAAATCCGAACCACTGAAGCGTTCTGGCGTACTTCACTGTGCCAGAGGTGAAGGTCGGTTTAAGACGTTTGAAAAAATCCCCCCATAGACAGGGATTCAAACCGGAAACCTTTCGATCGCCAGTCAGACGCCTTAACCACTGAGCCACCAGATCGCTTTCCAATTCCCCTTAAACAAGTTGAACTTTTGAATAAAGTACAAAATGAACAGGTGCTGCAATTGATACCGGAGGAAAAACTAATTTGTGGAAGAATCTTAAGGCAGACGGAGAGAAGGAGTAAGGAGATTAGTATATAGGTCGTATCTTACGTATTTGTAAAGATAGGAAGGTTGAAGATTGAATCTAACCTCGTGAGAGCCTGACGACATACCTGGAGGAAGAGGGATCTTTCTTGTTACGAATTAAATGATCGAGAGACGCATCATGGAAAGATGAAAATTGAATGATAATGTTCAGGGTTGGTATTCTGGAGGATGCGGGTTTTTTCGGTTTTCAACAGTTTCCCGAAATAACTCAAGATCGATGCTGATATCGCTCTTTCATTCAGGCCAAGCTCGATTAACTCCTGCTTTATCTAAACTGGCTCAAATGACCCCTACGTCAACGAACCCCCATTAAAACAAGTTAAACGAGCTCTACCATGTTCAGACATTACCTGCTCTAATACAGCTAAAATTATTAAGGACTTTGCGACACATGTCCTCGGTCCAAAAATAGTGAATTGCATAATAAGTATCTAGCAGAGCCTGTTCTAAGAGGAGAGATCCGTAAGCCGTGAAACTGAGTCTCTAGTTATTGCTAGCGGCGGCAACGTACTTTCTTCTTCTTCTGGTCCCTATCCGTTCCGGATGTCGGCAAACCGTCTTGGCTGTCTCGTCTCTGCTGGTTGATGCTCGGATTAACTCCGTAGTTGTCTTGGAGGTCCATATTCTTAGATTTTTTAACCAGGAAGTTCATCTTCTACCAGCACTTCTCTTTCCTGCTATTTTCCCCTGGAGAACTGACTGCAGGAGTTCATAGCGGCTATTATTCCTCATGATGTGGCCAAGGTACTGAAGCTTTCGCGTTTTTATGGTGGTCAGTATTTCCATGTCTTTTTTCATTTTGCGGAGCACTTCAGCATTTGTGGTGTGGTCTGTCCATGGTATTCTCAACATTCTTCGATAAAGCCACATTTCAAAAGATTCTAGCCCTTTACAGATAGTTTCTGTTAATGTCCACGTTTCAACGCCATACAGGACAGAGAACACATAGCAGCGCAGGAGTCTCATCTTCGTGGTAACTGATAAATTACGACTTTTAAAAAGGTTATTCATTTTATTGAAAGTAGCCCTGGCTTTACCAATACGTGACTTTATTTCATCAGATGGATCCCACTGGTTGTTTACTGCGGTGCCAAGGTACATATACCTTGATACACATTCAATGATCTTCTGGTTAATCATAATATGGCATTGGGAGTTGTTGTTTTTGCAAATGACCATTACTTTTGTCTTATTTATATTAATGTCAAGTCCGTATTCGTGGCTGCATTGTGATACTCTATCTATAAGATATTGTAAGATTTCTTGACTGTCAGCAAAAATGACTGTGTCATCTGCGTAGCGAATGTTGTTTATCCAGTTTCCATTCAACAGCACTCCCATCTCCACATCACTCAACTCCCTAAAGATATATTCTGAATAGATATTAAATAATTAGGGGGACAGGAAACAATCTTGTCTTACACCACGAAGAATTTTTACTTCATCCGTATTTTTTCCCTTCAGTCTCATATGAGCAGACTGGTTCCAGTACAGGTTAACAATAATTCTGAGGTCTTTATCATCCAATCCAATACTTTTTAAAATTTCTATCATTTTCTGATGCTTTACCCTGTCAAAGGGCTTCTGATAATCTATAAAACAAGCATAGACATCACAATTTATATCTCTGCAGCGTTGAAATAGTACTTTACTGACCAGCAAACCGAAAAGCGACTGACCTTCACTTACGGCTTTTTGGATCGTCGAAGTTGAGGTCGTTAGAGCCTAGAGAGAATTGCGAAAGAATTCAGCCATGGCCTTTTGAAGGAACCATTCCAATATGTGGGTGGAGTGATATCGCCAAATCATAGAAAATCAAAGCCGAATGTCAAAAATTAGGTAGATGTACAGTCCCTTGATCCTTTGGTGACGTTTTTCGAGATACAATATCCTGAGAGCCAAGCGAGATATCGAAAAATTTTGTTCTTATTGTCTCATCGAGTTATAAAAGAATATATCATTAAATTTGTCTATGGTGAAAATTTTCTTATGAACCAGATAACATGTTAACATAACCAAACCAAGCGTCGAGGCTGAACAGTTAACGTTCCGGCCTCGCATTCGGGAGGACGCCAGTTCGAATCCTCGTCCGGGCATAACAATTTGGGATTTCCATGGTTTTCCCAAAAATCACTCCAGCAAATGCCGGGATGCTTCCTTCAAAAGGCAATGGCCGAATTCTTTCCCGTTTCTTGTTCCCAGTCCCATCCCGGCTCTAATGACCTCGATGTCGACGAAGCGTAAAGCCATAAGTAACAAACATAACAAACTCATCTTTGAGATACAATATCTCGAGAACTAAGCGAGATATCAAAAAAATGTACTATACACTTTCGATTCGTCTCGTCGAGTTATTATTATTATTAATTTAACTACGATGGAGCACATGGTCAGGTGGCAATTTCCTTTAATCAAGTTGCCCCCTTTTTAATTATCTTATATTATTTGAATGATAAATTCCTCCCCCATCTACTTTTGAAGAGAGAAGTTGAAAATATATATTATTGCTACTAAAGAAAAAGGAAATTTCTGTTAGGCGATCATAAGAATCCATCGAGTGTTTCTGGTAGTTCAGTGGTCAAGGCGCTAACTTTCAAATATTCGCTGCTCCGATCCCGGGATTTTGAGAGTTGTGTTTGATTATATGAGCTGTGCCAGGCCGCTCCGTGGTTCGGATTCCACGTTCCCAGAGGAAAGTAGCTGGCCGTCCTACCTCTGACACTATGACTTTAGTATGCCTCCTTCGGGAGGATCCAACCAACCTTCGGATTGTGGACTAACATAAGTTTAAGAATCGATCATCAAATTGCAACGCCACAGTTATCGTAGGATGCCCAAGCCGAAATATGCAAGGCCTGACCAGGAATTGAAGCCACCTCCTCCCGAATGTAAGGCCTAGGCGTTAATCACTCACGCATAATGCTCAATGGTTAAACTGATCTGTGTATATAAATATACAGGTATATGTCGTCAGAGGTGTGTCCGATAAATTTTTTAACCCTAGAGTGAATACGTTTGGTGCTGTAATTTGTAGGAATTATATTTAGCTGAAGTGCTAATGAGATGTTGAGTGGTACTGACCTGCCTCCCACAAGCAGCGATGTTCCGTCTCGCAGCACCCTCAGGAAGTAGTCGGGGTAGGTCTCGTTTCCTGCGAACCGGAACACCTCCTCGGCTCCTGCGGGGAAACAAACACGAGTCAGGACATACTCAGGAATAAAGCACCCAGCCAAGTCAAACCCGAATACCAGCTGCAACACGAATAAACAGTATAGAGGAAACTACCATGTGGGCTCGTCTGTTATTTCTTATTGTTTTGACTGCTGAAGAACTTCTTGAGAATTATTACGCCGATATTAACGAACCAACTGCCATTCCACAACAGAATTATCAATCTTTCATGTGTATAGGTCTATTAATTTCCATAAAATATCAATTTCTTTTATGAAATCGTAAATTTCACAGGTGTTTACAAAGTTTTGCCCAATTTTTAAAACGATTTTTTTGTAAGTTTACCCAAAAAAATCTCCTCAATTTTTTTAAAAAAGATTTAATGAGTTTCCTTTATAAATTTATATAAATTTTGACTGTGAACCGTCTGAAAATTATATGATAAAAAGTTTCAAATTCAAGAGTTGCTCAGTAGAGTCAAATGAAGTGAATATTAAAAGCAAACCATACTTCCATCAATCTTTAGATTTCAGCTGCCTTAATTAAAATTTGTTTCCTCATATGAGATGTTCTAATAACCGTTTAACATGCCAACCTACGAACCTTATGAGGTAAACGTCTTATGTGTAACTATAAATAATTAGCAAGCAATTATTGAATTAGTATCAATTATATCAGTATTTCAGTAATCAGAGGATTGACGGCTCACTATAGGAATAAACACTATGGAAAGGGTTTTTAGTTTATGAAAATCTTTGGCTGGTTGGAACATGCGTGTAATTTCAGTTAACATATGAGGTTAATATGGCGAGAAAAAGATTGATTTTGGTAGCAGTGTAACACGTTAGCACGTATGAATACTGGCTGTAAAAGGCTTAGGGTCTATACATATTTTGTGTATAATTTCAGCTGAAAGACAAAGGCTGAAACGTTAATTTAAGCTGATGAAATAGTGGAATGGCAACAGATAACAGTCAAAGCAATCTGTAAAGATATATGTGTTTATTTCTGCTCAATAAATTCGAGCAGTGAACCAGTATGTTTTTATTTCACGTATTTGTACAGCTGGAACTCGATTTAAAGTAAATTTTGCTTGTGGAATGGATATTTTAATTACAGATTCAACAACATTCGTTTTTGATGCAACGGGTGAGCTGTCTTTTGACGTTTTGACGCATTCAGATGGGCTCAACTCGGTCAGATGCATAATACGAGAGCCTAACAGCCTGTTCAAACACTACAAACAATAATTCTGGAGTATTCAAAATCACTTCGAAGCTAGACTATATTCAAACTCTTCGACTTGTTTATCTATATAACTAAAGTTACAGATTTGAAAGATCGTGTGAATGATGTTACAAACGATTAAGACTGATAAGGAAGTATCCAGTTCAGAAGTAAAACACAAATTTACTATACTAAGGAAGAAAGATCCTTAATATGAGTGTCTGTGATGATAAAAAAAAAACTATAAATAACTTATTGAATATTGGGAACAAGAAAATGACAGTATAGTTGTAATGGTCGTGTAAATGAGGAACAATATTGGTGCTGACAGCAGTTTATGCACCACACGAAGACGGGAATATTACAGAGCAGTGGTTCGCAACCCATGGGCAGGTGGCCCGCAGGAATATCATGTGGTTAATAAATATTACGAGTCTGTCGAATAAATAATTAACTTTTAATAGTTCACTTCCAATCACATAACTGAGTTTCAGTATGAATTTAAAATACGCTTTTAGATCGATCATGTTGTAACGATGCAATAAAATATATTCCAAATGTTAGTGATAGTTAAAAAAAATAGGCTCATATAAGTTAGTGGTCCTTAGAATTATTTTTTAAGTTTTACTGGTCTTCAGATTGAAAAATCTTGAGAAACGCTGCAATAGAGGAAGATAAAATTTATGAATATTTCAGCGCGTCACTAGACCGGAAGAAAATATTTTTCACGTGTGATATAAATGGTGGAATAGGTGTGACCGACATTACATCCCGCTGTAGTAGGTTTTTAAATTAAATGACCTAGTAGTTTGAAGATACGGAGATGGAACTGTAAAATACAATGGAGACATTGTGGGACGCCTTTATCTATTTATGACAGCAACAAGCTTGGAAACAACAAACGGAGGGTTCAAACAGTTATTCACCGACATACGTGAACCCAAGCAAGTCGCAATACTAGAGAGAACAGAAATCCAGATTGTAACTGGCTACCTGTGTGCCATTGTATTGTATCAGAACAAGATCTTATTTTTAGACATTTCATATCATTAAAATTGTTAAAAGTTTTAAAATAATTTATTTAATCATTTTAAGTCAATTTGATACATTTTCCTTTAGTATTTGCTACCTACCAAAATAGAAATCGCAATATGTTTATTTTCCGAATTACGTATGGTCAAGGTCTCGCACGCGTTTCTAGAATGTTCCATCAGGTTTCATAAGCCGCCGCTTAGCGTGCAAACAGTTTAGTTGAAATAGAATACCTACTTAGTTAGTTCGGAAAGCATATCGACTCTTATAATAAAACAATCATTATGCACACGACTCATTAAAGCCGCTACACGTCCAACTTAGAAGCCTTTAAGACTAAGTAATTCTGTGCTTTGAAATGATCTCTGGAGACAAATTGCTCGATGATTTTAAGAAATCATTAATAAATGAAAACGTTAAGCTTAACGCGGTTCTAGTTGGCCCAAACGAACATACAGACATACATACAAATGACTCGTCAATTGTAGTCATGTTCTACATACCACTAAATTGCTGTTGACAAGACTTAAGATTAAGTCGAAGAACAACACCAGTCAAGACAACGATAAAAAATAATAATAATAGGTAGTGGGCAAAAGTTGCTTCATTTTGTTTCTGAGACGTTTCGGAAAGACGTCATCAGTTTCTTCAGTATGTTTCATATATATCATGGATATTAAGCTTTAAAGCGAATCCTTTTGATGGAACTTTGGTATTCTCAGATAATGTACCATGCGAAGAGACTCTCGGGTCCAGTACCAAACAAAGCGAGGTGACTGTCCATATGATTCGTCGAAATGACACTAGAATCGAGACCTACCTAAGAGATAACAGCTGTAATCTTTGAACGTCATACTGTCTGCGGTCAAGGACATCTCACTTCAGCCCTGCGTGCGTCGTTTGTTACGGCGCGTCATAGTTCCACGTGATGATAACATCTGGTAAAAGAGAACCAATACCTCAGAAACGTATTTAAATCGTCGTAAATTTCCTAAGACCAGGACACAAAGATCTCAAACAACAGGATTCTTAATCGCATACAGAAGTAAAAAGCAACTACTACTTCAGTGGGAAAATTCTATCATCTAACTTTAACATTTTTATTATGTTGGTGTCCTGTTCAAACAAAACATTCTACTTTTAAAAAAACATAAAGTGGTTGTGATGATACCGAGCAACATTTGTTAACAAACATGGAGTATTTCTAAAAACAAAATAATAAAAGAGTACTAGTAATAATATGCAATAGGTATGAAAAAGATCAGGAAGGCTCTCATAAATATGTCGCAAAAACATTACTGACTGCATTTTCAGACAAAAGTTCAACCAAACCACGTATGTCGATGTTACGTAAATAAAAATATTAAAAAAATTCCTGCTTTGGGGGGGGGGGAGGAAGGCATCCTTATTTCTTTTCAGTATTTATCCATGATTTGTTTTGCGATCAATAAAACACATAATCGAACCAAAAACGGCAGAGTTACGATGCGGTGATAAATTATAAAGATTTAATTTTTGACATTTTGGTATGGAACGCTAAAAAATTGATGACATATTATGAGAGGCTTAAGATCCACCATCGGAGTAAAAATAAAGATCTCATGGTAGAGACACGTGCAAAGTGGTTGAAACATCCATCAAAAGATGTTTCCGTTTTTATATATCGTCAATTTCCATTAGCTAATGTCTAGATAAAACTAACTGCGAACCCTATTTCGGCAAATACATGGAATTTGAATTCCCAACGAGACAATTTAACGAGTTAAATGGTAGTTGAAACTTCTCATCTACGATATTTATAGCTACAGGTTCGTTATTTTCACCGCCCGCAAACTACGATGCAACTTTTGCGTTCACTTCGATAATTTTCAAATGTTCAAATGAAACTTAAATGGCCGAACAGTCGGAGGCCGCAGCTGACAGTAATTTAAGAGCAGCAGAGTACACAATTAACTGGCATGTTAATTAAGGGCTACAACGCGCTTCGAGTCGACAGGTAACTGTTGTTTGTTGCAAATAACAGGGAATCTTTGGGCGCTGGACCGACCGCCGGTGGCTGCGCAATCTAACAGCTTGTCAGCCGCCGAGCGAACAAAAGCGACATCAAACGACGGCTGACCTCATCGGAACGTCGATATTACGGCCCCCCGAGGCGACACGTCTGAATTTTCCCTCCGTGGATATCGAGATCGACACGCCATGATGGCGCCCAGTAACTGGCCCCCAAGGTCACACACAGCGGTAACAGTGACGCAGATCACAGTATCGTATCACCCACTACGCTTGCCGTTTAGTGAGGTATCATCTCTCCACTTTGGTAACATCAAATTAAAGAAAGATATTTTTAGGAATTCGATCAGTAAAGAGCAAAACAATCGTCGTTTCTAAAAGGTGTTTTTTTTTTTGTTTTTTTTTCATGACGAGCCACATTTCTACCCAACCGAAATCGATAAATGAGGTAAAATTTTAAGTACAGTTCGGCCCTTTATGGCAGCAAAATCAGTCGTGATCGTTTTACACACACACCAGTTGCAATTAAGAAAACGTTTTGGCCGCCACTCTACCGAAATAGAGAATATTTTGGGTCATGAAGGGGTATACTACAGGTTATATTACCATATTGAAACACAAGTTGATGGTTTCCTAGTTACAATGTTTAATTACGTTAAAAATCAACTATGAAGGTTACCCCGATACCATGCCAAACGTTTAACCGTGTCGAACATCAGACAACTTTTTTCCGTGCTGTTGCAGGTAAGGACCATCCACGCGGGAACTGTTCACAAGTTTCTCCGCACACCTTACAACCACACTACTTTCAAGATCACGTTGCGCTGCAGTACCTTTTTTTCCTCTCTCTCTCTCTCTCTTTTTTTCACAGATATTCTTCTTCAGCCAGCGCTATCGATGGTCGATATATCGATAGTCGAAATATCGATATGAGAGGCTTTCTACGTTACACCTTAAAGGGCAAAAGTATGAACTATCAAGCTCACGACTATGAGACAGTTCAGAGTCAAGCCGGTAGGCTTCGCTGCAGTCGATAGGGATTGATAGCGTTACCTCTGAACAGCAGAACCACATATATCTGATATATTGGTAACTGTGTGTGTGTTTTCAGCTTAGTTGTATTCTAGTGAGGTCTGTGACAGTTCGGCTTCCGGGAAGGCGTAGCCTCAAGTGTTTACGTCAAAGTGCAGGGCTGCAGGATGGCACATTTCAGGTGAAATCAGAGAAAGATATTGCTACAAATCAGCCGGTTCTTCTTTTAATCTACTACAAACCACCGAACTCGCTAATCATACTATTTTATCAACGAAATTTCGCAGCCTTTGATACGGATTTCGCTATTCCTGCTGTAGAGTTCACCTTGGATCTGTGCGGCAGCTTGCCCATGCAGGGTGAGGCTGCGCCATACTGGATATGGACATAAGGGTTCTGGGATAGGATAAACTATCATTATGCTACGAATTTAAGACGATATTTCCCGTTGAGCACATAAAGGTGAGGATGTTCGAGAAATTACTTACCTCCGTGTATAAAATACTGGGAGAATATACGCAAAAGCAAGCTAAAAGTCGTTAAGAGTAATTGTGACAGAAACAGTAGATTAAATATAAATATAAGATCAGATGTAGAAGAACGAGAATTTTGTTATTTAGAAAATAAAATTAAAGCTGGTGGATAAACAAAAACAAAAGAAGACTTTTAATTTCAAATACTAACCAAACGCACGGGAACAAATTTATAAAAGTGTATGTATGGAGTAAATCTCTTATAGAAGTGAAGCTTGGGCTTCAGAAATTATATTATTCTTCTTCCTATCAAGTGTTACGCTTGGTGGACGATTACATCTTCTTGATGGTATTTCTACATCTCTCCTGCTCCTACGAAGGTATTCCAGGATTCCAACAGAAATAATAACAACAAAAAAATACTGTAATACTCAGAATGTGATGTAATAGCAGGATGTTAAATCAACAAATAAAGTATGAAATGACCATATTTTTGAGATGATGGATGGGAAAATTTTTGTGGAAGATTTTCAGGAAAGAAGATTTAAGATGGTGGTTTACGTTTTCACAAATGAGGGCAGAGGAAAGCAAAGATTAGAAAATACGAAGCAGATAACTGAAGATGATGGTTGTAATTGGTACCGTATGTTCACATGAAAAACATAGCTCAGATCGGAATATCTTATAGTCCTTATCGTATGAAGTAATAAACGGCACAACTTAGAAACTCTGATCTTCCCAATCCGAACCGTAATGTCCCGGCGCGATTATTCGACATCAATTGTCTCTCCGCAAAGTGAGAGGCCAAATACGCAGAGGATTCCCGCTTCCTGATTCCCCAATCCTTCAGAGTGTAGTTCACCGAAGCAGTTTATTAAAGACATAAACCATCTGCCAATCAACAACTATACACGTAGTACAAGGCATCCACTAGGTATTTAAAACTATGTTACATGAATAACGCTTAATGAGAACACTGGACGGCTACTCAATATGAAGTTGGAGGTTGATCGCGGTAAGGGTCGGAAGTTAGTAAGATTACAGCCATAAACAATGTTTATGGAATATATTTCTTTTGAGATCCATGGCAGATATCGCGCACATGGTACAGGGTGGGCCAAGTTAACACGCAATTATTTAGGCAGATGCGGAGTGATAACCTTGGACGAAGGTCCATAAACCGCAAGGAGCTGGTAGAAAACGGAGGTGCGTGAAACATTAGCGGCTATCGTTCTCACCTCTGACGTCTAAAAGAACTTGAGGCGTGATAACCATCGGTTTAATGACTACCATTTAAAGAACTTTTCTTCATACAGGCTTCAAACGCAAGTGAGATGTATTTCCAGATGGCAAATGGCATCACAGGTAGAAATAGGAGTATAAATCGTGTGCTCTTGCAAAAGATTGGCTACTTCGTAATTCCATGACCGATGTATGGACTTCACAGTTCACTGCTCATGACGTCCTCAGTCTGTGTTCGAAAGTTTTCATCCAACAAAGCACCTGCAGCTTAATGGAAGAGAAAGATGGTCATCGGAGCAACCAATCCCGCACAAAGTAAATCGTACAGTATGATTTTCTCCACAGCAACGTGACGCATTCTTGACGCCTTATGTTTCTTCCCTATGTCAGCACAGAGCCTGTTGGCTGATAGGTAACTAGCGGAACTAGTATTCTGGAGGAAGCCGATTCTAATCCCCGTCTGGCCATCCAGATTTCGGTTTTCCATGGTTTCCCAAAACTATTCCGAGCGAATGCTGGAATGGTTGTTTTCAAAGGTCATGGCCGAATTCCTTGCCCACGCCTCTAATGACCTCGATACCAACGAAGATTAAAGCCCTAATCAAAAAATCTACGTCAGCCAATAAAACCGTCGCAGCGAAGACAAAGATGAATCTGTTGCTGGTAATGTAGGTGACAGGTGATCTGAAATTATTGGCTCCCTGCCGTAATGGTATCCTCTTAATTGGACACCAGTGTAATATATTGCTGTAATCAGCTGCGAGATTTCAGGGGAACCATTAAAGCGAGAAAGCATTTTCACAAGAAACATAAAACTTGTAATTGTAATGCTTATCACTAGGGTTCGGATCTTTAAGACCAAAAAAACAGAGAAATATGCAGGCAAATATCACCTTAAAAACGGGTAAATATGACCTAAAAATGACAAAATACGACCAAACATTTAAATTTACTATACATGAGAAGATGCTCACTTATAGGCTACATCATTTATTTTATCTAATAGTGTCGCTTTCACATAGACAGATTGATAAGCTTCCGTGCACTCACTGCACCAATGGGAAATTAAATTTTAATTCGCTTTGTTGAAGTCACTTAAATTTAACATAATTTAAGGAAAATAACTCTTTCGTCTGTATTAAAATACTCCTCTCCAAATTCCTTTACGTAACTCTGTAACATCGCAATTAAAAAAAAATATATATATATATATTGCGGTACTCACTGATCTGCTGTAGATTTAACAGTGATAGAGGGATAAAGGGATTATTTTACGCGGATCAACACAGGCATGTTGCTGCTGGATTGTCGAGAATAAAAGGCGGGTGGAACATTACGTTTAGAGAGTGACAATAATGTATAACTTTAAAATTTGACAAGAATTCTGACCAATTCAGTGAAAATTAGTTCTGTTTTTTACTCCCGTGTATAATAGGAGTATAGTTCTGCGAATAATTATCTCAATTTCTTCTCATTTATAACTTCCAGTGAATTCCCGGTACTATTAAAAGTTACCAGATTTTCCTTCAAAATATGACCATAAATGTTATCGTAATATGACCAAAACTAGGAAAATGACCTGAAGATGCATTTATATGCTATATAAAATACATTAAAATACAACCAGAAACGTTTTATTCAGTGTTTAATTCATCTTTACGGCTCAAAAATAAGGCAGGAAAAAAATATGACTAGTCCTTAAAATCCGAACCCTACTTATCACTATCACTTTGACACGAACCCTTAGCAAAGGAAAACAAGATAAAACAAAAAAAATTAATATATTACAAATGAAGCTTATATGCGATATTTATTAGCTTTGGTTCGTAGCTATGCGAGATGTAATATTCACGAGTTATCGTTAGCAAGTAGACGATTGCTAAGAACCTTATAGACCGATAGACCGTAACTTCAAAATTGCCCTGGATCTTGCCAGTTTAAGCAGAGTTAATAAGCAGTCGAACGAAATAGACATATCTGGGTGTAGTGAAGTTACTGTTCTACAAAACAAAGGCTACATACGAAATTTTCTGCAGTTACGACTACTGAAAAAATGAGTGCGATGTTGGAAAGACCCGACACCTGCACGCCATTAGTCTCTGGAGGCGGTTTCTCATTTGACAGTGTCTGGTGACGTAATGAGACGGCGCTGATCCGTGTCCTCGCACTCGAGTTGCTCTGCTACAGTCGGCCGTATTGATCGCCACGCCACTCCGCGGCCAGCGGCAGTCTTCTGAACCACACGGCCACAACAGCTGCGGGAGACAGCGCACGTGGGCTGCAACTCCTGAGTACACAGCGCGGCATCAAACCAAAACACGTAAATATTTAACAGTAAAAATAAGGATACGTATCCAACAAGTAACGCCAATAACGGAAAAAGCTGTCTTAATACCCCATACTCGAAAGACTGGTATCGCTGGAACAAATCATTTGACTCAGCTTTACCGTTGCTTGAGTACAGGACCAAATACAGGAACAAGATCTATGTGATGCAAAGGAACACAGTTAGATTTGTTTGCGGAATTTATTAGAATCTATTTATTACGTGTCACAAACATATATACTCGTAGTTACACAATAACAAACATCAAATTATATTGTACCAAAACTTGCAGTTTTCAACGCATTTTCGGAGGCCTCACACGAGACATCTTCCGTGCTGTGGAATGGACACTGGAGAATGTGTCGAACAGTCTGATCTTCTCCGCAGTCGCACTTGATGTTATCGACTCAGCATAGCCACATCTAACTAGATTAACCTTGAACCTGCCCACTGCTGGTCTCAGCGTATTCAGATACTTCCATATCAGCCATCACTTGCCATAGCCAGGAGGTAACACACTTCCCCAATCAAAGGAGAAGAGATGTGTGAGGGGGGGGGGGCCTTAGCTTTCCACAGTTGTTACCTGTCTTTCTCAGTTTCAGTTGTAAGTTCCTTTGAACTTCTTAGGAAACTATTCCTGAACTTTAGTATGCGGTAGATGGCCATTTAATGCATGGATCTTTTTCGTGATACACTTTCTTCCTTTCCTTGTTCGCTGCTGTTTCTGTTCGAACTGACGGTGGTGCTGTTCCTGCGAAACGATGGAGCCATTCGATTGGAGTGAATTTTAATCAGCCTGTTATGATTCTGCATATGTTAATACCATACAGTACAGGCATAAGTATTATGATGCTAATCACTTGAAGCCCAACCCTGGAAAAACACAGGTTTGTGCATTCCATCTGAGAAACAGAGAAGCCAGAAGGAAGTTGAACATCAACTGGAGGGGGCAACAACTACTACACTGCGATACACCTAAATATCTAAGAGAAAAGCTTGATTGATCTCTCACATTCAAAACCCATTGTGAGGATCTGAAACTTAAAGTATCTGCCCGGAACAACATCATCCGGAAACTTACAAGTACCTCCTGGGGAGCACATCCAAATGTGCTTCGTACATCTGCCCTGGCACTTAGTTTCTCTGCAGCAGAATACTCAGCACCAGTTTGGCAAAACTCTGCACACGCTAAGCAGGTGGATATAGCATTGAATGATACTGGTCGCATTGTTGCCTAAAACCAACTCCTATTAGTAAAATATACCAAATCATGGGTATAGCACCACCTGACATTCGTAGGAAAACAGCTGCAGAGAGGGAGAAGAGGAAACAAGAAACAGACCCCAGACACCCTTTGTTTGGACAGGAACCTCAACCCACAAGGCTGAAGTCAAGGAAGAGCTTCGTACAATCAACTACAGCCATAACAACTTCTACTGGAGCACGCCGTCTAGAACTATGGCGAAATTCGTTGCCTGAAGAACAGTGGAGGAACATCAAAGAGGCACCGGCTGCGGGATGTAATCAGCCATATGCTATATGGAAGGCTCTAAACAGATTAAGAACTGAAGTGTCCCGATGTAAATATAATATTAAAAAATGGGGGTACACTAATGACAACGATCTATGTGAATGTGGTGAGCTTCAGAACCCACAACATCTTCTGATATGCAGGAATCTCCCTGAAACCTGCAATATTGACGACCTTTACAGGGCAAACGAGAAGGCCATCAAGATTGCGGAATTCTGGTCACATTCTATATAATTGTGTTTATAGTTTAATATTAATTAATTAATGTTATTTGTTTTTTCAACTTGTTATGTCCTGGACACGAGAAATAAATAAATAAAGTACAGGCATAATCTGCAGCCGAATAACACAGTGCTAAAACAGAAGTTCAGATGGTTTCTGATTGGCTATCACACTGGATCCGGCCAGCTTTCTAAGGAGAGTGTTCCTGGTGGAAACTCACAGCTTGGAAACTCACAGCGTTTCCTCGTTGTTATGGAATGCCGCAGAGTTCGTAGATTACAATGAGTTACTGATGCACTAAAAGGATGGGAAGGGTGTCACTGAAAGACAGGGCGTCGGTGAAGAGAGTACTTGCTGTGTACTGTGATGATCTGAAATCAACCACGTTTAAAATAATACGTAATGACAGTTCTGCCTGAATATTAATCATGTCATTTTAGCATAATTTGAAAAGGGACATATGCGATATCAGTATAAGCATTTATTCGCGTGAGTATAGAGTCAGTGGTGGTAAGTAGAAGGACGGTTACTGTTCTCTTGACCATGACCAACAAACAACGCGAACAAGTGCCCCTATCCAGTTAAGTACTTTCACAAAGGCATGAAGGTAACTATTATAGTAAAATCCGCTACACGCCTGATGGGGCGCCTAGGACGATAATTCTCTGGCGGCAGTGAAGACCACTGAAGAAACTTGTAATTGACTACAGCTAGTGAAGAAACCCGCAGTGTGAGTGCGCGCGTCGAGGCGCCAAGTGCTTCCGTCCTGCTTGCGGTTTTTAGGCAGTATCCCAATTTCCACCACATAAACTACATACCTCACAAACAAAAATACACCTAGCACGCAGAACACAAAGTTATACATTTCACTGACAGTTGGCAGCACAAAATTGCTCCTGTAGGTTGAGTACTCCGTGTCTCACAAGTCAAGTTCTAATTCGGGATGGACACGGGTCAATCCTCCCCCCCCCCCCCTTGTTCATGATTCAAACAGGCCGTTGTCTCGTGATCCTTATATGGCCCTATCGAGAGGGGAAAAAATAACTAGTAAAGAGTCATCACAGTGTTTTCTGTAGGTTGGGGGACACGTCACTAATAAATCAGAATATTGTGTTCTAGAGATAAGCAATCGCAATAAATCACAGTGTGCAGAAATAACGCCAGTTCAGAATAAAAGATGGAAAATTTTACGAAGTCTGGACGTTATACCACAAAGAGTGGGTTCTGCTGACCAGTGGATGAGTGTATAGAGGATATGGGAGGCTGAGTGTTTGACCTACGTAATAGTGGGTTCGAGTTGTGTCCAATGATTTAAATCTGAGGTCAACAAACTTTTTATCCCGTCGATCCCTTCATAGTATGTTTGCCTTCTTATCGATCCCAAAATTAAGTAGTTAATAAAAACATTAAATCTTTTTGGCATTTCTAATCCTAAGCAATAAGGAGATCTGAATAACACAACTCAACAAAATAATTTACAGTTCCCATATGTTACAAAACCCATCCAATAACATTAACAGAAAAAGGAGTTATTTTGCACTGTTATTATAATCTCCTAAAAAAATAACAAAATTATTGATAGATTGAATAAATTTCGAATAAATATCTGCCAAATAGAACAGATTGTTCTTAAACTGTTATAACTTAGACACACCTTACTAAGACACTCTTTAGATGAGTCGCTGCAAATTGCCACCTCTGGACTACCACCTTATCTCAGTGTGCAAAAGTTGAAAATTTTATCATTTACTTAACATAATTTCGCAAACAGAGATGAATTATGAGGATGAGCTTTAATTTTATTTATTGACCTGTTTCTTATTGGAACATTCCTTTTTTTTTCCTAGATAGTTTAATTGATCCTCTGTACAATTAATCGTCCCCCGTGTATTAATCGACTCCTGGAGTACTTTTATCGACTCCAAGTGGTCTGTATCGGTCACTTTGGGGACCCCTGATCTAAATCGTTGTATATTTGGCTTTTCTGTATGGCCAAAGACACTAGAGAGTGTCTATCTGGGACGATGTCTTTGACGACCGACATCCCTTCCCTAGAAACGACGCACTGCGGTAAGAACGGCGGTGGAGACTGCACTTCTGTCTGGTGGTTCAAGACTTGGGGCAGAACTAATTTTGCTCAAAGACTACTGATCAAGTTTTTAGAGTCATAACTGATGTCCGACACTTTCTGTCTTATAGAGTTTGAACGAAGTTGACGTTAAACTCCAGGTCCGCGGTTCAACATCAACACGCTGAGGCAGTTTCCTCAGACACGCTCATGCCGTGACGGATTAAGGGCCAATCACTGCAGACACTTCAGCAAATTACATCATAAACTGGTAATATCCGCCAAAGAACCCTGCAACAAAGTTTATTTTTATTTTTTTCAGGTCTCGTCGATGTTGAAATCATTAGAGGCAATAAAGGCTTGTGGGCAAGGAACAAGAAAGAATTCGGGCTTTTTTAAGGAGCTATTCTGGCATTTATCTGGAGTGATTTGGGGAAACCATGGCAAACCCAAAACTGGATGGCCGGACGGAGATTCAAGCCCGCTTCTTCTTGCCTGCAGGCCAGAGCATTACAGCTCAACCACCCCGCTCGGTTCAAGTATTCTCTCCATCCGTAGCGAATATTATTGCCTAAAGTCGACAGTATTGACTCGGGCCACTGTGTTTCACTAACAGTCACTTTTCGTTGATTAGTTATGATCTCATAAAATTAGGATTATGTCTCGTGGTCGTTTTAAATAACACAACTTTATGTGCATTGTCAACATTTTAAGTTGTTCTAACTCCCAAGAAAATGTTTCATTCTGTTTCCAAGATATTTTTTACACTCAGCGTTGATGTTTCTAAATAATCAATTAATTTAGTAGAAAGGTATCTCTCTCAATACGCCAATGGTAATTGAAATTACGAGGGGCAGTCAAAAAGTTCCCGGAATTTCATTGTAACCGTTTATTAAGAAAAGATAAGTACACGTTTACCAAATCTCCTTCAAAGAAGGCTTCTTCTGAACACACACACTTGCTACACCGCTCCTGCCATTGCTGGAAACAACGATGAAAATCCTGTTTTGGTATCTTCCGAAATACAGCCGTCGCTTTGCTTTTGATGTCTTTTACGGTGGCAAAACGGTTACCTTTTAGGCCCATTTTCATCTTGGGAAAGAGCCAGTAATCCGATGGCGTCCCGGCAAATGGCAAGGAGGATGGTCACTGTACCACGACAATGCTTCCTCCCACACATTGATTGTTGTGCAGACATGGCTTGCAGAAAAGAACATTCCAGTCCTCCACCAGCCTCCCTACTCACCGGATTTAGCGCCATCGGATTTCTGGCTCTTTTCCACGATGAAAATGGGCCTCAAAGGTAACCGTTTTGCCACCGTGGAAGACATCAAAACCAAAGCGACGGCTGTACTTCGGAAGATACCAAAACAAGATTTTCATCGTTGTTTCCAGCAATGGCAGGAGCGGTGGAGCAAGTGTGTGTATTCAGAAGGAGCCTTCTTTTAAGGAGGTTAGGTAAATGTGTACTTATCTTTTGTTAATATAGAGTTGTAATGAAATTCCGGGAACTTTCTGCCTGCCCCTCGTATTAACGAATATTACTAACCAAATAAGCAACACCCCAAGTTCTCTTAGGTACCTTACGTGCGCTATATAGACAACGGTGGAAATGTGACCCTTAGCCACCTTCTGATTTCCTCAGAATACGGTATAAAAATATATATGGTTACGTCACGCTGTTCAAAGAAGCACGACAGTTTAAGTTGTTTTCACATTGATCTGTTCATTCGCGTATCACAGACACATTCAGAGGATGAAGTTAGTTGCGGCACTGGACTAATATTTGAGTATCGAGGCCGGAATCGAATCTGACACTCACCTAGCAGTTTAGTATTATCTTCGCGCGTTATGCACTTTAGACACTGTGGGTCAGAACAGAATTTGATCGGTACATTCCTTGTCATGTACTTCCTATCCTATGTGACCTCGTTCATTTCTACGAACCCATTAGCAGTTGCTTACTTCCCTTTCACTGTGCACAGCTGATTAGTCAGCCTCGCGTGCATCAGATGTGTCTCTCTCTTATCTCTGCGAAATTGTGAATTAAACATCAGAATCTATCGGCTTACGCGCTATACGGGAGCAGTAATTAGTAAACTCCTGCCTCGGATCGTACTGTGAGCTGCAGAAGACTGATAAACATCAAAAATCAAATCGACGCTGAAGGTCGTTTAACTCGTCGCGGAATCAATCACAGCGGAATTAGCTCCGCGAACGAGATATGTCACGGTCCCTTGTTTGAAACGTACCAACTCTGCAATGTTTATCAAAAATTGAATCAGTGGCCTGCACGGGATTAACCTGTATGGACACAGCGGGAAACGTGACCTCGCCGTGCAAGCTATGCACGTGCTGATGGTTACAGCCAGATCTGGAAATTACTTCATTTTCCCTAAGATTACTTGCAAATACAGAACATCAAATCATATTATGCTATCAGATTAACTTTAATTAGTTGTGCCTTGATTTCTACACAGCACTGCTGTTAATAGTTCTATCGTGATAATTAAAAGGAGTATATGTCATTATCATTGTATAACTTGACTTGTACTCCTTTTACAGACGGGATAAAATGCGAATTGATTTATACTAATAGGTTCAATGTTGAATTGTTAGGAAAAAAATACTCAGCACTAACTTCATACATATATTCAGATGATAGACATGAATTTATAGTAAAAAGAAATTGATAGCAAGAAATTGTGAAAATTGTGACTTATACTTCTTGTACTTATCACGCTGGAATTAATACAGCTCATCGAATCTATTCGTTTATTTTTTTAATATCACAATGAACAAGGATTATTTCCATTAATTACCTAAGGTGTTTTCGTAAATCTGCAACAGCCTCCCCACGTGATGAGATCTTTTGGGACCCCCCCCCCCCCCCCCCACCCAACATAAACAAGATATCAACCTTGTAATTTTGAAGACCTTAAAAAAAAAAAAACTCTGCTATTGATTGAAGGGCGCCAATATGAAATAAAAAGTTGACATGAGATTTTTATCCACCCTCCCTCCACCTGGCGAGATTTGGTGAGATTTCGCCAGAATCCACCCCCCCCCCCCCCCAAATATTTGAGTTCACGTAATTAATGGACGCCCCCTAACAAGAAAAATACTGTAAATAAAATTAAAATACATTTACATTACTTTCATTTACTTTTCTGCATAAGGTCGTCCTGGGCGTGGCTTATCACGCACATTAACCCGCCCGCCCTAGAACACCGCTTTCGAACTTTCCCTTCATTCATAGCATTGACAACATATACTTCACAAATCTGACGCTTAATTTCCACTACTGCCAAGTATCTTGCACTCAGGAATCGAATTACAGGTCGGATCCCACAGTCGACTCGCGAATCAATTTTCTCAAGTATTATAAACTTCTACAGCTCATCACACAGACGATACGTCTAAGCGCGCGCAAAGCATGCCGGGAGCAGACGCGCATGCGCACTGCGGCGACGGCGCGTCATTCTCACTCTCATTCTCAAACGGACCTTAATCAAATAATAACCCTCCTAACAAAGGGATCAGCATTCCCTCAGTCCCTCAGGTTACACTTCTAGTAACTGTCAGACAAGTCCACACGTGTTACTGCAATTTCAAAATTTATCAAAACCTTCCACTTATTGTCACGCGATATTTTTGGGAAACTAGTCATTATCATGTAAAAATATAAACAGAATACGAGCATGTTCTTTATTCATAGCTCTTCACAAATCTGTCGACATTAATACGTTATTAAATAATATAATTTTATCATCTTCTTAATACGTAATGTACAACATAAAACAAACCGGTGGGTGAGCGGTTAACGTTCTGACCTCGCATTCCCCGTTCGGGCAACCAGATTTGGATTTTCCATGATGTCCACAAATCATTCCAGGCGCATGCCGGGATGCTTCATTCAAAAGGTCATTGCCGAATTCCTTCCCGTTCCCTTTCCCCAGTCCCATACCGCCTCTAATGAACTCGACGTTGACGATGCATAAATCCATAGTAAAAAAAAAAACAGCAACATAAAATGGATTCTGCGGTCTTGTAACAAAAAGGAGGCAATTGTCGATGAGTACAGAGCAGTCGTGCCAGGCAACATGACATCGGGCCAGCATATTACGTCGTTCGTAGATTAATCAGTTCTAGATTGTGGGTCATATGCCTTTTTATCTGTAGACCTACGAATCTTTTCCAAAAATTAGGAATTTTAAATTTATCTACGGTTTTTTTTTGCCTCTTTTTATTACTTATTGTGCTTTCCTTATATTCGTATACTCTTTAAACTCGCAGCGTATAGTGATACTGAGTCATTGTCAGTAATTATGAATCATTTCCTTGCAACCGTTGACGTAAACCAACGATTGAAAACAAATAAAGCTCTTATTTGTATGATAATAGATTTAAATTCAAACTTAAAAGACTGTAATACAGAACTATCGGCGCAGTCTTTATGCACAGTGTGTACTTTGCTCACAATTTAAAATTGCAATCTCAAAAGTTTGTAACAAACGCGTCTTGTGACCGCTAGTTACATTAATAAACTATATGTTTATTATTTAAAATGTGGAATATTTTAGTGGGCATTTGGGCGCAGTGTACAAGTGTGGAGTGGCAGATCTAAGGAATGCCAGCAGGCCGGTTCCTCGAATTAGCGAGGGGAGTGTGTCCCTGAGAGGGGAGGATTGTGCTAGCCAGGTAGATTTACAGAATGACGGACGGGATTTTCTGTTTTCATGTGGCACACGGAGGGGCATTCGGTGCCGACCGGCAAGCACGATCGGCCGATGTGCACTGTCTGTGCGTTAATTGAACTGTGCTGCCTGGAACGGGACATCAGCCACTTTGTTTGAGCGGATGTGCTCAGGCAAAGGATGTCCTGAGGAACTGTGCCACACTGTTCCGTAGCAGAGCAGAAAACTTCATCCAGTGTGTGTGGCCGACATTAAAATTCGGTAATTATATATCGTCATATGAAGGACATTGTGCTAGCTACAAGTGCAAGTTCATAGCATTGCCCAGCTACGACCCTGCAGATAAGAACTCTCATCGCCCGGAGCAATCATTTCTTTCAGAAGTGAACAGTCAAAATGTTGAATTTGTTTACTGTTTAATTTTGTGTATTTTATATAAAATACCCTGGCGCCCACAGAAGGACAACTGATTAATTTTAACTAATTTGTTGTATATGTCATGTCAGTAATTGAAATAAAACCATTTGTGATTTCTCATATAAAGTATTCACGCAAGTTCTACCTTTCATGATCATTCAATAAAATAATAACTTTAATTACGATTTTAAATCAGGTAATGAGGTCAGAACCTTACAAGCTGTTGCATACAATACAACCAGTAAAAGAAAACATAACTATTTCTGAAGTTATGGATCTAGAGGAGACATAAGAAGAAACAGAAAATTCCAACTCCGACCGAACTAGTGTTGGTTGTACTGATACTAGTGAATGTGGTACCAACGTAGAGGATGAATAAAAAATTATGTTACCTATATAGATACATTTTTGAATCATTATGTAAGACATTATATGATTTAGTAAGATTTAAAACACACATGTAAAATGAAAGTTCCATAAATAAAACTATAATTTAACAAATATATTGTTTTCTGAAGAAAAAAACCAAATTTAGATAAAAAAAAAACAAGGGTGCTATGTTTTTTCACAAACCTGAAAAAAAAATTTTTTTTCAGTTTGCAACACTAGGTGTGACGTCTGTAGCTGATGCTATACGCCCGGGCCAGGGACATCGTGTGGTTACTCCAGAGACCACAGCAGCAGTTGAAGCCTTCGCCCGACCTTGCCCCGAAAGATTTCCATTTCAATCCGCGGCGCGCGAATGGTTAAGTCGTCTCCAAAAAGAATTTTGATACGGAAATTCATGCACTTCGAAAATCGTTGGCAGACATGCATTGAGCGTGGAGGAGACTATATCGAAAAATGATACAGGTGTCCTGTATGTGTTCCCATACATAAAATTAAAAAGAATAATTGAGGTTTTCATATGACTCTCCTCTCCCTCGTACAATGAAGACATTGTTTCCGCGGTATCAGAGTACTGGGAACCACGGGCGGGTAGCCAGCACCCGAGGCAGCGCTGCGCGTTTACTGTTTCAGTACAGCCTCCGACATTCGATTTTACTGCTAAACTGCGGCCTCCGACAGAGTTTGAACCTCTCGACGCGAAGTAGGCCAGCGTGCTGATTCATCCTCGTGATTAGATTAACGAATTTCAGTTTAAATTTTAATTAATCGTGTGCCTATAAATTAAAATTAAATGGAGTTTGATTATATGTAAATGTCCACCGGTTAACTACTAATATCAGCTAATGAAGGCAATTAGACGAAAATCGATGTTTATTATCCACTTAGTGCTGCTAGTCCAGCGCGCTCGTCGGTTTCAATTTAACGTTGTTTAACTCTGAATTGTTATAATTCGGACAAGATGGGAAACGATAACAGAAGACCATACAAAAACTACCTGAACAGATGTAATCTGGTTCTCTTGCTATTATACGATGAGTTTTGCATGTTACACCCAGATACAATTAGGGGGCATCCATTAATTACCTGGGGTGGAATGGGGGGGATACGGCAAAATTTCACCAGGAGGGGGGGGGGGGGAAATCGATGGAAACCTCACGAGAGTTTTTGAAATTCTTGAAGCACAGTAGAGCTAGTAAAAAAGGTCCACAAACGACGCAGATGTCGACTTTAAGGGGGGGGGGGAGGTTATAAGGTCTAGAAACGACTCGAAAACCAACATTACGGGCGGATATAACGGGCCTTTAAAGGAGGAGAGGAGAATTTAAAAAAAAAAAAGTTGACAAGGAGATTGCGCGAAGTATAGAGCTACCGGACTTCGACAAGGGCTTGAGGGGGGAGGGGTTCCGGAATTCCGGAAAAACAGCTCACGTAATTAATGGAAGCTTCCTTATTGGAACTTGAAATAAACTTAAATATCGACCTCAATTTAATGGTAAATCAGTGACTTTTTAACTTTCTACAAAAAGATGCAAAACCGACTCGTGGTATAAATACTAATAAGAGCAAGCATCGCCTTCGTGCCTGTACGCTCCCATGTTTCTTCGGCGAGACAGTAACTGCCAGAGATGTTATTGCTCTCTATCCAGAGATGTCGTTTGTATAACAATCCAAGCATATAGGTTACCTGTTTATGTTCTGTAATGGTTAGTATATTTTCAATTGTAAACCGAACATAAAGAAAAATGCATTTCGCTTAAATCTACATGTTACCAATGAAGATGTGTGTGAAATGGAATGAAGTGGGGTCAAAACATGTACAACATTACAAACAAGGTTATGTGGGTCCGTTCATGAGTTTAGAAGCTAGCATTAATTATGGGAGTAGAAGTATTATAAGAACAGAAGTCGATCGGACAGGAAAGCGTAATGATTAAAGGGACATCCAATTTTTTATATTTTTCTGACTTTCTCAAACCTTAGACGATAGCTGGGTTTTGTTTCTTTTTAATGAAAGCTAATTCTTAAGGAAGACAAAGGGAGATTAATGGACTAGCAGAGTTCAATGCATGCCACCTGAATAGAAGACATCATGACGAACTTTTTAAGTGAAATTAAGGAGAATTCTGGGCGGGTCTTAGTTTAAAAAAAAAAAAAATCCAACAATAGATGCGCGTAACGAACACAATTACATAGCCTGATGACAATGGTTCACACTTTATTCTCTTTGATGACAAATGACGTAAACGAGGCGTAATGTAAACAATCACGTGACTTACTTTATGCTATGGTGCTTACATGCCCTTCCAGATTATGCGATTGAAATCGAATCCCGGCCATCCAGATTCGGTTTTTCGTGGTTTCCCTAAATCACGCCAGGCGAATGCCATGATTATTCCTTCAAAAGGTAATGGCCCAATTTCTTCCTATTTCTTATAGTATATGCTCTCCTCCCTCTAATGATATCGACGTGACGAAGCGTACAGCTTGAATAAAAAATAATATCAAAAATGTTAAATACTTTCTTTCACATCTAGTAAAAGCAAACGGAGAGTACAATGGTACTCGGTGCTTCTTCAACGTAACTAGATACTGTGGGCGCACAGAGATATACACTATCTACCAAAAAGTAATTGTGCGCCTGCGAGAGACAGGTGATTCAGTATGTCGGCTGATATGTTGCAGGCTGGTGCAGGACCAGTTGACAAGGAGATTGCACGGAGTACAGAGACACCGGACTTCGACAAGGGCTTGACTTCGGATTGCCATCACAATGGGCTGTCTAGCCGGAACACTGCAGCGTTAACGGGTTCAAATCAACGATCGCATTCGTCCTGCGTAAGTGGAAGATCGATGGGCGTTGTGCCATTGATGCACATTCTGCGCAACCTTCAATTATTAACGAGGACATCTCAGAACTTTGAAACGTGAAATTGTCAAAAATGAGGCACAACCCATGGCTACCATCCGACAGCAACGGGAGTATCGGCTTCCTCTGGACCATTGCATACAGAGATCAGCCGACTGGATATTTCAGAAAAACTGCTACACATAAGCCCTCGTTACGATAAGCAATAAAGCGCGACGAATGGACCCGTGTTTATTTCCATCATGACAATGCCAGGTGCCATGTTTCAGGCGCTAATGTATAGTGGTACGCCGACAATAATGTTCGCCGATTGGTCTGACCCGCCCTGCACCCCAACCTCAACCGGAAAGAACGTCTTTAGGACGAATTGGACCGCCGGGTGAAGGCTCGTCAGGAGTGTTCAAACTCCATTGCTCAACTCGTGGAATGGTTGCAAGAGGAATGGCGGACCGAGCGTGGTGGGTGAGCGGTTAACACTCTGGCTTCGCAATCGGGAGGACCCGGGTTCGATTCACCGCCCGGGCATCCAGATTTTGGTTTCCCCATATCACTCCAGGCGAATGCCGGGATGCGTGCTTCAAAAGGCCATGGCCGAACTCCTTCCTGTTCCTTGTCCCCAATCCCATCCCGCCTCTAATGACCTCGACTTCGACGAGGCCGTAAAGCCATAAAAAATTAATCGGGGCGAATCCCAGTGGATGTCCGGCAAACACTCGTAGAGAGCATAACAGACAGGTTGGCTGCTGTTATAGCCGCAAGAGGTGACCCTACGAGATTCCAAAGGCACCACCGAGCAAACATTGTGCACAGGTGCCTAATCACTTCTTGTCAGATATTGGATACACACGAGTATCGTTAAGAAATTGGATATTAATTAATAACGCCACTTATAACTGACAGTAATTAGCAGAAGGTGTCGGATTATCATTAAAAAATCCTCCAATTTGGTTATCATAAAAGTACCGGCGTGTTGTACTGGGATAGGTACGACGGGCTGTATGTTTTTTCGTAATAACTGCAGTTACCAGAATCCTGTCAGTGTCACACTTTATGTAATATTACTCGTCGATTTCAGGGTTCGAATCCCCCTGACACGAGTTAGCATGATATGTAACAAAGGGTGAATATCCTTTGATATTCAACGAAACTTGAAAAATGCAGGTTAGACGGTCGCAAAGTGAATATTACTACCTATACGAGTAATTAACTTTCTCAGTGCCGATTACCATGTAACTTTAAATAATAAAGCTCGTGATGAATTTTACTTTTCATTCATTAAAAAAAAACTAAAATAGACATCAGACCCTTTACTGAAGATTGCCAAGGCACTTGAGACGACAAAACTAGCGCACCCTTCACTTAGCAATATTCAGAACAACCCTGTTGGCTACTGTCTTCGTAAGCCACAGAAAAATTTTTCGACGCAAACACAGGTGCCGCTACTAATTTCCAAAACACCAAATAATGGCCTAAACAATAGTTAATACTAAACACAACTAAGAATTATTTTAAAAAATTTGGAACTAAATAGCAATAACACAAAATAAAACTATAAGGAGTTCACAATATTTTGACATTCCTTTTGTTACAAAATACACTAAACAAAATGAATCAATCATACTTGATTACGATAAACATATATTTTATTTTATA
>JARYHS010009186.1:240662136-240692814 GCA_031002005.1 Vandiemenella viatica
GAAGCTTCGATGTGTCATTCAGCCCGTTGAAGCCAGATGCATAACCTTCGTATTCGGCTGAAACCTAATATCACCAATAGTGAATCTAGAAAATCCTCATTACGTACTGACGATGCTTTTTCCAGATCACCTAGTGACTATTGTCAGTGAAGATTATTACAGATAGCAGTTATCTGCTACAAAGAATTTCGTCTTCGTACAACTTGCAGATATCGCACAGTAAAAAATCGGTGGCATTTTATGGGAAAACCATAGTTCAGTTTTAGTGAAAGTTTGTGAGTACATAATCAGTTTAACAGGTATTTTTTTGAATACTTGTGATTAAATATTTTGTATTTGGACGAAGATGATATTCAACAGAAAATAGAATGATTTAATATGTTGCGCGAAAGAATTAAACGTAAAAACTCTACAGAATAAAGAAAGTAAGGAAATAATATTAAAATTTTACGTTTTCGATGTTACATGGAAATGAAACTTGGATAATAAGAAATAAGGATAGCCTACAGTAAGAATTCAAAGTGCAGAGATGATATTAATAAGACACTGGACTAAACAGGACATGAAAAGAAGTAAAAAGATAAGGGAAATGTTAATAGGAATGATTGGAAAGGACGATGAATAGTATGAGTGACAGTAGATTTACGAAGATACTATATATCAATTTGGATTATGGGTACGACCAAGTGTAGTATCAGATGAAAGGATCTGGAAAATCTCTAAATGCGGGCGTAGTGGGCAGGATTCTGAAACGTGATAATGAAGATAGTCAGTCTGTCGAACAGCACGTCATATTAGTATAACTGGTCGCAGTCCATTAGGAGCCGTCACTGATTGAGAGCAAAAGGAAGTTGCTCCATCTCACGGCGGGCAGTCCATCCTGTCCGAAGTGGACTCCTGGGGTGTTCTCTGTCATCTCTGGTCGCCACTCCAAATTCCTCTTCACCGTTCTACATTTATAATTCGCAATTCACCTAACTGTGGATGCCAGAGGGACCTTTATCTATCTATATATCTATAAAATGAAAACCGTCTATATATATTCCAGAAAAACTTTACATAACGCCGAAGCAGTAAGTGAAAATCTGAACGTATACCGTGAAACATCAGAGATGCAATACGGAAAAAAATAAAAAATAATAATAGCCGTACTACCGCATCTACCGATTTCTTCCTTAAATTTCGGTTTTTCCGTCTTTTAATCCCGTAGATGGCCGTATTGAATGCGAATCTCATACGAGGAAACTACGTAAATTAATTTTAATAATACAATGGAAAAAACAACCGAGAGCTTCTTAGCTTTTTGAAGCTACGAACTCAGACCGCACAGCTACAATCTCTGACCTTTTGTAGTGAAATTATATTAATTGTTGATAGTGAGGTAATGCATATCTGATGGGTTTTAAAATGAAACTGAACTGTTTAAAGCCTTTAGAGTTGGTACTAAAAGTACTTTAGGAAAATAATTCTGAATACTTCTTATTCAACTGAAGCTTTTTTGGTAGTTCTGCAGATCATGAAACATTTTGCATTATAAACGTGCCAGTTTCTCCTGTAATATTGCATTTATTCATTTTACAATGAATTATGTCATTCAGTAATCATCCATTTCCGAATATTTTTTTTTATAATTTACTGTTTAACGATTCTGTCTTTCACATGTTTTTTGCAGGAATGGCTGGGTTATTTCAATGAAACGTGTTTCTGATTTTGCGACTAAAAATAATGTAGGAATAAATCGACCCCAACCCATCCCCTTTGGGCAACTCCGGGGATTAGCCGTGCAAATACATATAGCAAATGGAGCGATAAACATGAAATTTGTTTCAAATGTGCAGAAAATTGAAATCTATTATGATCTTCAACTTTTTTTCACAAATAATCTGGCATAACTTGAAAACTGTTGAAGGAAACTTGGAAGCTCAAAATCCGGCTTAGAATCTGCCGTATGTCTTATGATGATATGTGATCTGCCGCCGAATCAGGATGAAAATCTGTTTTTAACATCTTTTTTTTTGACGTTCACTAATTTCTGTAAGATCACAATGAAACTTGTTCAAAGCGGATATAGTTTTTTTGCTCTAATGGTCTTCGTCACTAAAGAATTTTGTTCATGAAAAATGAGGTTCAAAAATTGTAAAATTTTATTTAATTTAACCCTCAGAATGACAACCAGACAGAACTAAACAACCATCTCCCCCACCCCAACCCCCTTTCCCCACCTCCCCTCTCAGGCCGGTTGGGATATCTGTCGAACTTTCTAAAAAGTTTTGTTAATATTATCGGAAAGACTGTTGAAAGTTTGTCACATGTAAAAACGGGGACTTTACCTGCATGTAATTGCAATGAAGTCTTTACGGGTGTACCGCAGGATTGTGTTGTGAAAACACGATGTTTCTACGACTAACTCCGTCGTCTTCCTCAGATGCAGAAACATCTGTACTGGTTGGTTGACCGACATATACAATTATTGGGCAACGCCGGGAACTTTGCTAGTTGCTGTCAATAAATTACAACCTATGTCCAGAACAAGAACGATCTCAAACGCAGGCTGGTACTAAGCCTTCTTAAGAAGGAGAACATTTCAATTGCAATACTGTTCGGTTTTAGTTGGGTGGATTAAGTTTTATTTGACTGTATGATTGATCGATTGCCATACTCTCCCAGTGCAGAAGTGATTTTTGAAACTGCAGAGACCGTGTCGAGGTCATGGAGGCGCAGTTGATTTCCCTCGTCTCGTTTTAATTTCCGGGTTATATCCGAGCCCTCGGGCTCTGTGATTGATACTCATCACCTCACTCGGTCTGCGTCCAAAAGAAAACAATATGAGGGACCTCGGCGAATAATTCACGAGATGAAATTGTACCCGTCCTCTCTTATATTGTAACATTAGATTTATATTGGCTTCCAAAATTTAATAAACGTATGAAATTGTAATATGCGGACGTAATGTCTCGGTATTTTTTAATAGGCACAGACTGCAATTAATGTTAGAATTCAATCTCGTTAAATATAACTTATTTACATTTCCAAAGAATAAGAGAAGAAAAAAATAAATGGGTGTTTACCTAAACAGTGTTAGTACGTGCACAACCTACCAACATAAATGTAACTTATTTGCAGTTCCAAAGAATAAGAGAGGAAAAAAATAAATGGGTATTTACCTAAACAGTGTTAGTACGTGACATCCCAACATAAATGCTCCATGTAAGGTAATTAAACATGAGAACTCAGTTTTCATGGCAATGTACACTCGTAATCATATTTTTCAGGGGATTCTTTTAATCTGTTGAAACTGTTGTTTGTTTGTGTGTGTGTGTACGAATGCTTAAATGTGCTTTTCTTTCACTTGTTGGAACTCTTATACATATATTCAAATATGAATTTTAAAATTATCTAGGCGATGAAAAGCTATGATACAGATGACATCATTTTCAAAAGAATATTAGATACGTAATAGTGATTTCTTAAGGTTTTTTTTTCCCTGGCCTTCATTCTAATGAATAATCAATCTTTTAACAATTTTCGTTTCAGGATCATGCCTTGTTATTGAACGTAACAACTATTTTGTCACTCTTTTCACAGTGAAATAGCTACTTAATCTGATTAAAAACTAAGCAAAATAGTTGTAAACACAGGTAATTTAAACAGCATGCCTGCATAGATATATACCTCTTTTAGGTATATGACATTTCTCAAATTATCTAAAATTTATAAAATGTAACTATCCACCGATGGAAATCATTACCGGTGTAGAGATATAGTAAAGGGGTATTCAAAAATAAGGAGAAGATCCATTTTTATTTCTCACAAACTATAAAAAATACAAATACGTGTCACACATCACTGGATAGAGGGAAGTTCAAAGTTTGTAACTGCAACCTATTAGTTCCAATCTCTGCCGCCAACGGCGCTGTTGTCTGTTTACGTGGAAATCTCGATGCCACAAGAGAAATCTCTCTTTTTTTTAACTTGTGGCTTTACGCCTCGTCGACGTCGAGGTCATTAGAGGCGGGATGGCACTGGAGACAAGGAACGGGAAGGAATTACGCCATGGCATTTGAAGGAAGCATCCCGGCATTCGCCTGGAATGATTTGGGGAAACTATGGAAAACCCAAAACTGGATACCCGGACGGGGATTCGAACCGCCGTCCTCCCGAATGCGAGGCCAGATTGTTAACCACTCACCCACCACTCTCGGTCATAAGAGAAGTCATTTTGCGTTCCACAGTATGAAAAAAGTGAATCCATTGTTGATGTTCAGCGATCATTCCGTCGGAAGTTGAATAAAGTACCACATCGTCATCAACAGATTTGCGATTTGCATAAGAAATTCGCGAGAGATTCACACCAAACGAATTCTCTTGTGGATCGCCATTTTCACGTAAACAGATAACAGCGCCGTTGGCAGCAAGGAATGGAACTAGATGGCAGGGGTTACAAACTTTGAACCTTCCTCTAACCAGTCATTTGTATCTTTTATAGTTTGTGGAAAATAAAAAGGCAAAACCTACTTGTTGTTTTTGTATAACCTGTATACCTAGTGGTCTGTGCGAAATGTTCTGTCGGAACAAAATTCTTTTTAAACTTCCAGAATCTCCGCAAATAACAAAGCGTTGATTTGGTGTCAGCGTATTTCAATCGGCATCAACACCTGAGAATATTGCAGAGCTAGACTAAAATATTCAGCTAAAATTCAGAGTTTCCATTTCCCAACTGCTCATGCATGTTGTTGTAACACCGCCGGTAGCCCCTTTATACATCGTTATCATCATCGATTTTCCATTTCAGCGGACTGGGTGTGGCAATGTATAAACCTCTTCCATAACCTGCTTTCTTGCCATCGCTTCTATTACAGTATTTTCTCCCACTTGCGACTGGCGAAGTCTTTTTCTGCTCGCTTCATCCAACTATCTGCTGGCATTCCTCTCGGTCTTCTTACAGTTATTTATTTTTTAATTTGTGTATGATGCTATATGACATTTACAACATTGATTTTCTTACAGTTACTAATTATTCAAAAGATGCCTTAGGTGAAAAAATGGAGGCTTTCCCCATGTATCAGTTGTATAAAATCAATTCCCAGGCCCCCACTGGGTGAGCTCAGATGAGAGGCCCGACGAGTACTTTTATACAATGGCTTTCAGCATTTCTCATTTTCCAACCAGCAGTAAAATGTCAACAGACCACTAACTGATATAAGCATAATTTTTACGTATGTGTATATTATTTACCAGCCCTACACATTCTGGAGGACGCTGATTCGAATCCCCGTCCGGGCATCCAGATTTGGGTTTTCTTTGGTTTCCCCAAATCACTCGTCACCAATGCCGGGATGCTTCCTTTAAATTCCCGTCCGGCTATGCCGATTTTGCTTTTCCATAGTTTCCTGAAATCAATGGAGCTGAATGGAGGCATTGTTGCTTCACAAGCCGTGGTCGAATTCTTTCACATTCCCAGTCCTTACCCCTCGTCCTCTCCTGGCTCTAATGAAATCGATGTTGACGAACCCTAAAGCCCTGACAAACGAAAACAACGACTAAATCACTAGTAAAGGCATGCAAATTATGACGCTGGTGATGTGTAGAAACTGTGCGCTGGCAGTATGTCTCCTTCGGCTTTATTCAAGCTAACAGTCCTCTATCGGTAGCACAGTTTTTGTCTTTGTTTGCTAAGGACCGTGCCTTATCAGAAACAACCTTGCAGAAGTACGTAGATGGAACCTCGTTCTCTTTTTGGATTGTGTAAACCTTCGTCGAATACTGGGTTTCTTACAAAGTTATTTTCATAAGGATTTGTGACTGGACGAAATTGGTTGCGTTATTCTGTTTTAATAAAAATTAGCTTAATTCACAACCCGTACTTTGAGAGGAATCGTATTTATTCAGCGATTCTTTTCCTCGGGCACATACAGATTAACTGGAAATACAAACGACGTAACGATTTTCACTTAGACAAACCCAGCTTAGCCGCTACCAAGAACAGAGCCGGGAACCTTCAGTTTATGATGAGCCTCTTAACAGTTAGCTGTCAAACCACATAATATTTTAAGCAGGAAGTATAAAAAAAAATTGGATACTTACTGTACTCATGTTCCTGAGGCTTGATGAAAAACTCCTTACAATCAGAATATGTACATAAAGTTTAGTTGATAGGTTCGTGAGATATTTACATAAATGTTTGCAGGAAGTCGTGGTATGTCTTGTTGGGATGACAGACGATACGAGAACGTGTTGAATGATTGCCTCCTGCTTAGATCGAAAGCCTGAGCCGCGAAACGACTATTACCTTTCTACTGGAAATTTCGTACAGTTTTTCGGATTAATTTTTCAACTGTGAATTGCAGTTTGTCTCTCGCGTCTAATGAACAATGGTTCATTTATAAACATCCATAGGAAGTTGGTACTTTGGCAGCTTGGAGGGGGTGAAACGAACCTGTCCGTCACTAAACAGCATGCCACATCTAAGAACTTTCAGTCTCAGAAAAACCACTCCGGATTTCCTGGTCATTACTTCTTGAGAATGATACTGCATGAAAAGATACATTATACGGTGATTGCAGTCCGTCATAAAGAAAGTTAAGAAGTGTTTCTGTCGTTACTTTCGAGAAATATGGATTTATAACAACTTTCCGATGACTTTAAATGTGTTATTCTTTTTCGCTGCCATTTTTCTTTCGTTCGTTGCTTGGCTGTTTCCAAAGTTTGCGAACAGTTTGAAGGTATTTTCCTTCATCAGTTCAGCCTCTTGACAAACAAGATCCAGTTGTACAGGAGACCTCATCGCGTGTATCACGGGACGGAGAACATCTGCAGCAATACACAGGTGGCGCCGTTTCACTGCGCCATCTGCAAGTACAATCAGCGGTCACGTGGTGTCGCCAAACTATAAGATGCGAAAGTCTGGTAGGCTCCCCTATACGGAGCTCCACCACGTTTTGAAGATTCACTCATCACACACGGATTGGGTTTTTGACTCGATACAATGTCTATACGAACGACTACATTTTATACTCTCAAGACATTTGGCCAGAAATTAAAACACTAATGTCTCACGCCTCTCACAGGATCATCATAATTGTTGTCCCCCCCCCCCCCCTTAGTGATTAGCAAAACTGGGTGGTACTAAAAATAATTAGGTTTAGCTTTCTGTGAGGAAATTCTTACCGTTGTTCAGGTTAAAATTAATTAAAAATGGTGTATTTATCGGAACATCTTCAAAATTTAATTGCCATGAAAATAATGCCCATGTACAGAGGTTTCCATAATTTTTTTTATTTACATTTTATAAGTATCTCCGGGAAATTTTGTTTAATCTATTCTTACCGAGCGTGGTGGTGAACGGTTAACGCTCTGGCCTCGCATTCGGGATGACGCCGGTTCGAATCCCCGTCCGGGCATCCAGATTTGGGTTTTCCACGGTTTCCCCAAACCACTCCAGGTGAATGCCGGAATACTTCCTTCAAAAGGCCATGGGCGAATTCCTTCCCGTTCCTTGTCCCCAGTCCCATCCCGCCTCTAATGACCTCGACGTCGACGAGGCGTAAAGCCATAAGTAAAAAAAAAATTCTCCGTCCGAAAACCGTTGTGTAGAAAATGTTTCTGAACGCTGTGAGCGGAGCGTTCCTGTCATGCTGAAAGATCTATCTCTTGATCGCCACAGGGCAGAATGTTTATATTTTCTCGCTGACTCAGGAAATCTTTTTAGCACTTTAATGTATCACGTTAGTTTACTGTGTTATCTTTGGGTCGTATTAGCCGTGAACGATCCACTTGATGACGAAAGCATTGTCTTTACATGGGATCACACCTGCCTCGTTTTCTTATGTTTTGGTGATGAAGTATTCTTCTACTGACTGGCTTAATGGGGTTTTTTTTTAATTTTTTTTTCTATAATACAACGATTCTTCACCTGCAGTGACTTTAGGAACAAAATGTATACTTTTTTTCTTTTTTGTGAATGCCTAGGATACACGGAACTAATGTATCTATGAAACTTTTCGTGTTCAGTCTTAATTAATTGCCATGAATTAATGCAAATTCCAGTCAGTTCTTCCAATCCATCGATTTTTCTGCAATGATTCGACTATTCCCTCAAGGAGTTTTGGAAAATTTTAGTTCATTCTGGTGATAGATGTTTTTCTTCAAATAACAATCCACCTCTTTTAAAAAGAGAAAACCATTCGTAAACCATTATCTGTGTAAAAATTCCTCTCCGAAAGCCTTCCGTATCATTCTTAAAGTCTCACCGTACGGTTTACCCTCCTGAAAACAAAGCTTGATATTATCTTTATGCCGCCATTGTAAATCGATGACGTTTCGACGACTGATCAAAACTGGTGACTATAGGGGACAGATAGCAGGAAAACATTTCTAGCACCTCACCACTAGCCATAAAATAGTTCATTGCTTCTTTTAAATATCCACTGTTTACGGCAAGAGGTATTTACATCTGAGTTTTTGACCTACCGTAATCGAAAAATTTAAACTAATTTAGTGATAGGTGAATTTAAAGTTTTAAGTTTTTTTCACTGCCAAATAAAGTGGATGTTTCAGTTTACCACGAACCGCTTGATTCTAAAGTGTTAATTGTGAAGAATGTCTTGTCTGTTAAGTCGATAATTTGAGCAGGAATTTATAAGAGCCCTAAAGTGAAAATAAAAAAAGAAAATAATAAATGACTACCAGTACAGTACTTTTTTTTCCCGATTCATTGTCTTTTGGGATTTTAAACTCAGACAGACTTGTTATGAGTATAAAAGTTATTAGGTGTTAAATAGAACAGACATTTTTTAGGACTGAAGTTAAATGTGTCGGATTGGAAATGTATAGAAATGGCGATTAGTATTGAACAATTGATGTAATCTCCAACGAGCATGTTTCCTGTTAACGATCCCGACTTGTGCATTAATGCTGCTCCTCTTGTCAATATAGAACGTTAACAAGTTGCACATGTAGTTAACAACAAATGTTTTCTAATTCTCGACCGAAAAATGCGCTGTTCTCTTTACGCGAATAATAAGTACGAAAAAGAATCTTTTTTATCTGTTTAAGTGAGAAGGTGGAACGTGGTTGTTGGAAGATCGCATTATGAAGTATAAAGTTTTCAAGATATTCTTACCAAACGGTAGTACTTAAAATTAACGGTATATCCGTGAATTGTCTGATTACAAATTTAGTTGTTCATTGATATTATCATCACCATCCTTCAGGTATTATCCACAAGATCTGTTCCAGATTCTACCTCTATTTCTGATTTTGATATTTCATACTGGCGCGTTCTCTATATCTTAAATTTGATTGCCTTAGAGACCTTAGTAAGTTTACTCCGTAATTTGGTTTTGTAATTTGGTCTTTTAGATAAATTAGTTTCAGAAACTCGCTTCGATATAGTCCTTATTCCTTTTGGAGGCTCTGTATTTATTGTGTAAAGTATCAGACTGGAGCTGTAGAGGTTGCCTGTTCAAACCACGGTCTCGTAAAGAATTTAGGATCATTTAAATGAAATGTTGATGTAATTTGATATGAAGGTGCTTGTTTGTTATAAAATGTGTTTGTTGTTGTGTTTCAGCGGCTGACGTGGTACTCGCCGGAGGAGGACGTCAAGATGTGCCTCGTCAAGGGGAAGGACGACGTGAGTACGGCAGCCAGCGATATCACGCCTGCTCTCTGCGATGTTATTTGCATGAATAGTAATTTTAATATCAAACTATAGCTGTTTTGCTATGCTTATAATTTTAATTAAAAATGAGGTTACCTCAATTAATTATGAGAGTTTTTTTGTTGTTGTTAAAGATATTCATTAACGGATGATCTTTATTTTCGTTTTTGTTTGCTTGCTATTGCCTCAGTATAAGCAGGGAAAACTTGCTTTATGGTTGTTCATAATAATCCAGCAATTTTGGGCATTAAATATTTCATGAAAGTATGAAATAAAAATAGAATTTATAGTTGTACTTAAGGAGAATATTCTTGCTTATCTCTGCATCCACGTGCACCATCGTGGTGGGTGAGCGGTAACGCTTTGTCCTCGTATTCGGGGGGACTAGGGTTCGAATCCCCGTCTGGCCATCCAGATTTAGGAATTCCATGGTTTCCCGAAATCACTAAAGACGAATGCGGGGATCGTTACTTCAAAAAGCCTTTCCCGCGTCTAATGATCTTGACGTCGACGAAGCGTAAAGCAATGAGGAAAAAATAATTAAAACTCCGCGAACAGCTATTATTATTATTATTATTATTACATTAACTGTTGTTTGATTCACAGATACTCTTTTCCGACATTTAAATTTAACAAATATTTCAAGACAATTTATTCCGAGAATGTTTTTTTACTTATGGCTTTACGCCTCGAGGTCATTCGAGGCGGGATGGGACTGGGAACAAGGAACGGGAAGGAATTCGGCCATGGCCTTTTGAAGTAAGCATCCTGGCATTCGCCTGGACTGACTTGGGGAAACCACGGAAAACCCAAATCTGGATGCCCAGACGGGGATTCGCACCGGCGTCCTCCCGAATGCGAGGCCAGAGCGTTAACCGCTCACCCACCACGCTCGGTTCGAGAGTGTGAGAAGATATGTTGATTTTTACAGTAAGTGCTACTGTCTGCAACGAGAAAACAATGAACGCAGTAGGTCTTACACTATAGAACACACAGGTTAAGGACTTTGTTGAAATATACACCACGGGCGGCAAATGAAAATTATTATGCCGTTTGTTATTGATAGTGTCTGTCATACACTTTCTGTGTTAGTGTTGCCATGTTTTGCCACGTATTTATATCATTCTTTAGTATTTTTAGGTAACTTGTATGTTTAATTTTTAAATATCATCGTATTAGGGGATTAGCCTGACCCAGGGCCGAGATCGTAAAAAAAAAAGTAATTATGTCTGGCGGATAACACAATGTTTAACATAGCGTTAATTGTTTTGAAGCCACACTGGTGAATAATTTATTAGCATTCGGTACTCGGCCGGTAGGGTAGAGGGGACGTGGTTCATGATTCGGAACTACCGGACTGCAAAGCAAAGGGCTTGGTTACATCCCGAATGTCTCCGCAGTGCGTATAGACTGACGGTACACGGCTCTGTTGATTTGTCCGTTTGGTGTGGACGTTAAACTTGCTACCCTACTGAATGGATCGGCGCGGGGTTTTGTCCTCTCCCTTTTTTAAGCTCTCATCCACAACTTGAACAAGACAAACTTATACTGTCGTGTTTTATTTTATTTTATATATATATATATATTCTGTCATCAGTCTTTAGACTGGTTTGATGCAATCCTCCATCCCTTCCTATCTTGTGCTAACCTCTTCACCTCTACATATCCCTTACAACCTACATCCTCAATTATCTGCTTCATATATTCTAATCTCTGTCTTCCTCTACATTTCTTATCTTCGACTGTTCCCTCCACCAGCAAATTAACCAATCCAGCATATCTCAAAATATGACCTACCAGCCTGTCTCTTCTTTCTGTAAGCTTCTTCCACAAACTTCTTTCCTCACCCATTATTTCCAAAACTCGTTCGTTTCGTACTTTGTCTGTCCACTTAATTTTCAGCATTCTTCTGTAGCACCAAACTTCAAATCCTTCAATTTTCTTTCTTTCCGGTATTCCTAAAGTCCATGTTTCGCTACCATAAAGTGCTGTGCTCCACACATAGAGTTTTAAAAAGTTCTTTCTAATTCCTAGATCTATATTTGAAACTAAAAGGTTTCTCTTTTTCATGAAGGCTCTTTTTGCTAGAGCTATTCTGCTTTTAACATCATTCTTACTTCGGCGATCGGTTGTAATTTTGCTTCCCAAGTATCAGAATTCACTTACTTCTCCTATTGCATTCGATCCTATTTTTATATTTAATCTACTAGTATTGGTATCAGTTCTGCTACATTTCATCACTTTTGTCTTCCTTGTCGTGTACAGACACAAAAAAAACCGTATTAACCATTATTGGAAAGCTAACACCCCCCCCCCCCCAGAATTTTTTTATCCTGGGACTCGATACAGGAGGAGATGCTGCATAATAATAACTACATACTGCAAGGTGATATAGAAAGCCACAACACTTTGACTTATCCAATGATGTGGTTGCAATCTTTTCTTCTGTTCTCTCCCCTCCAACCTCCCCCCAAAGTAAATCCGCTATAAGAATTTTCAACCCCATGTATTTTTGTTTTTGTTTGTGTTTTTTGTTGTCATTTTAAAATTTTATGGTATAGGGTTAAGTATCAGCTATACTGGCTGCGCACGCTTAGACACCACGACACTGGATTCGGGAGGGGGGGGGGAGGGGGTATAACGAATCCAGGTTCGATTACTGGTCTTCCCGATTCCGCCTCATGAACTACACATTTCACAAACAAAAATACACTTATCGGATAAAGCGTAAGTTACACGAATCGCAAACAGATGGCAACACTTAAGCTCCCCTCCCCCTATGACTGAAATTCCCTGGTTCTAACTACCCAGTGGAAACATTGGAGAAATTCTTAATTACAAGCCGTGACGGGAATCAAGGCTTGGAGTTATGTGATTGGGTCCATTCACACATAATAGTAATAACAGTATTAAGATTTCAAAGAGCTAAAGTAGTGGGCGGCCACAAAGTTTTGAGTTAAAACGTTCTGAAGTTGTGAGGGCATAACAGACGGACGAATGATTAAATCGATAAGGGCGCCGTTTCTCACTCAGTAGGTACAGATCCCTTAAAACCGAAAATGAAGGCGAACAAAGGCTCATGAAGTGTACAAAATGCTCGGTCAACTGAATGGATAAATTTAACTCAGATTGAAGCCAATTACCTTAAAGGTTATGCCTCATCACGAAAGCCACAGGTTCCGCCGTATTTATCCTCATTTCCTCACACGCTACAATGTTATTTTTTTTCTTTCCAGTTAGCGATAGAAAACAGAGTTATTACAGAAGTAACATTATTGTGCCACGCGTGTAATTTTTATGGGGTGATTAAAGATAAGTGTAAACTATTACTTTTGTGCGGTTAAATATTAACCAGCCGGCCGGCTGAGTGATAGTGGATTTTTTTTTTCCGCGTGTTATCAGCGGGGCGCGGTGCTGCCTGTTGCGTGTCGCCCCCATTATTTTTAATAGGTAGTCGTCGGCTTCCATTAAAATGCAGATTAAGGTGGCACGGGGCAGCGCGCTGCAGGTGTGCCACCGCACTGGGTGGTGCGTCGCGCCGCGCCAAGAATTACGAGTGACACTCACTCCACCTCCGTTATCTCTTTCGGCATGGAGAGGGACGGGTCACACATCCGACTGAAATCGAGGGGGCTTTCAAATTTAAGTTGCGATTCTATATTAATGCAATATATATATAAAGGATATGGAAATAAGAGACCCAACACTTACCACAGATGACGGCGGTTGCGGAAGGCTAACACAAATAACGCGATCTGGATGTTATTTTGGCTTAGTGCGCTGAGTGGCAACTTACTCTAAATTGTAAAAAGTGCAAGACAATGAGCATAACTAACAAAAAGAATCCAATTGTTCAGAAATACGAGTTAAACAATACAGTTATTTATATTGTCAATTCTATGAAATATTTGGGAGTAACAGTACAAAGGAACATAAAATGGGGCATACACATTAATTCGTTAGTAGGTAGAGCAAATTCTAGGCTGCGATTCATAGGTCGAATCTTGAAAAATTGTAATGAACAAACAAAGGAGATAGCGTACAAATCTCTTGTGCGTCCACATTTAGATTATTGTTGTGCCATTTGGGACCCGTTTCGTAAGGGGTTGATGGAAAGTATAGAGAAAGTACAGAGAAGAACCGCTCGATTCGTGACCGCTTACTACATTCCTTATGAAAGCGTCACAGAACTGATTAGTAGACTAGGTTGGGAGTCTCTGGTAGATAGACGACACACGTTTCGTTTAAACTTATTGGTAAACATGAGTTCTCCCACTTTCACTTTTGAGTGTAGTGAAATACTTCTTCCACCAACCTATTTGAGTCGGAAGGACAGGAAAGATAAAATTAGAGAAATAAGGTGCCGGACTGATTCTTATATGAATTCTTTTTTCCCTCGTACCATTAGGGATTGGAATGAACAGCAAAGAGATTAGCTTTGGTGCTGAGCACCCTCTGCCACCCACAATTTTGTGAATTGCAGAGTATATATGTAGATGTAGATAACGCACAATTTCGGTGGTTAATCTTATTCATTGCAATTAGGTGAGCCACTAGGCAGATTTAGTGTGTGCGTATCTAAATCCGCTTAGTGCCTCACCTACTTGCAATGAATAAAGTTGAGCACCGAAATATTGCTTTATTTGTGTTCGTCTTTCCCAGCCACCGTCATCTGTGATAAGTGTTGGGTCTTATTTTCCTATTAGTATATTGCTCGTGGTTTTAATTATATATATTAAATAACTAGTCCACTATTCAGTTTCAAATTTTAACTTGTTTTATTGCTAGTAAACCATCAAACTTCAAAATACAGTTAACATATAAACACAACACTCCAACGATTACAGTCGACACTTCTTCCAAAGACAATACTACCAAAACTGTTCGTTCAAGACTGTGCTTGGCCGACGTAAACCGAGTCTGTAAAACTCTGTCGGAAAACTGTCTCTTAGTTTCTGCTGATCGCATTATACAAGTTCTATCGAAAGTTCTAAAACACTACAAAGGCTTCCGACAGATATTTCTTGAACATTAACAATACTTCAACAATTGAAAACATATTAAAAGCAATCAGAATTAATACACAATCATTTACAATCATTACAAAATGCTTAGAAATGAAAATTAAAGATACTTAAATACAAAATTATCCACATAATTAACTGTAGTAAATCGGCCTTTAAACATCGTGGCTCACCTTAATACTTACAATTACAAACATTTAAGTAATTCTCTGGCATAGTTCTGTTCTTAAACATATTAAATGGTATTTACATAACTTCTTTTCACAAAACAAAATCCATTTACACTGATTTACAATAAAATACAAGACAAATATACAAAACCATTTTCAATCACACTCTAGCTTGCCACAAATGCTTCATAAAATACAATTCCAGTTAAAGTTTAGGTTTGAGGGCTGTTACGCTATCCATAATCCAATTTAATTGCCTTAAAGAATTTGCGTGCTGATTGTTAACAGATATATATATATATATATATGCTGCTTGGTTACTGGACGAAAAAAGTCAGAGTGAGAATATCTACGTATGTTGTGAATGCTCTGGCGGGCACACACCAGTTGCACTTCAAATTATGTAGAGAGAGTTCAACAATAGTTTACAGTTTAGATTTCGAAACGTCAGAATACCACCATATCTTAATTGCGGCACGATGTCGGTGAAGGAATAATTTGAGAAATGAATTTCGGAGAAAAGTGTTCCGTTAATGAGACACCAGACTAATTGTGACTGAATGCACTGTTTTAATATCGATTTCACTGCTTTCTTTGCCAGGACAGTACGGCGCTCAATCGGTTTTAATTGTAGGGATCATCTTATAAAACGACAGTAACATATTGTATATGACGTAAGTAACCAAATTTAAAAATGTCCTCCTCAGCCCTTCAAAAGAAAGTTATATGCTGTTACTGATAACTCAATATCGTCTCGTAAGTAGGTATCAAACGCATCGCCTCCAGGTTTTGTCAGACTGAGAAAGAGAGTGTAATTAACTATAGTGAAAGATATGTCGTCGTTCACACCATTACTGGTTCTGAACCTGATGAGCGGACCAAGAAATCTGAAGTCGTGAGATAGCTTTTTTTTGGGCTTTACGTTTCGTCGACGGCGTGGTCATTAGAGGCAGGATGGGATGGGCGACAAGGAACGGGAAGGAATTCAGCCATGGCCTATTGAAGGAAGCATCCCGACCTTCGCCTAGTGTGATTTGGGGAAACCATGGAAAACCCAAATCTGGATGCCCGAACAGGGATTCGAACCCGCGTCCTCCCGAATGCGAGGCCAGAACGTTAACCGTTCAACCACCAAGCTCGGTCGTGAGCAGCAAAACCAGATATCAGTTGTCTTATATTTTTTGTCGCTGGCTGTTTAAAAAGTCAAAGTCAAAAGTTATGTAGAGATCTCACCACGATTTTTTTACATTAAAGTTAATTTTGTAATCAGTAACTTTATTCTTTAAGCTTATTCAAAAAAAATATTTTATTCTGAATTGTGGGACATGCTATCGCTGTTAAACAAAATCTTTATATTTAAAAATTATTTTTAATCTTTTAGTTCACATTACTACGAAAGCGTGTTTTTAGTTTTTTAAACTACAATTTTATTTTTAAGTTTTTTAGTTCAGATTGTTTCAAAAGTATTTTTCTTACTGTTGGCTTTCCTTCGCCAATCTCTCTTTCTTTTTTGTAGTTTCATTTTTAATTATTATTCCCACGAATAACGTACAATTAAATGGTCAACCCCACCAGGGTCCAATATCAGGGTAAATATGGAAAACTACTCTTCTATTATAGTACGAAGTAATTGAAAATGATGTTGCCAATACTAACTATTTAATATCACATTAAGTGATTGCAGACACTATCGTAGCAGCTTGTATCAAAGTATCGTCAGTTGCTCATGTGGAAAAGGTTGCGCAATAAAACCATTTTTCTGTTGTTAGTGTCAAAGTAATGAGAATACCAGTTTACAGTTGTGAAATTATTGTGTTGTTAAACTTTCTTAATACGTGTGCAAAATTTCGGAAAATTAAGACGCCTGGAAGTTGGTAATTAAATTAAATGCATATGGCGATGATGCGGCTTAGACTAAGAGGGTCGAATCCCTTTCTTTGGCATTTCAGAGGAAAGACACTGTATAGCAATAATGCATGATACATTGTATACAGTGGTTGCTAAGCCAGTTTTACTATATTTTTCTGTGCCTTTAGTATTGATCTCCGAGAGAAAGTGTGCATAAGGTATTAATTTATGAACAGAATGTTGCTGGACTGGCGCATTTCGAACAAGAAGGCGACAACATATTCGTCATATACCAAGTCATATATTTTATGTCGGCGGCTCTGTGAGGCTGCGCCGGCTCTGTCCAACCATCACCTTACTTGTATCACTCGCCAGTATCGGCAAATAGTAGAGCTGTAGTAAACCGTATCTATTCGTTACTGAGCCTGACTCGAAGTACCGAAATGTTACTCACAAATTCGTTCCGTTACTCGCATTCGTCGTATGATTCGATAAACGAACAAATACGACGCATCATGCGGGAACTGGAACGGTTCACCCAGCGACTAAATGAAACTGAATGAGAGGATAAACATTTCAACAACGTGAGTGGCGTATTTCTGGGAATTTTGATTTGAATTCGTTTCGTTGCAAAGGAAAATGTGTAACTACAAACATGTTGCGCGTATATTATTTTAATATAATTAATATTTTTTACTGTGAAGTGTTGATATTTTTAACGAGGTAAGTACGAGTAATTTATACAAGAGTTATAGTGCGGTTTGGTTTTTGTTTAACATGAAAATTTACAGAGCATAATTTGTAAATAGAAAACTTGGATAGATAATTTGAGATGTTTATTGCTTTTTTTTGATCATACCTTAATGATAGTTTATTAATTTCAAACATTGATGAAATGCGTTTATTATGAAATGCGATATTATAACTTCTACTTTATTTTACAGTGCAAATTTTACCTAAACTTACTTCACTAAATGAATAATTTACTTAAAATTTACAAAGTACGAATGAAGTAATCCCGTAAACCGTATACTACGCGATTCGATGCTTGATACTATTCTATTGTGTCAAAAGTAACGAGTAACGAAACTATAAGATAGTAACGAAGTCGTCCCGTACGCGGCGCGACTCGATACAATGCTTCATGCTAGCGCTCGATTGTACCCAGCGTAACGAGCAACGATTCGATAGCAACGAGTACTGATTGGTTTAGTAACGAATACCTACGGGTATTCTCGTTACTTTTACAGCTCTAGAGAGTAGTCGTTTAGATGATTTCTCTCCAATGCGACGTCAAAAACAGTCTGTTGAAGAATCTTCTTGCTTGAGGTGATTGTCTAAAATATGATAGTGTGGTGTGGGATCCTAATTTCGAGTATCAAATGCAGGAGTTGAAAAGGGTCAAGGAATGGCAGCTGGATTTGTTAGTGAAAATTACTGCAGAACCTAACCAGTAAATGCTAAACGAGTTGGATTGGGGGTAGTTGGAAGAAAGGAGGAGGGTGAAGAGAGTGCTAAAGGTGTTCAAGGGTATATACTGATGATGAGGATTGAAAGGATGATGGTAGTAAGAGTAGTGCTTTGAAGGGAAGAAATGACCGTGACCACAAGCTGGCACTCTATTTCAGTTGTAAGGGAGTGGGAAGGATTTCTTTTGAGGATAGGGAAGTCGGGGTGAAATGAATTACAAAGCAAAGTGCTGAGCAATATATCAGAAATACGGAAAGAATAAAATAAAATTCTCGTATTTTGTTCGGTTGCTGAAATTAAGCACTCAGCGAAATGTGTACACAAATTAAGCGGGAGAATTTATTAATGTGAATGTATTTGCAATACCTTTTTATATATAATATTTGATGCCAGAATGCAGTTATTTTGTTTTTTATATACGATAACTGAGACAAACAAATGTTTATACAGGAATTAAATAATCTCGGGCACTACTGACCCCTGAAGCTGCCACTACCAAGTGAACAGTTGTGTGTGGCGGGTTGCTTCTCGCTCACACAGGTGCTGCAGTGAGGTGAACCATGTCTCGGACGTGCATACTCTTTTAATTTTTTTAAATAGTCAATGTGTTTTAACGTAAACGGAATATGCTATACCAGAATGCGATAAAAAATCTATCCGCTGATTCCTTATTCATTACTGTAGGATTTTTATTAAGTTAGAAAAAGGGGTGTCGATACAATGAAAAATATATATATGGCGGGGAACGGCTCAATTGCGCATTATAATGCAAAACCTTTTTTCAAAATTTGCAGGTTATTGGAGCATATTCCCACTTGTTATTCCTCAATGTATGATGTATCTCCAGCTCACTTCTCACGAACACCTTAGTCAGACATGTCCCAAAAAATGGACAGTACAGGTGGTCCTGTTTCAAGGCCAGCTCGTTCACCTAATCCATTTTCTCTTGTGGAGACATGTTAAACGTTTTGTGTACAAGACACCCGTAGAGACTGAAGAGAAAGTCACTGTTTCCTGTGACATAGCTAGAACCTAAATTGTTCCACCTAATACGAGAGAACTCAGTCCGATGTTGAAAAACCTGCAACGAAGCTTGTGGCCTTATTTTCAACAACTACAGTCGCAGATTGTGAAAGTAGTACATCTACAAACAAAGATTTGTAACTTCTCTCATTCCACGTTTGGTATATTGTAAAACAACATAGAAACACTCTGTAGGCTACCCACACTCCTGGGCTGAAGCCTGCAATGCAGAACATTGGGGAAACTGCTTTGGATTTGGACGTCAGAACGATTTATGCTCCAAGATTTGTGGGTTCGTTTCAGTCGTCGATTTTTGTCCTCCCCGCGGCTTATTTATTCGTTTTCGGTTTACAGCAGGAAGTAACAGACGAAGTTAAATCGCGCGAGCTGACAGCCAGTGTTTGTGTGTTGCAGGAGGCGTGCCAGAACTACATCCGCATCCTGGCCAAGAGCGGACCTGGTCGACTGCTGCTGTGCGGCACCAACTCCTTCAAGCCCGTCTGCAGGGACTACGTCATCGAGGTGCAACTTCATTTCTCTTGTTAAAAGTGCTGATTGCCTTATACACGTACCACTTCATACAGTATACTGATTGGTATAAATTACTATAATCCACCAAATGAAACTGAGAATGATTGTAGCCACTCCTGTTACTTTTCGTTACAGTACCGTACCTTCTCACCTAAAAACATAAAACATCTCATTGAATTTTCAGAGGACTAAAACATATTTGCCATTATGAAGCATCAGGATTCAAGAGGATAAAAATGTTTTGAACTCATAATAGATTTTATCTCAACATCTTTCTCCTACTTTGAAAGAAATCAAAATATCCAGAGAAATATTTAGTTTTGTTTATTACAGCAAAATTAATTTAATTTAGACTCCTAACTTTTCAATTCGATTGTGATGTTGCAGATCGCTCCAAATTTTGTAACAAGGATAACTCCACCAAAAGTTACTTAATCTCTGAAACACATCTCTCAGGAGAGAGAGGAAAAATTATTAGCTGGACCCATGAAGTAGGCTAATGGGAACGAACGCCAGCATCCAAAAAGAACTAGTCATAAGCATTCCCTATTGGACTTTAACCAATAATGAAATAAATAAATCCTAAGGACTTTGTAAGGTATCCCTCGTTCTATTTTTCATATTTGGTTAGAATCCGGTCAAGTTTAAGGTTAGTTGGAGTACACGATACCACACTTTAAATCAAGTTAACAGCACTTCGGGTATAATAAAGTGAATAAATAACACATACACAGCATAAATAAACTATAAATTGCCATAAAGACATGATAGTTCAGCAGGAAATAGGTTATTTCACATAGGAGCAAATTTTTAATAACAGATACTAACATTGGTTGGCGAGATATTTTGAACAGATTTAAACGAAGTAAATGTTAAATAATTGCAAATAGAATGCATAAATAAACCATTTATCATGTTTAATACACATTATTTCAGAGATAAATAAGTAATTTCAGTAAAGGAAAAATCTAACTCATAAATTTTGGCATATTCCAGTTTTAGTATTTCCGAAGGGATTTCAGTACAGTAAAGACAATAAAGAACCTATATTACACAGGCCTAGACTCACTATAACCATAACTTCAGAAATAAATATAGTTTAGTAGGATTTTTAAAGAAATAAACTGGATGATAAAATGACAGTCTGAAGCAGAATGAAAATAATTCATTGTAATGAAACTTGACCATCCTAAAGCTCCAAAAACAGCAATAATAATCCCTGAGACAGCCTAGTAGATAAATTAATAGATTTCTGATAGCTTTAAAGTATCTAATAACCACAAGAAGTAATTATATTGGATTTTTAATACTCATTTGCTTAAACAGTTCACATACATAATTTTGGTCTTTTAAGTAGTTTCAGGATTTTAAAAGTAGAAAAACAAGTAGTAAATAAAATAATCTTTCAATTTTAATAGGTTTTAAATAGTTTCAGTCGGTAGAATATGAAATATCAGTGAGTAAATAGACGCCGGTAAATCGATCAATTTGGTCAACTTTTCGGAATTAATTCCAGCACTTTAAACCATTTCAAGAGCGCTAAGGACATGTAAATACCAGCTAACACACATAATTGATTTTATAAACACATTTCACTAACCTGTTGAATGTTAATCCGATCACGAAATAATTTGTTACAGACACTGCACACATAAAATGCTTCTACACTGATTTTAAACACTGCCACACAATATAAAGTAGAGAATAAAATAAAGCAGCCATGAAGAGAAGTAAATTCACCTAAATCAGATAGTTTCCAACGCTCTAAGTATTTTTAAACATAAATGAACACGTAAAATTGGACACCCCACTTGAGCATTTTATTATTCAAAAGCCTACTTAGATTCCGGGTTAAAGAGTAGCTTGTTTTAACAATCCATTCTTTTAGCTTCCTACATATTAATTTCACATCATTTAAAGCCATAGAACCGATGTTATAGGTTTTGTAAATTCACTCGACATAAAATCCACGTGTAAATCACTAAATAATTTATTGTGTCTCTGATAGAACAGCTACAGAGATAAGATAAACTTCAAAATAAGCAGTTAAATTCAGGCTACACCTTGATAATTTTTCCGGCTCGATAATCCATAAAACTTCAGAGTTATTCCATGAAAACTAAATAGTAGCCACAACCGATGGTTAGGAATTAACGGTTTTACCATAACTTAACTGACTTAAACAAAGTAGATATTTCGGAAGAACCTAAAATCGAGAATAACATTTTAAGCTTACTTTCGTGTTAATAATTACAACCAATTTTAAAAATAACAAAACTTTGACTAAAGCCGTAAGACTTGGGAAAATCAACCATATCAAGTTTTTGGAGAGACAATATTAACATAATATTCAGACACTAAACACTTCAGCTAGTAACACACATCACTTTTACCATTTCCTTGCTGAGATTAACCTAGTATTAAGAAAGTTATTAGATCAAACAGTAGGGTATGTTTAGGAGCGCGGAGGTACACGGTAGAAATACGTCATCACGCGAGCAACTCCTATATAAGAAAGCGGGAAGAAGACACCAAAAAAGCGGATAGATCAGTCTAGATGTTGAAGTGCATGTGATCGCACGTTCGGGTTTCGCGCGGAGTGGTCAGGGCAAGATGGAACATCATGGCGGCGAGTAGTGCGCATGTCTGAGGAAAGGACGCGTTAGTGGCAGACATTTCGAAAATTTGGATGGACATGTGAATTTCGAACTTTTGTTTTGTTTCAACTGGGGGAGAAGCGGTTTAATGCTCTTGGTCTCAACTTGTAATCTTTGGTGACGATGAATATCCGATTGCTTTGCTAACTGTAAAAATGACATTATTTGTTTGAAGAATTTTTGGAAAATATAACTTAGTGATTTGGCTCTTGATTTTCATTTTATACTTTAATACCCTTCTTGTGGTGGGTTTAAAACTACAAGTGGCGACTGTGGTCTTATTTATCAGTTAGCATAAAGGTTTTAACACGGTTACAGAACTTTCTTTTGGACTCAGAATATTTTGGCAGCAGACTGGTTCAGGTGATCATAGTCGATACCTGATCCCCCAGTATTCGACTACGCCCTGACAACTTATTGGCTGAAGACCCTGACAAATTGTTCGGCCGCCTTGTATCAGATTGCACCACAAACCGCCTCTGTCGTAAGTACCCTAACGTAACCGGATAAAGGGAATATAGAGTTTTGCGTAGAAGCCGAACTACTAAACATCCTAGTGTACTCCAAATAAACAAAGCATTGTGAGAGGTGAAGATCGGCTTAAGGGTGACTAAAATTTCCAGCCGAGACCGGGATTCGAACCGTGAACCTTCCGATCTCCAGTTAGGCGTCTTAACAAGTCGACCCACTACACTGCTGTAGATTGTTAACTGATTTGCTCAAAATCATGGCGAAGAAAATGTCAGTTGATGGAGAAATAATTTGTTCAAATTTGGTGGACTAACAATTTACTCATTTGATCTGCATTAGCACGCCTACTGTTTTTGTTATTAATCGGTTTTATGAGCCTTTTTGTAATTGGTGATGTGTCATACTCCTGTAAACAAAGGTGCCAAATTTTTACTGTTGGGGCACAACGCTCTTGTATCTATGCGTCGCCGCCAACACCAGAATGGGGTTGCCACCACCAAAGTCCCAAGTTTTAGACTGCTGCCTTCCTAACCCCTTCTAACTCTTCTTGTATTTAATACCTCATTAGAGGCCACCCGTAAATTACGTCACATGAATTTCTAGCGTAAAACTAATCCTGTCAAAAGTGGTCACAATTGTGTGACCCCCCCCTCCCCAGGTGTGGCGTCTCATATTTTGAAATTTCAAATTTAGAAATTATTAATTTAAAACAGAACTTCCAAAAATTTTATTTAAAATTTTTTTCATGTAAAATCAACAATAAATCAAACATTTTATAAAATTGACAAAACATAAATCAAATGAACGATACAAAATTTAATCATTTTGTGCCCATGAACTTTGAACCAATTCCTTTATATTATTTATTACCGGCAGATTTGGATAATGTTAGGAACATTCGATGTGTCAACATCTTCTTCACCCAACCATATAGCATCATCATCGTTTATCAAAGAAAGAACTTACCTGTCACGTCTAGTTCGAATTCTTTGAGGACAAATCTTCGTGATAGGCAAATCCTCATGTTGCTTCTTATGTGATAGCTTGTGTTGGTCAGTGCCTTTGTATGATGAAAGATATAGACAACAGATTCCACACAATCGTTTAAATAAGTATGCGGAAGTAATATTTTGTCAAAGCCTCAAATGCGTTATTTGCCTTTCGGTGTGTGTTAAAGGGGCAGGCGTGCAACACCGTAAGTATAGGGAGCGCGAATTCGCGCGGGCGCCACGTAACATAAAGTGATACATATTATGTTTTTGACATCACAAAGCTTATGACTCCTCCCCTCCTTCTCACACGTAATTTATGGATGGCCCTTTATGTGGCTCCCGCATTATCATATTACGTACACTCAAATATCGGACTGCGCAATGTTTTGTAGCTCTGTTCCCTGACTTTCCTCGTGAATCCTTCGTCATCCGGGACCCAAACTTTTTCCACATGCCTCTCCTCTCCCCAGTAGAAGTGTCTTATCCATTTATGGTTCTTTCCGCAGCAAAACTTTTCTTATTTTTGGATTTGACAACGATATTTTGTTACCCTTCCTAATTCAAACTGTCAAAAACTAAGTTATAGTCTGTATTAAATCAGTTTAACGCTAGAAAATGCTGATATCATGTTTATACGGTATTCTTTTTTGCTCTCATCAGTCTTACGACTGGTTCGATGTAATCCCTTCCTATCTTGCACTAACATTTTCATCTCAACATACCCCTTGTAACTCTCTTCCTCATTTATCAGCTTTAGATATTCTTATCTCCTTCTTCTTCCTCAGTTCTTACCTTCGACTGTTCCCTCCACCAACATTTTAATCAATCCTGCATGTCTCAAAATATGACCTACCGTTCTGTCTCTTCTTTTGTAAACTTCTCTCCTCGCCCATCATTTCGAAAACTCATCGTTTCGTACTTTATCCGTCCACTTAATTTTCATCCTCCTTCTACAGCACCACATTTCAAATTAATCAATTTTCCTTGTTTCTGGTATTCCTAAAGTCCATAAAGTGCTGTGTTGTTTGTTGTTTGCAGAGTGGGAGCTACACGCTGGAGAAGGAGCGTCCCGGGCAGGCGCTGTGTCCCTACGACCCCAAGCACAACTCCACCGCCGTGCTCGTGGGTGAGTAGAGTGCTAACCGCAAGGATACAGATATTTTGTTTTGTTACTGTCATTCACTCCTTGCGAATACTCAGCTAGCTGCAACTGTTTTGATTCTGCTGATAGTCTTATCTGCACTGCTCCTCGAGGAAGCAGAACTGAGAGTACAATCCACTTTGACTCTTACCCTTAGTTAAAATTCTGGGGCAAAAGTACGGGGTTATTATAAACGATTGAAACGATTTCACGAATTTACTGTAGCTATATTATTTGACATACTGTCACTAAACTTTACAGTTATACAGAAAAACTCAAAACGTTTTTTTCGACATACAGTATTATAGATGCTCTGTATGTGTCTGCTACCTGCTTCTGAAGATATCCAGTAGATGATCGAGTTCTTGCCACAGCAAATCCCTATCAATCTGTTAGCACTGTCGATGGCAGCACACAGTTCTCGTACGCGTAGACACCAAATATTTCATATAAGGTCATTAAAAACAAAAAAACAAAAAACTGGGAGCTGTCATCAACAGTGCTTTTGAAGAGATTGATCAGGACATGCTGCACTGAGTGTGTGCAAAAATGTGATTAGCGACTTGATATCTGCTGAATCAATAAGGGGACAGATATGGAGCGCTTGTAATATGTCAGAATTTTTTTTGAGGTTTTCAGTATGACTCCAAAGATGTACCAATATTTCAAATAATATAGCCACAGTAAATTTATGAAATCGCTTCATTCATTTACAAAAACCATATATGTAACGTAATTGCTCTCCGTCCCAACCTATGGATTAGAAGCGGCCGCCATATTTTGATCATTTACCGTGTTTTAAACATTGGTTGGCCTTTTTACGGCCAATCATGCATCTTGAGGTTTTATTATGCTTAAAGCTGGTTGGCCCTTTTACAGCCAGTCAGACATGTTTATTATATTATTGTGTTTTAAATCTGGTTACAGCGCAACAGACATTGTTTGTCTGAAGAATTTTTTGTTTTTTCGGCGTAATTACAGTTAAAAGTTTTATTGTTTTATCTTATTTTGCTATCTGTTTGGCTGACCTCCTTTTATTCCGTCATACAGACAGTATGTTACTCTAGGTTTTGAGCTACTTTGCCATATCACTTTTTTGTTAGGACGATAAAGACCTCTGTGTCGACGCCCCCCCGCCCCAAAAAAAAACCCAGCAACAAACGAAACAGCCGCATTAAATAGAAGGAATAACAGCTTGACTTAACCTACTGAGTCGACATTACTCAGGTCAAATATTAAGAAGAACAGACGAGTCCAAACCAGAAATGAATCAATCTGACTTATACTAAGACTGGCAACAATCATTCTTGACATCTTAGGAAAAGAAAGGCTGAAATGGTTTAGTCAAATGATGAGGATGGCACGAAATAGACCATCTAAAGCCAGATCGCTCCACAATGTACAAACCTCTCTGGAACAGAGAATGAATACTCTTTGCTGGAGAAACTACATCATCTTTGCTGTTGAAAATAAAGTATACCATCAAACGTATCCGTAAACCAAGCGGAAAACTAGAAGTTGTCCTAACGAAGGTCCCAAGTTGGAGCCGAAACGTAGGCATTAGAAGCAAAATAACGCAGCGCGATACCCGGAAAAGGCAAGTAGTGCAAATTTTCAAAACGACGCCTGCGAAAAGTGAAATTTTATATCTAAAGCATAGTTCAGTGATAGGAAAAAGATCAAGAAAACCACGCGGTAGCTGGAGGAAGCAAGTACAAAGAAACCCTGCTACTTGAAGTCCAGAGTGGGAAGAAGTTGTGGCACGACAGTAGAATAGGAAAGTAGGTTTCTCATTACCACTCCCGGTGCGATGAAAAATAAATGACCATAGTGATTGTTGTAAATAAAAGTAGATGCGTATGACATTCTGTCTTTATCGTGGCTGGACCTATGGTTTAACAAGTTAAACTTTAACATGGAATCCAAATCACGAAACGTCCTGGCGTGGCTCATATAATCAAACACAACTCTTTTAAATTCTTGGCCCCACAGGGATTTGAGCTCGAGACCATACAGCGAAATTTTGGAAGCAAGTGCCTTAAACACTGAGCAGTATCTAACACAGTTAAAAAAAAAATTATTCTTTCGATTGTCAGTTTATCCTCATATTTACACATCAACAGGACCTTATCTTACTAATGTATCAAGGAACTAGAAATACAAAACGCTCAAATAATAGGAGTGGCTCCAGCTAGAGTTGCCCAAGAATCATACTTTATTTTTGGCCGGTTTACTTGAGCCCAATCTTATAGTCGTATTATGCGGAAATGCTTTATTTCTAGTAAATTATACTATTTATGGAAAGGAATGCCCTTGTTAATCTATTTATAAATCTAAATTTAGGATGTAGTGCCATCTATAGCATTTTGAAAGGAAACCTAAAATTAATAGCTAGTTCCATAAGCACGCGAAAATATGTACTTAAGGCAATAAATAACTAAATTTGAAAATACTTTTTTCCCCTTTCATGTACTTTTTATTTCCCTCTTCCAAAGATAAATATATTTTCTTCCAAATAAGTTGGAAACCCTCGTTCCGGCATATCACATAGGCAAAATGTTACTATACGAAAGATTAGTTATTATCGCTGAACTGACACACGTGATTGTTTTGCGAAAGTAACCATCTATCAAGCACTACAAACGCTAGGTGCTTCTCCGAACCGGGCCAAAAACTTGAATTGCCTCTCCTCCCTTCCAACATTTGAGATTATTATTTGAAATAGAAAAAAAATACTCACATGTACAGAAGTACTGACAACTTTCCACGGCGCCCTGGGTGGCAGGAGCTTTGAATTTGCCGCCCATTGAAGTTACCGCTCGGGTACTTTAGCTCAAATAGAAAAAAGGTCACCGCTCCCTGAAATTGTACCCTGGACGTGCTCCCCCCCCCCCTCCCCTCCCCCCTCCCCCCGCCTACTCTCTTCAGATCTGGCACTTACTACATACAGAATAGACGACTACTGAGCACGGTGAAAAAGAGAGTTTGAATCGAGAGCGAAAGAAGGCGCAGTGGTCGCTTTATCGACCTGAGCTAAGTGTAAATTTTTGAGAGCTACAATCACGTTTCACGGGCGAATGTTAGAAAGGATGGTACTCATCAATGGCTAATTGAAACGATCTCCAGTGACCCGTCGAGTGGGTAATACGAAATGATTTTGCTTAATACCTAGTTCCTGTACATTAGCGCTCTCCAAGTGCCTATTTTGGATAAAACTATCGGGTGCCTAGCATCTCATTTTTACATTTACACTACTTCATCCTGTCATAATATTTATTTTCAAAAGTGAGTTGAAACTGTTTCTGAAGTAATTGTAAAGTTGTCGTGATAAGTCACCTTGGAATGTTAAACAAATCATATGAAGTGGCAATAGATTAAGTTTGCAGATTTAAAATATGGCATAGAAATAATTTGCACTTTTAATCACTATCCTGATAATGACAAAGAGGACACGTTTGGTGAAAAGACAGTGAAAATTCTTCTCTCTCAGGAACTTATTACTTTAATTGAACAGTTACTTTGCAACCTTACCTTCAATGTTAGCAAGAAATTATTTAGTTATCAAATCTATGAAGGGAAGGATTTGACTATACAGTTAATTATGTGATGATGGAACTAAAGTTATTTACATTAATCTTTGGAATCTTAGCATAAATATGATTTTTGAATCTTAGTCTCTATAGGAGGAAAAGTGAAAAATTACATTGATAATCAGTGAATCAGACCGTTCTTACATTTTAGTAATTTCACAAGCACCAGTTTTTGTTCTTTTCTACCAATGGCGATAGGGTCTAATTATTACTGTTGGCGTTTAAGTATGTGTGAAGCTTATGATTAAACCCGCCTGGTAATAACTTGGTAAGCAGAAAGTCATGAGATGTGGGCGCCTTGTGAAGCACGAGATAATGCGTCACGCCAACGTTCTCGTGACGTCACGCATCCTCCAATTGGTGCATGGCCTGGAGATAATGGCGGACCTTGTCGCCGGAGGCCGTATATAGGTCACCGTCACTTCGGAATGTACTAAACTGTGATGCGTGCGAGACTTTGATGAGAAGGTCTTATTCATAATTCAACACGTATGGTCAAGGATAAGCGACCGATATCTGATATGAGAATTGAATGTGTTATGCGAATCTTCGTTCTTTCACCTCTATATTCTGTAGAAAATGTACTGCATTCCGTTTTAAAACAGAAAGTGAATTGCATGAAACATTTTAAACTGGTCGGACAAGCGTTAATGAATACGGATAATAATCATTAAGATCAAGTTTGTGTTATTGTTGATTTCTTTATGATCTTGATTAAAGAGTTTTCGTGAGTGGTTCAGTAGCTCAGTGCTCAGTATTTTGCTTCAATTTCCGGTGGGGCCAGGAATTTTTAAGAGTTGCGATTGATCATATGAGCTACCCCAGGACGTTTCGTGGTTGGGAGTCCACGTTAAACTGTAGGCCCATTCACCACATAGTCGAAATGTGTGACTGTTCGAAACTCCGTCATCAGGTCGCAAGATCATACGAATTTACTAGTTTTCATGTGATGTCCAGAGTTAGAACACCAGTAACCATTTGGACAACTGTACGATGCGGTCCTCGGTTATTCTGTGTTAAATAAATGGACAGAGAACTTTGGGCAGGTGGTAGGAAAAGGTTATAAAATCCTACATTTACTGCACAGGGATATATTAGAGAAATTAAGGAAATGGGTTACAAAACATTGGTAATACCACTGCGTCAATATAGTGGTGTAGTATGGGACCCACATTATAAGTATCAAATACAGAAGTTGGAGGGCGTTTAAAGAAGAGCAGCTAGATTTATTTGTTGAAATTATCGCAGGACCCAGTCAGTGTCAGATATGATAAAAGACTGGGAGTCATTGGAAGACAGCAGGAGGATGATGGGACTTGAAAGAATATTGGTCGAAGAATCAGGTATGGTGCATGGAAAGGGAAGAGTTAACCGTGACCACAAGCTGGCACTCGATTTCATGCATAAGGGAGTGGAAAATTTTCTCTTGTGGTTAAGAGTGTCAGGGACTGGAATAATTTATCAAAAACGCTGAAGGAATTAAAATTAGTAAATCATATATGTAGATTGTGGAAGGATTTAAAACTGAGAGTATTAAAGATAATAAAAATAATAATAAATAGTAAAAAATGGGTAATTAGATTATTAGGGGAGTTGCCACCGAAGCTCCATCGCAATTAATTTAATAATAATGATAATGTTTTAGAGGTACAAGACAAACACGTAACTGTCCTTTGTATCTTTCATTACAGTCACCTGCTTAATAATGCAGAAAATTAGTAGTTTATTTCCATACTAGCTGTTACCCGCGACTTCGTACGCGTGGACTTGGAGTTTCATTGCCAGAATTGGATATAGAAAACTGTTAGTAACGGAAGATTTGTCCCAAACAACACAGAGTCGACATAATATGATGGAAAGCCATCATTATATCATCCTATCGTCTAATCTGTCTCATGAAGAGAATCAATTAACAACATATTTAAAAACAAGAAAGTAAGCGAAGGTGCGGGGATGTGTGTGTGTGTGTGTGTGTGGGAGGGGGGGGGGGGGGTTAAATGATGGCAGCTTTATTTCAGCTTGGTTTTTTCTTCTTTCTTCAACATGAGCATCTGAATCTTATAATCTAATAGCAGCACATTGTCTTCTAGACCTGCACCT